>SEMN01000154.1:607500-1051539 GCA_005408345.1 Macquaria australasica | reverse complement strand
TGCCCCCATGCTCCTGCTCTACACCCACTGCTGCTATTATTGTTATTGCTCTTATTATTAGTATTACCATTATTATATTTCTATATTATTTTTATTAATATACACATTATCACTACCATTACCACAACTATTACTTTACATCTCTTTGTAGAACTGTACTGTAATACTATATGTTCTCTTTCCTCCTGCTCTCTCTCTCTCCCTCTCTCTTTCTCTCCTGCTCTCTCTCTCTCTCTCTCTCTCCGCCCACCCAGAGCCTGGTTCTGCTCGAGGTTTCTACCTGTTAAAAGGGAGTTTTTCCTTGCCACTGTCGCATAGTGCTGCTCATAGTGGGAATTGTTGGGTCTCTGTAAATATAAAGAGTCGGTCTAGACCTGCTCTTTATGAAAAAGTGCCCTGAGATAACTTTATGATATTGTGCTATATAAATAAAATTGAATTGAATAAGCAAACCAAAACGAGTACATATTGTGTTATTTAGCACATTTACCATCCTGAGCAATATGCTACCCTAAACCTGGAGAGAGCTCAGAGGAAATTTGCACTCCGTCCCAGACGAGGACAGAAAGTGTCACCTGTGTGAGTTGAATGAGGTTGAGAATGAAATGCATTTTGTATTCTATTGTCCTTTTTATCACAATCTACGAATCAGGCTTTTCCTGAAAGTGTTTGCTGGACATCCCAGTCTGTTTGATATGACAGTACAAGACATTTGACACAGCTCAGTTTTTGTTAAATGCCTACCGTCAACGTATGAGAGTTTTGTATGTTTAATTTGTTAAGTTTATATCTGATATAATGAGTTTTTCAGCCGGAACCAAAGTGTTGGACCGACCGACCGACCAACAATGCCATCCCTGCCACCACACCAGCATGGCTGAAACAAATGTACTTTTTAATTCATGATGCAACCAACAACACTACGTGACCTTGGCCTAATTCCTCATTTGTATGTAAAAATGAGCTTGTCATAAAAAAAAAAAAAAAAACAGTATTCAACTTTGTGTTAGGAAATGCTGAGAACACTGTTTAAAATTATAGTCCCCGAACATCAAATGCAACCAAACCTCAGTTTCTGTTTGGTCATCATCATGTACTCAGACTCTTCATTTGTATATTTAAATATAAGCCATTCATTATATAGCAGCACAGCACTGGCTGTGTCTCATTGAGATCAGCAGAACTGAGTGCAACTTTGGGCATTGAAGAGTTTAATACGAGGGTTGTAGTTGCTGAGATATAAACAGCTGTTCTCACTCAACACTCATCACCTGGATTTAAACCTGTGAGTATACATTTTTTCAACAACCTCAAGGGAATTAGTGAGTTAGTTGGAATATCACTGTGCTTTGACAATAAAGCAGACATTCTGGACAACAGAAAGACAAGCAATATTTCAGGTGCCACTGCAAGATATATAATTCTGTTGCTAGTGAATACATTTCCCTTTTAAGGCATTTCTTAAAACACAAATTAAATACTGCATTATTGATAAAGGTGTTAACAGCTACCCCTTTATCTCCCCTTTAAAATGTTTTCTGAAAAGGTCGTGCGTGTTGTCCCTTTGGTATCCTCACACTAAATGTAAATGGTTTATTTTGAAGTATGTTGAAATATCTAAACGTTTTTCTTTTTAAACAGATTCTAATGTGTTCATGTTTAAATACGTTAAATCCCTCTATACACATTTCTAGGAAAAATCCACCTTTTGACTTTACACTGAATTATTAATTATTTTATTAATCAACTTATACATTTATTTTTGATTGCAGAACTTTTTCTTTTTTTCTTTTATTAATTTGGTATAAAATATTTTCCAAAATGACTTACTGACTTCACAGAAACAGCTGTAAACTTGTTGTTTTTAATGCAATTTGGCTGAATTGGCTTATAACTAGAAACAAGCTTGTGCGTGATCATGGCAATGTTGCTCAGTCAAAACAAACATGTCTCGTGGTACATCACCAGTTTTAAAGCTTCCAGCGTAGATTCGTCAGAGGGATCGATGTATGAAGTACCTTATTAATGCTAGTAGGAAACTGCAGTTAATATGTGGTTTTGTTATTTTCTTCTGCTTTTCAGTAAATTCACACATGGATCATAAAGTGTTTGTGGTGTTCGTCCATTTTGGTAAGAGTCAAGAGTGAAATATTATTTGGTTTTTGGTGGTTGTGTGTTTCAGTCCATCTATTAGACATCATGTTACTAATGCTGACAATTTTTCAAAGTATTCTGTAGTGTTTCATATTTTTAAGTGTGTTTTCTACCATTCGGGCAGCCATCATCTTCCAATCATTTCACTACAGTATAAAAATCAGCTTACAGTGACTTTGAAATGGCTCGAAATCCATCTTTCAGAGTGAACATCATGAGCGCTTTAAGTATTGTCACAGCTACGTTATCAATGAATGGTAACGTAGTTGTAAGTGCACATTAATTTAAAAATGTCTGCAACAGAGTACCACAAGACTATAGGAAAACAAAACACAAACAAAAGTTGATTTTCACCATAAAAAATGGAAACCAGTGGCTGTTTGGAAGATAGAAGCACCAAAAGTCTAAATCACTACAAATGCTTTAAAAAAAATCGGTAATGTGTGAGTCATATGTGATGGAGGAATAAAATATATACAAACACTCTTAATACTGGTTCCAAACCAATGATTAATTGATCTCTTTCTTTACCCACCTATATTTATGCTGAATTATTATTTAATTTGAGTGTCTCAGTTGAATTGAATTTAATTGAGTGTGAAATGTATGTACTATATGTTGACCAAAAATTACCACAGTGGAATGAAAAAAGTATTGTCTATGGCCCATAACCATCCCACCATGTAACGTTACCATCTCCTCATCACTCCACACTGATCTTTCGTCTGCTGCCATTTTACGAGGGATGTTTAAGTCACATGCTTCATGTGCGTCCTGAATATTCGCTAAATCTGATTCCATTGCACTTCCTCGCATTTTGTTTTTATCAATACACCAACTTTTTCACCTCAGCTGAGCGTAAAAAGGAATTTCTGGTGTTTCCACTCAGATTTTGCAAATTGAAAATGCACATAAAAACAGGTGGATGGAAACGCACTTAGTGATTTATAAGTGTCAGAAATCTCAATTTATTGCTCTCTCATCTACTATACTGCATAGGGAATTGTGAATGAGTAAACAAGAGAGTGACTTCAGAGTATTTGAGATTTTCAATATTTAAATAAAAAAAATAGATGAGGTTGTTTTCAGGTAAGTAGCTCTAGTCCTACCTTTTTTTCTGCATGGCAAGTTTTTTAATAAATCTATACGAATCCAGTGGCTGATTGTGCCATTACTGTGGTGGCAGGAACTGAACATATTTACACTGACAGTGGAAGCACTGATGTTTGGGTTAATCGCAGTCAGCAGTCACCCCTTCCAAGGTAGTCAAGGTAGATGAAGGTAGTCTGTGTGAATGTGAAGGTTTTTCAGTCTCTAAACACTAGCCTGAAGTTGGTTATGATGCTTTGGGAGAAAATGACATTAACAGACCGCTTCTGTCCGACCTAATCCAGCTAATCCAACCCGACAGGAATTACTTGTTAGTTTTTGATTTAAATCATCAAACTCCATGATTCCTTGCATTGTCATAAATAAATAAAAATGCATCATTTAATACAAATTAGAAACACGTGTTACTGTTACTGTTACTGTTACGATACCTGGTCATCCCTTTGTTGGCAAGCCTCTCAGAATCCGATCGAAACAATAATAATGGAGATTTAGGAGAGTAAAATTGACTTCCTATTTCATGGAGTAGAGGATTATGGCTTTTACTTTCTGTGTTTTTTTCCTAAAGTCTCAGTTTGTTGTTGGAGCAGCTGATAACATCGCAGAAAGGAAAAGATGTTGAACCGTCTGTTAAAACGGGGTCAAATTTCTGCCAGACAGATTTCTTGGCAAAAGCGCTTAGAAAGTGAAATCTTTTACATAAATTACAGTGGGTTTACAAGTGAACTGCCACCACAGTAATGGCAACTTGTCTACCTCCGCCTATAACCTGGATTCGTCTATACCAGATTTCAGATAAATAAGCCCTCTCTCATCAACCCTTAGGATTTGGCCTCATTTCATGCTCTCACGCCATCCCTCTTGAGTATTACTATGTCAACGTGAATATGACCTGGGCCGATGCTCAGAATTACTGCAGAATGAAAAACAGCGACCTGGCGACGATTAGAAACTTCAGTGACATGAACAGGCTAATCAGACCCAATATGGACACCTCACTAGCATGGATCGGGCTGAACGATGACCCACAATGCTGGAAGACAGCTATGGGCAATGACAGCAACTCGTACCAAAACTGGGAATCAGGTCAGCCAGATTACTTCTATGGACAAGAGACCTGTGTGCAGGTGGACATGTATGGATTCTGGATTGATAAAGACTGTACTCTTCAAACAGCTTTTGCTTGTTTCACAGGTAAGATTTGCTTTAAGAGATTCAATTTATTCACTCAGTCTGTCAGGGACAGATAGACAGCAAGTTGCACAAACACATACACTTGTTTTTGCAGTTTTAAAGTAAAATCAACTGGTGCCATCTTGGACTGCAAATGAAGAATTAGCTTACACTGTTTTGTTTACCCATAGCCTGTTTGATCCTATCGGCTCCAGAGTATTAGGACCTTTGTTTTAGATGTCTTTTAGACAAGATTTTAGTTTTGTGCTGCATTTAGTTTCAAATTAGTCCATTTTAAATTTTATTAATGAACAACAAGACGAGGGAAAATGAAAGAAGTCTGAAAACCAAGCCACTTATTCTTGGTGAGATACGTTCCCAGCATATTCATGCTTAACGATATCCACTCACCTCTACGTAGCCAAGTTTGAATTGAATGTTTAGAAACACTACCATCTCCTCACAGCTAATGCTGTGGTGCTTCTAACACTAGCTTTATCTTTTTTCTATTGTAGCTACAAATCCTCAAGGCCAGAAAACATATACTGTAATTGACAGCACAATGACATGGAAGGCTGCCCAGACTTACTGCAGAACACACTACACAGACCTGGCTACGATCGAGAACGCTCAGGAAAACACAGAGCTGTTTTCAATGATATCAACAGGTACTGTGTGGATTGGCTTGTACCGAGTACCATGGAAGTGGTCTGACAAGAGCAGCAGCTCCTTCAAAAACTGGGCAAGTGGACATCCTAAAGGTAACCTGTACTGTGTGGGTGAGGCATCAAACCAACTTTGGTATGACAACACGTGTAGCATCAAGATCCCATTCTTCTGCAATGCAGGTAAAAGAAACTACAATGCACATAAACACATTTCTGTTTATTCTAGCAATGTTAAACTATTTCTCTCCTTGGTTTGTGGTCAAATGTTTTCCCTAAAAGTGAAGAAGACCGTGGTGAAGACGAAGATTCAGACTGATGCTGACTTTTCGGATGCAGCTGCTAACGCCCAGATGCTTCAACAGGTGAAACTCTCTCCAATGTTATCTCTTTCTATCAGTTCTCTTGGAGGAACTCTGACAATTTTACACATCAAAGTCTGTTTACAGGTCTTGGGGAGTACTACTGTAGGTGTGAAAAAAAAGTTGTATGAAATCAGATAAATTGCCTCAAGTGATGTCACTTGAGTCAGCATCAGTTAGGGCTGAAGACTAAAAGTTCTAAAATGTAAAAATCTGGGATTGTGGCGTTTAAACAAACGAGATACAATGTGTTAGCCTAATTAGCGAGCTTTAGAAATGTTTGAACTTTGGACAGAGCCAGGCTACTTGTTTCCCTCTGCTTCCAGTCTTTATGCTAAGCTAAGCAAATGGCCTCTTAGCTTTAGCTCCATACCTACTTGGGAAGTGTTATAGTTAGGGTTGTTTTTCCCCTGCCCTCTTGTGGTTATGTCTTTTTCCCTTTCCCCGGTGTTTCTGTGTGTCTCTCTGTGTGTGTCTGTGTTGGGCGTGGCTGTGGATCTCCGGCACCTGTTCATCCACCTGCGCGGCTGGGGCTCATCATCCAATCATCCCGACAGCTCTTATATACCCGGCTCAACTCTCCAGACTTCGCCAGATCGTTCCGTTTGCCAGTCGGTAAATGTGTCTAGGCCTGCAAACCAGGGTTATTTCCTAGCTCAGTACGCTTGTGATTTCTATGTGTTTTTTTGAGTTTTTCCTGTGGATTCTAGAAACCACCACAACCCAGCCGCCAGCCTGCCTCTGCCAGTCTTCACTCCCGGTTACTCCACGCCCGGACCACCTGCCTCCGTGTCTGCCTGCCCAGCCCGTCCTTCCCTCTGGGTTTCCCCTCGGCCAGCACCACTGCCTTTGCTACATTTTGAATGAACTGTACTTTTTGTGGACACGCCAGTGTTTCGCGTTTCCGTCTTCGGGGTCCCGCTCTGACGCTACCATAACAGGAAAACAAACGAGATACAATGTGTTAGCCTAATTAGCGAGCTTTAGAAATGTTTGAACTTTGGACAGAGCCAGGCTACTTGTTTCCCTCTGCTTCCAGTCTTTATGCTAAGCTAAGCAAATGGCCTCTTAGCTTTAGCTCCATACCTACTTGGGAAGTGCGCCGATTTTACACATCAATGTCCGTTTATGGGTCTTGGGGAGTACTACAGCATATGTGAAGGTTGGACAGAGCCAAACGTTGCAAAGTCTGATAAATTGCCTCAAGTGGCGTAATTTGATTGAAGATTACAAGTTTGAAAAATGGGTGTGGAGTTAGAAAGAAGTGAGCTCACCAGACCTCTGTAGCCCGGTGTGATATAAGGTGTGATATAACTGGACACTGACGTTGTTTGACTGTTGTTCCAGCGATCTCAACAACGTTACCATTATCTGCAGGACTTCTTAGCTAATTTTGTTGTAAAGGTGCCCTGTGGAGTTGTAAACTCCAAACTTGTAAACCATTAAAAGTTATGTTTACATTCAGTGTTACTCACATAAATTCTCTGTGTGTATCCAGAGTTAAGAGTGATACCTGGTAGCCAAAGACTTTAAAGGGGTGTGCCATTTTTCTGTTTAAGGAATGGTGTAAAGTGTTCTTTTATTTTAAAAGGCTGATGCCCAAAGCACAATTGTCATTATTGAAAATATTTAATTGGTTCCTTCTTAGCTAGGTGCAGTGCTGTCAAACAGGGGACTAACTAACGTCAAACTGAAGTGGAGCATCCTGTCAAGATAACAGGAGGAAGAGAAAGATGAAGCCGAACACAAAGACATCGATTATGATTGCTAATGGTTTTCTATAGGGGGGGGGAAGGGAACCTGTGTGGCTCCTTAATTAATGAAGCTATATGACTTGTTTTATCAAACACACTAGATAAAATTCTTTCATTACATACATTGTAAAACAAAACAGGTTATTTAATCAATCAAATGTGTTTTTATGTAAATAAAGTAACCACAGAGAAAATGCCTTAACCTAGGCCGTAACCACGCATTCTTTTGTCCCCCCCAATACTGAGAAACTACCAATCTGCCCCCCCAATATACAGTAGAACCCCCCCCCCCCCCAAAGTGTACACTTAGTTGCTCCCATGCTCGCGCTCACAGTTCGCGGTTGTTTGATTTACACCGTTACCATGTTGTTGTTGCTATCGATGTTCACTAATGGAGCTCAGAATCGGATCTCCTAAAGTCTTTCTGTGCTGTGATGGTTTTTAATTTGCTCAGTCAGTGGAGGGGAGCAAATGGAGGAAGTAACTTTACATACAAAGCTTAGAAAGCAGGACCGGCAGCCGGACATACAAGTTTGTTTGTTTTTTCAAAACGGGTAACGTTAGGTTAGTAGATAAGGCAATAGCTAACTGTATATTGTACACATCTTTATACACTTACTATGTAGCTAGCTAAACCGCATGATTACATTAAAGTAAATAAAACTAGTAATACAAGCAGAATATTCAGTGTATCAAATTGATGATCGACTATTCCTTGTAAATGTGAATTCAAATGATCAATGTAGTCCTCAAATCTATGTTCTAAATGTGCGAATTTTCATATATAAATATCATAGAATTGTGGGAAATGCACTTAAAGAATTTGGACTAATGTCTTAACCACTGTTCTAAACTAAGATGACCACGAGGAACTTAAAAGAATAGATAATTCAATCACAGATTCTCTTTTTGCCTATATATACGATATATAGTATATATAGTATAGGTTGTCACAGAGATGAAAAATGGTATGATACACTACATGAAAATAACCTTCTCAGTGGAGGAAATGCCATTAATTCCCTTTGTGCAATATCACTTATATTTTCTTTGGAATCAAAGTTATCTTACTTTCACAGTGTGTGAAGTGCTTTTTCTGGTATTTTGTGTGGTGGTTCTGTGTGTTAAATCATTATCAGCCAGCAGGCAGCATGGTACTGCGGATGGCAATGTCTTTTGGTCTGTCGCTCCGTTGACCACTTTGGCCCTTACTGAAGTATCTCAACAGCAAATAAATGCATTGCCATAAAATGGTACAGATATTCAAGGTGCCCAGAGGATGGATCCAAATGACTTTAGTGATGCTCTTAGTTTTCCTCTAGCGCTACCATTGACATTTGTGGTTTTGAGTGAAATGTCTCAACAACTATTAGATGGATTGCTGTGAAATTTTGTACAGGCGTTCATGTTCCTGTCAGGATGAACTGCAACAGCTTTCATTTTAATTCATCCAATCAAGACTAAATACCTGCAAAGCTAATGACATTCCCATCAGCCTCAGCTGTACTTCTGTGTTTAGTGCTAATTAGCAAATGTTAGCATGCTAACATGCTAAACTAAGATGGTGAAGATGATAAACATTATACCCTCTGCACATCAGCATGTTAGCGTTGTCATTGTGACTCACTTTGCTTTCTGTCTGAACACACCTTTAGTCTGGTTTTTGTCTACATCTGTAAATTTCAACTAAAAGAAGACTATGATAGGTAATAGCATAATAAAAGTACAGCTTTTCATTTTAAAAACAGATATTTTACATATTTTGATTGCAAAATTGTTTCATTTTTCTGATTCTGATTTCATTTATGGCTTTCTGTTATTGCCTGTTCAATAAAATCAATGTGCTACATACAATTATTTGCTACTGATCTCTTTATAACATGAAATTTAGACTCAATTAACATTCCTTTACTGTGAAGCTATAAAACACATATATAAATGGTACATTTGCCTCAATTGCAGAAATCCAAACAGAAAAGGCCGGTGGGTGTTTTTTTCCCTTTCCTGTTTTGGCCGTGGCTGATTATCAAGGATGTGATATTTGTTTTTAATTTGTTTTTAACACCAATTACAGGTGCAGTGAATTGACATGGCTAAGTTGGCTCAGAATTGTGGTGAAGCTATTCCTGAACTTGTGTGGTGTATATTGTTAACGCATCTTTCATCTGGTAGAAGCAACAGGTTCAAATGCTGACAGGAGTATCTGGTTTTACAGTCGTATCCGTGAAAGTAGAGGATTCTATCATCCAGTTTAAATTCAAATAACTCTTCGGTTTCAAACTCAATATTTAATCAATACGGCCAAAGCAAGGGCACGCAAGACAGATTAATATCAATCATTGTAAAATATCACTACTGTTAGTGACAATAAGTGCATACAATGACAATTAGACTGCCAAGTACGTCTAACAATGGTTGACAAAGGCCATTGGAGAGCATTCGTTTATATAAGGAGCTCATCTCAGTCAAATCACTTTCTTTGGTTAATCTTCGGCCACCAAAACCTCACGTGCCATAAAGGTAAATTATACATTTGCCTTGCACATCTTGTGTGATTGTACCAAAGCACCCTGGCCAGGCAGGAAAATCACTTATTGGTTTTGCATTTTAACTTGAATTTGGAGGGACAGTGTTTTGGGTAAGACATTTGAAACTCACACTTGCATTGAACATTTGCATTGCTCAAATTGAGAAATGCCAGGGCAGCATAATGACATTGGTCAGTCCATTGGGGGGTGGAAAAATAGTTAAAGAAAATAAAATTTTTCGAGGCTTTTTGACAAAAACATTATATTGAAATGGGTTTTAATGTTTTTATTCTTTACCCTGGCAAACTAAATATTTATCAAGCTAATGCTATTTTGTGAGTAGAAAGCGGTGTAGATGTTTTCTGCCTCATGTTACACAGTGTGGATTTAATGTTTAGGTCTACAGTAAGCATATATTAATGAACACAACAGGTGTGAGTGTAGATAACTTAATCTATCCAAGGATGACCTCTGAGTGTGAGTTGAAATCTGCTGATTTAATTTGTTAAACATTTTTTAGGATCAATATTAGAAAAACTAATCAAAGGGTTATCAGTTTGACTAGTGTCATTGTAGTATATCAGTGTTGTAAAGTTGGAGCAGTCATGAATGTAAAACCTCTCTTAATCCCCCACAGTTTGGTTGCAGGACACATAATACAGCTGCCATGTCCCAAATATCTTATTGACCCCAGATGTTCCAAATTAAAAAATCATGGCAACAAAAGAAAATCAAATACAACTTCAAAGAGGAGTTTGATTTACAGAGAGCCCTTTTAAACCTGCTTAGTCCCTGTCACCCTGTTGCTGCTTGTGTGACAGTGAAAATAAAGAGATATATTGCACTAATAAATAACCCCTCAATGGTGCCAGGCTCCAAGTAAAGGTTTACAACTGGTTGTAAAGAAGCAAAAGGAAGGCTGGCTGCTCTTACTTACCATTTGGTGGAATGCCATCTTTGGACAAAATACCAGGGAAATGCACAAAATGACAAGCAGATAAAAAGGATTTTACAGCTTTAACAAACCCAAGATGTGTGTGTGTGTGTGTGTGTGTGTGTGTGTGTGTGTGTGCGCGCGAGTGTGTGGTTTTGTATATTTAAGGTAGATTTCCTTGATCACTTTGACCAAATTATGACAAAAACCTAAATAATAAAAGTAAAGTTTGTATGTTTTAGAGTTAGGGTTATATATGAAGTGTATTATATTATATTAATATTGAGTATATTTATATTGAGTGTTTATGTGCTACAAAAAAATCTCATTTGAAATTGAAACCAGATGACATTGCCATGAAATCTTGTGAAAATACACGATAGTTTCTTAATGTTAGTGCAGGAGCACGACAGTCAGTCTGTTTGGCACACATATTGGTCCAGAGTAAAATATCTCCACAACTAGAAAAAGTATTGCTATGAACTTTGGTACAGACATTCATGGTCCTCATTGAATAAATCCTAGTAACTTTGGTGATTCTGACAGTTCATCTACCGCCACATATAGGTTAAACTTTGCACTTGTCCAACACAAAAAAAAGGTCTATCATGACTAATCACCAAACTCCCGGTAGCATTCAACTCAAAGCACAGCTACGGATGATGAATGATGGATGTTTTTTCATCCGCTGCGTGGGAGACGGTCCCATTGAAAAGTTTAGGGAAGCAGTTTGAAGTTAACAAAGACGCACATTTGCCAAACCAACCAGTAAGTCTTCATCCTTGAAGCATTTTCTCTTGTAAAACCAAAACATGTTAAGAGAAAACATTTTCAGTAAAACATAAATCTTATCTTTGTGATGCTTGTTCGTTCCGAGTGTGGAATGGGCTCGTTGCTGCCCCGTGTGGCTGATGGGGGGGGGGGGGATAACACCCACTACAATCGGTTCTCACCAGCTGCAGCAGCAGTGGTTGTTTTCTTCTCTCTGGCTACAGGGGGCAGTAATGAGCCAATCACGTCTTGATGCTTCAGAATGAGGTGAAGAAGATGCTAAACTTGAAAACTTACTTGGACAAGCTGCATAAAAGTGGGATTTATGCTTTGTTGAGATTGTTTTTTTTATTTTTATTTTTTTACAATATGTTTCAGTTTTACAGGAGAATAGGCTTCAAGGATGAGGACTCACTTGCTGGTTTGGCAAATGTATGTCTGGTTAACTTCTTCCCCACCTCCCAGTAAAAAGCAGCACACAGACGCTTCCTGGAACTTTTCTATGTCCAGGACTGTCATCTGCAGGAATGACATTCCCAGCAGCTGTCTGTTGTGTTTAGTGCTATTTAGCAAATGTTAATATGATAACAATCTAAACTAAGATGGTGAACATAGCTGTGCCTAAGTACAGCCTCACAGAGCTGTTAGCATGGCTGTACTGTTAGACTTGTTTAATCAGAACAAGTCTTTATATCCCAACCCTAACACAAAAAAATATTGATGAATGGCTGAATAGATGCACTCCTACCACAGAATGAAAACTAATGACTGAATGAGTATGAAAGAGCGATCAACGTGGAGAGCAAGAAAAAAATGTGAGCGATGCTAAATGGGACAGAGGGAGGAGGAGGAAGATGAGAAACCGGGGGAGGATGGATGAAGGAGGAGAAAGGAGGGCAGGGGAAGACTGAGCAGGGAGGGAGGTCCAGCAGCAGCAGCAGGCTGCAGGAATGTTTCACATGCCTGTCCTCTGGATGACCTCGCCTCCCTGGAGTGTGGGAGATACTGGGAGTAATTAGCCTCCTTTAACATTGGATCTGTGCTGCCTCTACGCCTCAATGGGGTTAGCAGTGGCATTGAAGGAGACCAAGTGTATTTATATTTTCAAACAAAATAGCTTTAGCATTCTTCTTTGGCACCACCCGCCTGTATCACCCTGTTTCTTTTTAACTGATGATTTTTAGAAGATGGATTTAAATCCTTTTCTATATATTTTTTGTCATGTTTTGTTTGAGGTTTTTAGGGCAGGGGAGTTGTTTTTAGTCATTTCCAGTTGATGAATGCTATAAATTAGGTCCATTATTTTAAAGTGGAACAGATTTCCTAACCCCCACCCACCCATCTTGCAGCTGACCTACTTTATCTTCCGGTAGATTTAATTATGGATCCTCCTAACTGCAAATATTTCTCACTTAAAGTCAAGGATCAAGAATTGAAGTGGACGTGAATGAAGAGAAACAGAGCCTAAAAAGTATTGATTTTGTAAAAGGCCACATGGTTTCAATCATGAAATGCCAATACTGGAACATCAGTATTATCTGCTTTGCTTTGAATGCCCTTTATTTAAAAACAGACAAGTGTCTGGCAAACCATAAATCCAGAGCTGAAAACCTGAATGTTCCCCAGCATGCTCAAACTAACCTTACTGCACTTTTTGGGGGGCAGCAGGAAGAATATTTCACTTAAATTTAGGAATAATTAGAATATCATCAACGTTCAGTGAAAACATTTGTTTCGCAACCATTGACACAACCATGTTTACTCAATGGTTGTGGAAATTCCACTTCTTCTTATACTCATAACATCATTTTGAAAGACATCGGAGTATTTAAAAAATGCATTATCTCGTAGTTTAAAACAAGGTACATAGTTTTCTTTAGTTCCATAAAAGAAAAGATTTCAAGCTACATTGTTCTCAGGGGACAGTGACAATACGTTAGTATCTGATTTAGGTTAAATTAAAGCACGTACAGTACACCAAATAGGTAAATACAAAAATATATAATTTTGAAAAGCAAGAGTCAGGTGTGTTAGTGACAGCCCGATGGCAGACTTAGTTGCACAATAGCAATGATGAAACTTAGCATTAGGACAAAAAAGGACTTAGAAATAAATACATTGCTGAAATAAATCCATAAATATGGATGGTGGATGATGGGTGCTTTGGATGCACTGGTTTGTCTTAAATGGTTAAAAAGGGCTTTTAAATATTCTTCCACTGTATTAAATATCATGCAAAAGGCTTATGAGTTCCCATTTAACATAAACTCAACTTTATTGTTTGGTAAAAATCCTGTAACCTTCAAAATGTAAATTTATCAAAAACATGCTTGAGTGTGACGGTGATTTTACTATGGTACAGATAGGAAATACTTAGTTTAGTTTCAACCTGTAGAGGTGTATGTAATCAGATGTCTGTTTAAACAACTTTCAGTTTAAAGGAATAGTTTACTATTTTGGGAAATACAGTTATTCACTTTCTAGCAGAGTTAGGTGAGAAGATAAATACACACTCTAATCAGGAAGCAAGAGCAACAAGGCAATTAGCTTAGCTTTGCATTAAGACCAAAAGCTAACCTGGTTCTATCCAAAGTTCAAAAATATGTCTACCAACAACTCCAAACCTCACTCATTAAAACCCCCATTTGTCATTTTGTAGGGATTAAACAAACCAGATACAATGTGTTAGACTAATTAGGGAGGTCTACAACATTTTCAACTTTGGACAGAGCCAGGCTATTTGTTTCCCTCTGCTTCCAGTTTTTATACTAAACTAAGCTGATGGCCTCCTAGATCTAGCTCCACACCTAATTGGGTATTTTACGCATCAGTGTCTGTGTATGAGCTCATGTGAAGTAATGCGGGTGCAACGTTTTGACAGGAAAGAAGCGTGCGTGGGATAAAGAACGTGATATCTGCTGCATTCATTTCCTCACACGTCGATTGAGGTGGTCTGCATTTTCTTGTGTATTTATTTATTTTTTTTACTTGAGAAAAGGACGCTGGTTTCCACCGCTGCTGCCTGGTGCTGTCAGACAGCGGCTGGGTCATGTGAAGGTCAGCAGCGGAGGAGGTTCAGGGAGAGTTCACTCGCATACATTAGGTAACACCGTCGGTCGCTGTGACATAACTAGTATGAAGCAGGTTGAGTTGAGACATTCGTCAATAAAGAAGCGATAAGAAGAAGAAGTCCCAAACTTTGTTATGCAAAACAGCCTCCAGATCTGGATACGTTTAACCGCTGTCTCCTTACTGGAGGACTAACAGTCCGATGGCAACATGCAAACATTTTCTGATCGTCTGTGGGGTCTATAGGTCTGTTCCTGTTCCCGTGCTTTGAATGTATTACAGGCATGTTTTACTATTAAAACAACGTTTGCATCAAGTGTAGTCTGTTGCAACAGAAAGGGAGTGCCTATGCGGACAACATCTCCAGACGGACTTCGCCGAGACTGAAACCAGATCATGTTTGACTATCTGGAATTTCAAGCTTTCGGTCCCGGAGAAATCATGGACTTCTACACAACGTCCAGCCCTGCCTGCATGCTGCAGGAGCAGGACCGGGACCAGGATTTGGCAGCCTTCTTCCCCGAGCTGATCGAGCCGGACTGGCAGCAGCACCGGTGCTCGCAATGTAGGTGGAAACTGATGTTTTGCTTCAAAATTTGAATCAGTGGTGTTTTGGTGAATCTGTGCCCTCCATGAGAAAAATATCTACTTATTATCAAAACAGAAATCACTTACGTTAAGTCAGTTTAATTTGAGTAATGTTGTCCAAAATCAGAAACCACAAATTTGCCTCAAAGGGCTTTACATAGAATAGATTAAAAAACAGTAAAATAGACGACAACAAATGAAATAGATATGAGGGAGTGAAAACAACACTTTCAGCTGACAAATAGGGCATAAAGTGCTTCAATAACAAGTGGAAGAATATTAAAATCAATACAAAAATCTGTCATGAAACCATGAAAATGTAAGGACGTTAAAATAGGTGTAATACAGTATGTTCTTGGTTCAAGACCTTTATACTGTATCTGTAAATTTGAGTTTTCCTCTAATCATGTCTGGAGGACTTTACCCTCTATAGTAACACTTTATTTTAAACCCCCTATAATAGTGTCAGCAACAAAAACTCATGTGGGCACCTATACTGTAAGTAGAGGCTGGTGTACAAACACATAATGGATCACAATGTAGTAAAAACACAGTTGTAATAATATAAAATATGTCTTCATGGGAGAAGTGATAATTGGTGACAAATACTGCACATTTCTAAACACTTAAAAATGTCCTCATAGCTGTGTACAACCACATTATCGTGTGTTATAACCAGCATTTATTAATTGTTTATATACTTCTTATAAATGCCAAATAGAGGGGGGGTTAAAGTAAAGTGTTACCCATTCTACTTTCATGCACTGTGATGCTTTCCATGATGAGTTTCCTCTTGGAGGAGCTTTCGTTTGAACAGCAAAGGGGACACGGAGAGCAGCAGAAAACAGGGTACTGTATCTGAGCACAGAGCAGTTCATGACAGTGTGGTGGTCTGTGTTTGGGCCGGTCAATTTGGGGTCACCGCGGGTTCACTGGACAGTCACCAGCTCAGGAGGTCAGAGAAGAACCAGACTGTTTCTACTCAGATATTGTACATTACGAAAGTTAAAATACTCCATTACAAGTAAAAGTCCTGCATAAACATCCATACAGAAGTATTATTAGCAAGATGTGCTTAAAGTATTAAAAGTAAAAGTACTTCTTCTGCAGAAAAATGACCCCTGCGATTGTTTGATTTATTGAAAGGAGATAAAAGTTCTACTACAGACATTTGTATTCATTTATTTGGGCTAAATAATGGATAATTCAACCTCTTTGGGCCTCAAACAGTTTTTTAAATAAAACCATGTGAGAAGTTTAGAGGTGGAACTGCTAACAATTTAAGGGGTCCCAGCTACACGCTGCTTTTTTGTAGGGGGTCACAAGCCGAACAGGTTGGTTTTATGTAAAATCTTAATCTGAAACGTCACTACAGCTGTCACATAAATTTAGTAAGAAGCACAATATTTCCCTCTGAAATGTAGCATAAAATAGGAATACTCAAGTAAAGTACAAGTACCTCCAAATTATACTTAAGTACAGTACATGAGTAAATGTACTTGGTTACATTCAACCACTGACTGTTGCAGCTTTTACGTCTCAGACTCCAAAACACAAAACTTTCCAGGGAAGAAAATCCACATAAGCCAGATTTTCTTTGCAGTTTTTTGACTCACTGAAAGTTTTTTTTTTTTTTTTACCAGGAACACATAATTGCAAGTGGAGTATTTTTTTTCCAAAAAGCCTTATTTATAATTTTTAAAGTTTCAACAGTAGAACATACAGTAATGCCAGTGGGGAGACAAAGGTACATACAGGTTACATGTAACAAATTACATAAAATAAATGAATAAATAACCCAGAGTTGCTAAAATGTGTAGATTAAATCGAATTATTCTGCAACTATTTTGATAATCAATTAATCATTTTGTGTTGGGGTTTTTTTTCAAACAAAAATGCCCAAACTTTGCTGGTTCCAGCTTCTCAAACGTGAGGATTTGCTGCTTTTCATTGTCATATATTACAGTAAATGAAGAGTCTTTGGGTTTTGGACTGTTTGTTGGACAAAACGAGCAATTTGAAGACATCACTTTGTGCTCTGGGATATTATGATGAGCATGTTTCACTATTTTTTTAAATTTTTTTTACATTTTACACATTAAACGAATAACTAATAGAGAAAAAAATCAGCAGATTAAATAATCGTTAGTTGCTAGGGCCACAACAGAAAATGCTTCTACTTAATTTTTATTTATGGATTGTTTTATTTAGTTAGAAGCAAAATGATCTCAAAAAAAGAGCCCGGGTCCTCTATCAGTATAACCAAACGTAACATTTAGCAGCATGTAGCATCTATGAATAAGCTTATACACAACTTCTTTCACTAGCAAGTTGAGTTGGTTTTTGTTATTTTACTCGACCACATCATTCCTGAAAAACAAAATCCCTGAAGTTGCCTTTTAAACTTATCTCCTCATCTTTTCAGGCTCGAAAATATTTTACAACCTTAAAATCTTTTTTTTTTTTGTGGATTTAAACGTTTGACTCACACAATTGCATTGTCACATCAAATAACACCACCTAAATTGGGGTGAGGGCAACCTCTTTCCCCCTTCCCCCGACCAAATCACTTACACCGCCCCACCACACACACTCTCATCAGTCAGCTGGGCTTGTGGCATGCTCCTGCATTGTTTTCTGTTGGGGGCTAATGGGGGTGTCCTTGTTTGACCCGCTGATGCCAGGTTCAACCGGAGGCCACGGGTTCAAGGGGATGCAGATGAGCAATTTTTCTCGATTTGTCCCCTTTTCAAAACGGCTTTCTTCGTTTTCTGTCAGCGTTGGAGCGGTGGAGGTGATCAGAGAGCCGGCGGGGAGGCTGAGCGAGCCCCGCAGACCGGAGCAATTCCCCTCTCAAAAGTGGTTCTTTGTGGGAGGGGTTGACTGTTGTGATTGATGGAGTGAAATGATACATTCGACTGGAAAAATGGAGGGTAACGCTGTGTTACAATAGGTGCAGCTGTATATATTAGGGAGAGGTAAATGGTCTGTGATGTTTCAAGGAAATCAAAGACTGATCCAGCTTTCTGTGGACAGAGCGCCCACTCTCCTATTTATAGAACAGTTTGGGTCTCACACTATAGTTTGGGTTTCTTAGTTCCTGAAGGACAAATGCCGATATGTAACTCCACATTTTTATTTGGGCAAACTGAGCAATATATATGAAGTAGTGTGGGATGGGATGCTTTTCTCATTTGCAGCCTCAGAGTCTGATAAAGGCTGATAAGATTGTGAAGTGAAGTAATGCTCTTAGATCATTACTTGACTTACTCTGAAATCACATAGCAGCTTTATGAAACAGAGTGAGTATTTAGCTGATGATTTTATTCCAATCTTCCCATTTGTTTATGTCTATATATCAGAGGTGTGGACTCGAGTCACATGACTTGGACTCGAGTCACAAATTTGATGACTTTAGACTCGATTTGACAAAATCAAAGACGACTTGCAACTCGACTTGCACTTTAACACCGATGACTCGTGACTTCACTTGGACTTGAGCCTTTTGACTTGAAAATACTTGATACCCCAGATCAACAGATTTTAAAAAGCATTCATGATAAGTTTAAATTTAATATATTATTACTTACTAAAATGGCATTAAATTTGGTGAAAATAATGACTTGTTTAGGACTCGCAACTCAAAGTTTAGGACTTGAGACTTGAGTGCAAAACTTGAGACTTACTTGTGACTTGCAAAACAATGACTTGGTCTCACCTCTGCTATATATTCACATTATCTTTCTATATATTTTTTTATTTAACAGAGGCTACCCCTCAATGTGTAATCTTGGCACAAAGCTTGTTTTTTAGAAGTAAGACTGAGAGTCTGAAGCCCCACTTGAAGCTCCTACAAAAGCAGTGGTGGAAAGTAACCAAGTACATTTACTCAAGTACTGTATGTAAATAAACTCCACTACATTTCAGAAGGAAATATTGTACTTTTTACTCCGCTACATTTATTTAAAGTGTAACTACACCTTCAAATTCTGCTAGAACTGTCTCACCCAGCAATTAAAAAATGCAACGAGTGAGGGAACATCGACTGTAGGAGGCGTGGCCTCGTGACTTCGTAGTGTGTGGGTCTGATTAGAGGGCGTTATCATTATTTTTTATTGTGTTTTATTATTTTAAAAGTTAAAATTTAAGATATATTCAAATTGCTAAACAGTCTAAAACCCAAAGATATTGTATTTCCTATCATACTATCATGTCGCCGTCATGAAATCGTGTGCTCAGTCAGATTTCCCTTTGATCAGTAAAACCCGAAAAATTTAGACTTATGAATTGCAGTATGTTATATTCTCCCTGTTGTGCTCGTTTACATGTGTGATATTGTGTGTTTGCAGCAGTTGGAAGCCAGAGCTCCAGCTCCAGCTCAGACGACCTGTTCGCCAGCCCCCCATCCCCGCTGCCCCCTCCTCGCACTTACAAGCCCTGTTTTGTGTGTCAAGACAAGTCCTCAGGCTACCACTATGGCGTCAGCGCCTGCGAGGGCTGCAAGGTAATGTCAGGCCCTTCGTCCGCTTCACAGCATGCTCTTCACTAAAAGTCACCTCTGTTATGCTCCAATAAACTAGTTAGCAAAGAACAATATTCTCTCAGACGCTCTACTTTTATGCAGGCAGTCATTTTCTAAATGTGTGTCATGCTGTAAAAAAAGGAAGATGTCTCAGTTTGGGATGATTTTAATTGACTCCAAAGCTCAGAAGAAAAGTAAAAGAATGTATCATGTATAACACAGCTTTATTATGTCACATTTGTCAGTTACTGATTGCTGTATTTACTCAACATCACTACAGGGCCTGAACTTTGTCGTGTGTGTTCAGTCAATATAACAGTAACAGAGACTACTAGACAACATAAACACATTCAGTTTCCTCTTGTAAATAATCTGATGTGTGTAATTCCACAAAGATTTGTATTTTTGTTGGTTGTAGATGTTGTTACCCTACAGTTTCTTTCCTGTTTTTTTTTTGCTAACTAAATTCAAGTGTTAGTCTGCGACATTTTTAGAGAATCAAACTGAGTTTCTGCTGAAAATCAAGCTATTTAAAGGCACAATGCCTGATCCAAAAGTATAGTACACAGATTATTGGACCCTGATACTATTCCCAATTTGAGTGACAGACAAGAAAAGACAACTAAGTCTAACTTCTTGATGTTTTCTGGTGCTGTTAAAGGTTTCTTTACATCAGTAATTTTTGTAAACATCAAAATAAAGAAGGCCTATATTTTACTGTATACTATAATGATGATTTTTCAACAACAGTTTAAGTCGATATCTCAACATCTGTTTGAAGGACTGTCACAAAATCTTGTACAAACATTCATGGTTCCCACAAAATGTATCCAAATGACTTTGGTGATGCCCGGACCATTCCTCTAGCGCCACCAGCAGGTGTTCCAGTGAAAAAGCTCAACATCTAATGGATGGATTGATGTTATTTTAATGACTGAAGTAAAATCATTATGCGTTATAAATTCATACATGATGTTTTATTGTATTCTGTCACATTGGTCAGTTATTGATTGCTGTATTTGCACAGATAAAACACCAGTATCATTAAAAACTCTGCAAGTATACGGGTAAATATGCCTGTTTACATTGTCAAAATGGTTCCAGATTGGGCCTTGAAGTTTAGATTATTTTCATTCTCTGGTAACTTTAATCATTAATATCTTCTCTTTACTCTCCCGTTGCCTCTGCAGGGCTTCTTCCGCCGCAGCGTGCAGAAAAACATGGTGTACACCTGCCACCGGGCCAGAAGCTGCATCATCAACAAGATCACCAGGAACCGCTGTCAGTACTGTCGGCTGCAGAGGTGCTTCGCTGTGGGAATGTCGAAGGAATGTAAGTGTCTGATCCACTCTGATTCAGCAGGGTGCCTCATGAGACTCTTCGCCTAAAGCATCCTCCTTGACTCCCTTTCTTTTTGAACATGTGTGGCGTCTGTAGCAGCATTTTGTTAGATTACAAACTAACACATTCGTTATACACAAAAAGGATTTATCTTCTTGTACAAAAAGTAAATACATTTAGAGGAAATGACCAATCAATCAATTATTTATATAGCACCTTTCAAACAATTTAAATGCAATTATTCAAAGTGCTTTACAAGCAACTGACAAAACATAGGATGTTAAAAATGGATTTAGAGATTAAAACACACCAAAACAACCAAAAAAGCATAATAAAAGATAAGGAACACAATAACAATAAAATAATAAATTATGAAATACTACAAAAAATAAATAGATTATAGTAAAATAGTAAAATGTTAACAAAATAAATTAGAATAAAATAAATAAGAACAATCAGCAGTAAAACGGTAAAACAAAAATAGAATAAAATAAATAATAATGACGATAGTGAATAAAATAAATATAAAGAATAAAACCGTACAATTATAAAACACTACATAAAAGCCAGAGTAAACAGATGGGTTTTTAGTTTACGTTTAAAAAATATCAATAATTAAATTATGACACCTTCAAGAACAGGTTAGATAGAAGATAGTGGACAATTGATCGTAGATGTCATTGATCAGAGAGAGGAAGATGTAAGCGGTGAATGATAGGTCAGTGTTGTAAATGTGAATTATCAACAGATACACTCCTATTTTAATCAGTCCAGCTGTCTACACTTGAGGCCTAGTTTCTTCCCGTTTACGCGCATAACTACGATGTGTTGGGGTCCGATCACGGACAAAACACAGGTGACCTACACTCAATACTGTGCTTGAACGCATCCTGTGTAGACACATACGGAGGACTGAAGCTGCTGCTGTGTAGACATGGTGTTAAGAAGTAGGATCTTCTTCTAAAACCACAAAGGAGCACTTATCCGTCAGTTTGAGTGAGAAATTCAAAATTTGGCAACATTTGGAGATACATGGTTTTCTTTGGACAGTGAATAAGATTCGATAATCTCTTTTTTCAGTGTGTGTGTGTTGTTTTTATTAACTTTATAAAGACACATTTTTTTAGACCTTTAAGGGTCCACCCCCCACCTTTACAGTTTCAGTTTGATTTACCCACTAAAATCTCTCTAAACGGCGTCCTCTGATTGTCCAGCTGCCAAAATCCAGATGAGAGTTATTATCATGTGCACTCACAGCAAAAAGCTTAAAGAGCAGCAGTGAGTTGCCCTGTGAACATCAGTCCAAATCAGGCAGTAAAGATGGAAATGAATCAAACTAAATCGGATTTTTTAAGTAGGAATTTTGCATTAAAAATATGGCAGTTATGATTGAATTTCACGTTTTATTTAAAGAATTTCACGATAATATATAATTTGTTAAATGTATCTAAATGTACATAGATGAAACCATGAATGAGAGACAGCTAAAAGTAATGAAAAATGACATCTAGTGGGAATCACTGCTAATGTTGGCAAGCTAGGCTAACTAGCTTCCCCTTTTCGAGTGGAAAACAAACTTAACAGCACGACGGGTCCTCCCAAATGTTTAAAGAGGTGCTGCACACTTAAACTTGTTTTTTGAGCTGTAAACTAAATGATATGACTGTACTGTGATGAAACACATCAATAGATAGATAGATAGATGTACTTTATTGATCCTGTGAGGGAAATTGTTTTGTTACAGCAGCAGCACAATCAACAATACAATGAGAATAACCATAAATTAAAAGCACAATTGCAGATCTGCAGAATATCAGTGAAAGAGGAATAAAAAATATAAATATAAAATAAAGAGCAGAATTGCAGATCGGCAGAACAAGTCTCTGAATATAATAATAATAAGAGGAAATAAAAGTAAAAGAAAGGTGTGCAAAAATGGCAGTGAATAATATATACAATATATGTATGATACAAACAGTATGTACAGATGATAGTGCAGCAGTGTGTTCAGCTGTCACACAGAGGTGAGCTGTTGTACAGAGTTATGGTGAACAGTAGAAATTATTTCCTAAAACGTTCTTGAGTCTGTTGGAAAATGAGCTCCGCTGTCTTTGTAGTGTGTCATGGAGGGTGGGGGGGTGGAGTGGATTGTACATAATGGAGAGCAGTTTGTTCAGTGACCTCCTGCTCCTCACTGACTCAAACGTCTCCAGGTTTTGACCAATGATAGTCCCAGCCTTGTGAATGAGTTTATTGATCCTGCTGGCACTGATGCTGCTGCCCCAGCAGACCACAGCATGGTAGATGGCACTCGCGACCACAGACTGGTAGAAGATCTCCAGCATCTTGTTGCATATATTGAAAGATCTGAGTTTCCTCAGAAAATCAATGCTGGTGTTAATATTGACATTTCTTGGGTTGAAAATGGCTCAACACGCCATCTACTGTCAGCCCTGAAACTGCGAGGCCAATCCTGACATAGAGTCAACCGGTTGGGACCTGTCTACGTCATGAAATTTATATTAAAAAAGACTCTTATCAGTGTCAGTCAGCCTCCTCCGTGTCCCCTGACTCACACACTACGTAGGCACGAGGCCACGCCTCCTACAGGTGTTGTTTCCTCACTCGTTGCATTTTTTTAATTTCCTGGGAGAGGTGGAGTTACACCCACCTCAGCTAGGGTGGGTGTAACTCCACACTTGCTGATTTGGAGGGTGGAGTTACACTTTAATGTTAAGGGAAAGACAACCTAAATCGCTAAAGTTGCATAAACAACACTATGTGGGCTTTTTGAAAAAGGAGGAACATCTTGTACCAACGTTTGCACCACAGAAACTGACAGCGTGTCCTCTAACAATGCCTGCTCTCAGATGTCAGTCAAACATTGGGAAACGCCCACTAAGAGGACTTCGAAACTCCCAAAACGTCCTCCTTACTTAGTATATTCCACAGACCTTACTGTGGACACATTTAAGCATTTTATAGATTTGCTAATGAAAAGTGTTTAATCATATAGTGTATCTGAGCTTCTGGAAAGACATGCTGCTGTTGAGTTGTTAAAATGTAATTTTTAAATGCTTTCAGCGTTTTACCACCTCAGAAAATCAAACAGAAACTATCTGCATGTTCAGACGAAACGAGTGGTAAGAGGGAGTCAAATAACCCTTTAAAATATAAATGTTCAAATGACTCATTGAGTCTCAGTTTTCAGTGAACTCCAGCAGCACTTTAGAGCCACAATTGTACAACAGAAACAAAGTCAAACTCTGTGTTACCCACAAGTGCACTGACCTAGATAACGGGGTGTGTGTTATGTGGAGGGAGCCGAGGGCAGCGATAGGGCAGCAGCGAAGGATCCACTCATCCACATGTTCTCATTGTTGCTGCTCCGCACTCATACACACACAGATTACATAAATACATCACATGTAGCAGACAGATGGATGCTATGTAACTGCTTGCTAACCGCTCCAGTCAGTCAGTGTGTAATATGATCTCACTCGGAGTGTTTACACAATGATGACTGGATGTAGGGCATCCAGAGAGAGGAGGAGGAGGAGGAGGAGGAGCAGGGGGGCGTTGGTGGTGAGGAAGGCATAGACGGAGGTGTTGCATAATCCTGAGCTCCTCTGACGTGTGGAGCTGCCTGAGCCAAGTCAGTGGGACGTGTTGACACTGTTACCAAAGTGATTATGAAAGGCTAACCCAGTTAGGGTTAGCCTAGGGTGACAGATCATCCACACAGCTCACTGCTGACTGTCCTCATTGGAAACTATTTTCTACCTGAGAAAGAGTTCCACTGAAAACCGCTGACAGTGAGTTTTTTCAAAAGTCGTCTTTTAGATGCTTTTAGAACCACAATTTAAATTCCAATCACCTCCGTTGTATTTTGATGGAGGCAGCTGTCTGAGTGACTGGTCTCAAAACCTCAGTAATAAAAACAAAACTGCACTACATGCCCATAAATATGTGGAAACACATATCCATATACTTTTGTGTACTTTTGGTCTGGAGCTTGTTTGTCATGGTTCAGGCAAGGCCCTTAAATAAGGCTGCTAATGTGTGTACTGACACAGTTAATTCTTTAGTCTGCAGGCTTATTTAGCTGTAACATTTAGCAGCAGAAAGGTCTCAAATATAACTTACAGAAACCATATATACTCTTCCATAAAAGAGTGTGGACTTTAAAGTTGAACCAGCATTTGAATTCTCCTCTCTTTTTATGTAAGGAACTATAAATTCTGATGATACTGCAGCTACTGCGCATATTTATACATTTTTCAGAGGAGGATGAAACCATTTTTGGACATATTTGTGGAAACAGCGTCTAAGATTCAGGCCTCGGGGTGGGAGTCTCATTTGACATCCGAGAGCATTGCTAGGAGACGGAGTGTAATTTTCCGTGGTGCGCTACCGGCTGCAGAACACGTTGGTACAAGATGTTCCCCCCCTAAGTCCACATAGTGTTGTTTATGTACCATTAGCAATTTAAGCCGTCTGTCCCTTTACAACATTAAACATTAGATTATATTAGATTAGATTCAACTTTATTGTCATTGCACAGAGTACAGGTACTGACACAACAAAATGCAGTTTAGTGCAAAAAGCAGAGTGCAGAGTGCAGAGTAATGAACATGTGCATAGAAGAAACAGTAATGGGTAGATATGAATACGATAAGATATATACAGTATGAACAAAAAGATATACAGTGCAGGTACAAGTACAAGTAATGGCAATAGTGAGGCATTAGTGGGCATACAATGTATACACTATAGATATATACAGTATACAGACACACACACACACACACACACCTAGGCTATATAGACAGTTTTCTTAGCAAAAATGTAGTTAAGTTGGTTCTCAGATCCTGTTGCTGTTGCATAGGATTTTTGTACGGATCACTGTATGCTAGCACTTCCAACAATGTCAAAAAATAAGTAACTTGTAACAGCCTTCAAAATCAAAGACTGGGTGTCATGGAAAGGCCTGTGAAGCCCACTGACAATGTCAATGACCATTTACAATTTAAACTAGAAAATTGCATTTCCTGCAGAAAATGCATGTAAATGCTTAAAGCTGAAATTGCTATTGCTGGAAATGAAAATGAACTGCTCTGCAACGCAGAACAGTCACAATTCGAACTGCTAACCTTGGGGTTTAAACAGGATGTATGAACATGTGCTCTGACCACTCTGCCACAGAGCAGCACAGCAGAGTTGGAATCATTGCTACTGTTTAAAAGATCTTAATAGTGACACACCAAATAGAAAGTGCTGCAGGTGTGATCAATCATCCAAACAAAGTTAGCTGAGGGTTTGAAATAGGACTGCCACACTGAACACACTGGTAGACAGATCTTGTAAAAGCTGCCGTAGTAGTGGTAGCAGTAGTAGCAATAGCAGTTGCAACTTTCAGCATTCACACTAATTAAAAAAAAGAATAACATCAAAATGCCATCGCTTTAACTGTTTGAAGTTATTTCCTAAATGTCTTAAAAGCTGCGTCATCCTTTTCCTCAGCAGTGAGAAACGACAGAAACAGGAGGAAGGGGAAGAAGGAGGAGGTGAAGATGACCATCATGGAGACGTACGAGCTGACGGCGGAGCTCGGCTTGATTGTGGAGAAGATCTGCAGGGCTCACAGAGAGACCTTCCCCTCTCTTTGCCAGCTGGGAAAATACACCACAGTGAGTCACGACTTGAGACCTGACGTCCTCTACAGAGAGAAAATAATCTGCAGAGAGGAAGAGATCAAAGCTGTCCTCTCAGTCCTGTGGTTCATTTCATTTAGATACGCATTTTATGGATAATAGTTGAATTGAACCAGATATTTCCATTGTGGCTGCCAATAGAAGATAAAACATAACAGGAAATATACATGAAAGTGGTTAAATTGTCCCAAAACTTACTTATTTTTTAAAAATTGCAGTGTAAAGCGAGTTATTAATCTACAAAAGAGTATTTGTCCACAAACCGGCACTGTAGAAGCAAAACAAGTATAGATATAAAGTTGAGTGAGGCTTAAATTCTGGGATAACATTTAATATTGATGTATTGGTTATTATTCAAATTGTAAGCAGTATATGTACTCAGCCGATCAATATACAAATATGGGCACGTTCACTTACTGTAGTTTTTGTTTGTGCCAGAGGAAATCAACATATTAGTCACAACTAAACACGAGAAACATTATTCCAGGAGGTTTCCTGAAAAGAACAATGTAATTTTGTACTAACTGTAGGGAAAACACAGACACATTTCTGAGTCTAACTGTTATTTTAGTTATATAAGCAGTTGATTTCCAGAGGAGCTGCTCCATTTAGAAAATATTTAATTTATTTATAATTCACTTATGATTGAAGACTTTATTCTTCGTACGTGTTGAATTGTACAGTAGACAAATTTGACATTTTTGCATGTTCAGCTGCAGTGACTAAAATACTTTTATTAATTAATTAAGTGGAAATGTACTAATGAACACTGCAGAGGATATTTACTAAGGATTTGTGGCCCGTTCTTAGTCACTTAACAGTCAAATTGTGTTTGTCCTTATTTACTAAAGGACGTTTTTGGTCTCATGCAGTATGTATTTTAAAGCGTGTCAGGAGTTGATGGAGACAAAACAGAGCTAAAAAAAAAAAAAAGACTGAATATTGGACTCACATTCATCAGGTCTCCAGAAACACGGCTCCAAATGAATGCTAATGTTGCTTCGTATCTGTTGTATGTGTAAATAGGCAAAAAGTAAACATCATGGCTGCCTTTTATTGTAAAGATTATGCTTTTAAAGTTAGATTATCATTGTGTGATAATTTAGTCAAGTGCAGATGGATTTGAAATATCTGCACACCATTATCCCACAATGAAAACAACATGTTTTGGTGGTTAATTTGGATTTATATTTATAATCTCATGTCTTTTTAGCGTCTTTAATGTGGCTTAATGAATCCTGCGTCTTCCCTGACACATGAACATAAACATCTCTTTAACAATGAACAACAAACAGACAGATATTCTTTTCTCCTCCATCCAGAACTCCAGCTCAGACCACAGGATCCAGCTGGACCTCGGGCTGTGGGACAAGTTCAGCGAACTTGCCACAAAGTGCATCATCAAGGTGGTGGAGTTCGCCAAGCGAGTGCCTGGTTTCACCGGCCTGACCATCGCTGACCAGATCACTCTGCTCAAAACTGCCTGCCTGGACATCCTGGTACATCTGCGTGTTTCCTAAAATAAGTTTCTGCTTTGTGGTTTGCAGTTGAGCCCGTCAAAAATAGAAACAAACTGTAGTAGAAACTTTGATGATGACTGAAATAAGTTTGTGAGCTGTACAGTTGTATTTTACCTGCACCCACACAAGATTTTCTTGAACTGAATGACCCGAATGACTCTTACACACACATGTAGATGTACACGCCTACACAGCTCTCACTGCGATTCACACCTTCTGTGGATCTTGACTCACGCTGTCAACCGACAGCCCTGCCAAAGACAAACTGGCAGACAGAGAGCAGCCCTCAGGCAGAGCGTGTCACATTTTAATCTCCTCCCTCCGTCTCCTCCGTCATTCACTGCCAAGTCTGTCTGCCATCGTCACCGTCAGGACCTGATCATTCACTCTGATGCACTCTGGTAGCACCAGGGGAGTGCCATGTATTGTCAAAAAGCTCTGTCGCGTTTCATTTTTTACACATTTTTCTCTGATGAGGCGTTGTCTGACTTTTGTTTGCCAGGTTCTCCTCGTTTGGTCTTCATATTTGTTGCTCCCTCCCTGACACCATGCACTTACACTGCAATAAAAACACAAGTCAAGTGGGCCAAGCATGCTTTTCTTTTTTTTCTTCTTTAAAATGTGTATTAATGTTATTCATCTAGGACAGCATCCTGTAACCAACATTTATTAAAGTGTAAATGAGGCACTTGGGAACAAATATGACGTCCAGCTTGATTAAAAAAGAGGCAACACAGGAGGTCATTTGAATATTTTTCAGAGCTTTCCTGCAGCTGCTTCTGTCCCATATTATAAACCGTGTGTCATGTGCCACGGTTTGATAATGGGAATCAGTGCATCATGACCTGATACTTGTTCCCCTATTAAACACATTTATCAGATCTTTCTTCTATCCATCTCTTCATCGTGTTCATTTTCCATCCAGATCCTGAGGATTTGCACTCGCTACACTCCTGACCAGGACACCATGACCTTCTCCGACGGGTTGACCCTGACCCGCACTCAGATCCACAACGCCGGATTCGGACCACTGACAGATCAGGTTTTCACATTTGCTGGCCAGCTGCTGCCACTGCAGATGGACGACACAGAGAGCGGCCTCCTCAGCGCCATCTGCCTCGTCTCTGGAGGTACTGAAGCTCAGCAGAAAATACATCCTGAGAACAGGTTTTACATAAACCAACTAGTGAACTTCTACATATTTTTATAGATATGAAAAAAAAACGTGATACATTTAAGCTATCAGCTATTCCTTTAACATACTAAATATTCCCTTCTGGAAAGGAGAACGTCTGAAATGTTGAAATTAGATGTTTATGATCTGCCTTTCCTGTCTGTCTGAACAGACCGACAGGACCTGGAGGAGCCGTCTAAGGTGGAGGTGCTGCAGGAGCCGCTGCTGGAGGCGCTGAAGATTTATTCCCGCAAACGGCGGCCCAGCATGCCCCTCATGTTCCCCAAGGCCCTCATGAAGATCACTGACCTGCGCAGCATCAGCGCCAAAGGTCAGAAAGCAATGCCCGGCTAGTAGATCGTTCTCCATAAAGTTCTCTAGCTACTTACATAATCATCTGTTAAGTGAAGGAAACTTAAATTAATCCTGTTTGTGCAGGAAGGAAATAAAAGTAACATTATGTAACTTTTGACAGAAGAAATTACATTTATTATCTTACAAATGAAAAGTTGAAGTCATGAGCAGTCAGTTCAATACACTCAGAGGTTTTGCTATGACCAGTAGCTTATGGTGGCTAATGTTAGCAAACTGTAGCTAGATATTGCTGTGCTGTGTGTGACATTTACTGAGCCACTTGTCTGACTTAATATCTCTTCTCTAGTCGTGCTACTGTTCCGCTACATTTTAGCATTTACCACCATCCTGTGATTACCACTTGTGACCACAGTAGCTTCTGTTTAGCAAAAGTTACTTGGCTTGCTTTGAAGGAAAACTTTTCCACAAACTGAGTCTTGTTTTTGTAGTTTTTGGCCATTATCACTATTGGCTGTAATAACATTTTACTTAAAAACCTGGAGATCTGGGGGACACGGCAAAAGACAATATGGAATCAGATTTGTGTCAATATAGTCAAACAAAACGTCTTAAATATCAAACAAAAATAAGATTTTGAGAGAGAATAAAACTCACAGAAGCAAAAAAAAGTAATCTCAAAAGTAAAGCGTATAACTTGCAAACAAATTATTTGTGCAACTGTGTAAACTATTGGTCTTTTGGTCTATTGGACTTTTTTGAGCGTATGTCCTTTTGTTTGTTTATACTGACACAAATCTGATCCTATAAAGACAATGCCTACAAATTTGCAGGAGAGCAACAATAAAACAGGCAGCAGCATCAGCAGCCTCAACATGTCCATTTTCAACAGGAGCTGAGAGGGTGGTGACACTGAAGATGGAGATCCCGGGCTCCATGCCCCCTCTGATCGAGGAGATGCTGGAGGAGGATCTGCAGAACCTGGAGAAACACCAGAAGAAACACACCGAGGAGAGCAAAGCAGAGCAAAACACCAGCCAGCACACACACACACACACCGTCTCCTCACAGCACATGAACTCCTCTGACTTCTCACTCTGAAGCTGCTCGATGAACACTGGCTGCCGTCTTCCCTCCCAGAGAAAACGCTAACAGTATAAACTACACACACACACACATGCAGTCCAGAGGGTTACTAGTGTCTTACCTCAGTTTTTGGTTGGAGAGCTGTCGGTGAATATTCACAGACTGGTTGGCAAAGACACCGTTGTTACACTAACGACTACGCTGATGAAAGAAGAGCTAATTTCTGAGTTCAAATTCTGCTTCAAAGGGGGGAAAAGAAAATGATGCAGTAATGTTTTAACCTATCACAATTTCATTTTTTAACCCCTCCTGGCAGGCAGAGCATCACCCTCCAACTTTTCTGTGTCAGGTTTCAACTGTATTTTATATTTGCATGAGATATCACATGGATTCATTTTTACCTCATTAAATAACGATGCCTTTAGCATTAGTGTAGCAAATATAGCAAACATATGGACTTAAAAGCAAGCTTTTTACATACTATGTGAATTTCTTTTTCACTTCTCAAAGTTCTTCTGTTTGTACACGCAATTTATTGATTTCCATATGTGTAATAAGTAAGCTCTGGACTAACTGTATTTGTATTTGGAGAAATAAGCAGATGTATCTGTACAAAAGGGAAATGTAAACTTGATTAAGTTTTTACTCGTAAAGGTGAATGTTCATAGCTGGCATTAACAAAGTTCACAAGCGTATATAGAATAGTTTATACAGGAAAATGGGAATGTAAGTACAGAAAACAAAACTTACAACAAATAAGTACATAAAATGCAGTTTAAAAGAATAGTTTGACATTTTGGGAAAAATGCTTATTGCTTAGAGAGTTGGATAAGAAGATTAATACCATGCTACGCTAAATATGAAGGTAGAGCCAGCAGCTGATTAGCTTAGCTTAGCCGAAAGACTAAAGCTGTGTGTTGTTCACTCCTCCCTATGTAACAGATACTCAGATTAGCAGTAAGTAGTGTACATGCACATTTTTCAGAGCACTATATAATGCGTTAATTTCACACTCAGAATTCGGACACTCAAATAAAAACGGCGGAGGGTAAATATAGAGCACTGTATAGTAAATACGGAGTGATTTCGTTACCTAGCAACCTCACGATATTTAAATAGTCCTGCAAGTAACCCCCCCGTAAAACCACAAATTGTTGTTTCCACAATTCTGTTTTGTACGGATTAAACAAACAAGATATATCATGTTAATTAGTGAGCTTTAGAGGTGCTGGTAGGTGGATTTTGTTACCTTCGGACAGAACCATGCTAGCCGTTTCCCCCCGTTTCCAGTCTTTGTGCTAAGCTAAGCTAACTGGTTGCGAATTAGCACATTTCCCAAAATGTCTTAACTATTCCTTTAAGAGCTTGTTGCTCATCTGTGTTATGGTTCAGAGTCAAACTCTTTCTGGAGCAGTTGTGTTACGTTTTTATTCTTTCACACTTATTCTAAAAGTTTTAATGCCAGATGGCGTATTTGCAGTCATTGTTAGGCCTGGACATTGTTCGAAATGTTCAACTTTCAGTATTGATACTGAAAATATACTTCTTTTTTTTTTTTTTATGCCTTACTTTGATAAGTTCTGTATAAACATGTTTTCTACAACAAAACGTTTGTTTTTCATTTAACAAAATAAGCCAGTTTTTGAACTTCATCAGTGTTTGATATCATGTTATCACAGATAGCCATAGAAATAATACTAATAATAAAAGAAACAAACAAATGAAATGTAAACCAGACGATGTGATTAAAAATGTATCTGTACTTGCACCAGGAGGGAAAGGATTGTGGGAAAAGTGGTCTAATGTTAAAGCAGCATTGGGAATAAATATATAAAATCAGAAACTTAAATAACATTTGTGCTTAAAGAAATGTACATTCCATGAAACAGAAGGATGTTGTTTAAGTGTGTGAAATATCAACAGCAAGCGGCCTGTGTACTGTAAGAACTCATGTGCCTACTCTAAATGTGCCGACATCTTCCATATCGGGGGAATTTAACATATTTTGCAAATGTATCACCCAGGGACGGATCACACGTCACATGATTTCCGTTGGTCTATTAAAGTCTTGTGTACTGGATTTCATATGGCTGTGTCATGTTTCCACTGAAGCTGTTTGGTTTTGTTATTTCTGAGGTGACGCAGCTGTAGGTGTTTCATGTTGTGGAGCTGTGAGGTCGTTTAGGGTCAACAGCTCGTCTTCTCTCGAAAGCAAGGCTCGTACTGCCCCCTGTGGTTCCTGTAGGGAATTACACTGCAGCACAGTTAATAGTCAAACTTGCATCCACTGAGTTTATCAGCTCAGTGGTAAATAATACATATGGTACATATTTCATAATTCACATTGCTAAGATCTTTTTTAGGTAAACATTAGGCTACACATGCAGCTTCTGCTCCCAAATGAGGAAAAACAACAGGACAGATGTTAACACACATGTAGCCACTCAATGCTTTATGTGCACAGAAAATTATCAAAATGTGTAATTAACACCAAGAGACTGAGGAATACACTTTTTGCAGTTGAACCTCCCTCACTACCAGTGGTGGAAAGTAGGTACATTTACTCAAGTACGGTACTTAAGTGCAATTTTGAAGTACTTTACTTGAGTATTTCCATTTTATGCTACTTTCTACTTGTACTCCATTACACTTCAGAAGGATATATTGTACTTTTTATTCCACTACATTTATCTGAAAGCTGTTGTTACTTTTTAGATTAAGATATTACATAAGAAACATATGAGTGGCTACCAACCATTTTGGATTGTAGCCCCTTACAAAAAAGCAGCGTCTAGTTGGGGTCCTTTGAGTTGTTTGCAGTTCGACCAAAGAAACATTCTCCATATAAACTTCTCAGATGGCTGCATTTAAATAACTCTTTAAGGTCCAAAGAGGTCAAATTATCCAACATTTCACACAAAAAAAATATCAGAATAAAGTCCAAAAAATGAAAACAGATTTGTGTATCAGATCTTTGTTTTTCCTTCTTTCCTCTCCCATTAATCATCTCAGACACCCTCAGATTTATCTTATGACCCTTTGGAGCGGCCCGACCGCTAGGGTTGGGAACCACTGGACTAAACTACCTAATTCGAGCAGCTATAACAGTAAAATGCCACTTATGTATTGAGCCATCAGTATTAACAATCTAATAATGTCATATATAAAAATCAGCCACAGGGGACATTTTTCTGCAGAATGAGTACTTTTCCTATTGATACTTTAAGGACATTTTGTGATGATACTTTTGTACTTTTACTTAAGTGACCTTATGAATGGAAGACATTTACTTGCAATGGAGTATTGTTTACATTGTTGTATTGGTACTTTTAAATAAATGATCTGAAAACTTCCACCACTGCTCATCTGCTCAACATCAAACCTTCACATTTTAGTTCAAGGTGGACTTTCCTCACAGTTATCATTAACATGACAAATGATCACAACTGGACATTGTCTGCATTAAATAGTGTTTATTTAATATATCATTTGAAAATAGCTATTCCTTATACAGATTATACCGACTAATCCCTTTTTGGATCAAAGTGCATAAGAAAGCGTCCCTTCAGCTGCCCTCCATTCTTCAAAATGACAATGAAAATGTGCAGCGAATTACATACAAAAATATATTTCAGATGTTAATTACATTGAAAATGATAAAAGTGGATAAATTTAAACATTTGACCTGGTTTTCACTGTCTGTTTGATAACTGATGTTGAATCAAGGTGAAGGTTGGGATTCTTATCAGCTCTTTGAAAATGAGGCGAATGAGGAGATTTGGCTTTGAAGCTTTTGGCTCGCAGCCATTGGAAACACACGCTGTGATGTGCATTCCTGCAGTGAGGAGTTAAAAACAGTCAAACCGCTGGAGCTGGTCCTGAGAAATTTAAAGTGCCAAACTCGGACAAATCTGAATCAACAAAATGGAAAGCTTCACATGAGCGGAGCTGCTGAACCCCGCACATAAAAAGCTCTGGATGGTGTTGGAGGTTGTTTCTATGTGTTTGCATGCAGTTTACGGGCTCACTTTGATATGAGAAGCTTCTCGTGGGTTAAACTGTTAAAAAATGACAGAAATAAATATAAATCAGCTTCAACCTTCATCACAAGCACATGCATATACCTTATAATGTACATATATTAAATTATCTTTGGAGATTCACACATTCACATCAAATTTGCACCAACAATCAATTCCTGAGAACCAAAGAGGTGTGTGGTGTAGAGCTGCGACTGTCGATTAATCAATCGAAAGAAGAATAATCAGCATCTATTTTGATAAGCAGTTAATCATTCTCAAATCAAAAATGCCAAACATTCCCCAGTTCCAGCTTGTCATTTGTGAGGATTTGCTGCAGAGTGATCAGACGTTCAATATTTGTGCAACAAGACAGTCAATTTGATCACGTCACGTTGGGCTTTAGGAAACTGTTTCACTGTTTTCTGGCATTTTATAGACCAAACGATTAATCGACTAATTGAGAAAATAATAGCCAGATTAATCAATAATGACAATAGTCGTTAGAAGCAGCCCCACATATCAGCTTTGGTAACATGTTACTGCAGCCTTATCACAACAATAGCTAACAAACAGCAGTAAGCTGTCAATAGTTTAAGGACAAACAAATAAATGTTTACATAGCATTTTCATTGTTTCATATGTTAAATAATTATAAATAAGATTTTAATTAAGGTTATTTACATTTCAAGTGCATATACAGTATGTTTGTGAACTGTGAGGCTGATGTAAATGTTTCCACACTGGAATAAATTTGTGTTTCTCCAGCTGCTTCTGTGACATCTGAGGATGAATATATGGACGATGGTCACTTGTTTTCTTGGTCATTTCTTTTCTCTGTGATCCTAAAATGAACACAAAACACATAAAAGATTATAATTATCTGAACCACAGCAGGTCATTTTCAATTAAGTGAATTCAGGACTTTTTTTTTTACTATGGAAATTGAAAAAAATGTGTGTTTTTTTAAGCAAATCTATGCGTTGTGAAGAGTCTGGGAGAGGAGCAGGAAGTAGGAGGAGCCTGTATAAACAGGACTGAGTTCAGGTGGGAGCCCTTTTGCACTACATGCAGCAGAACCCTGGACTCTCTTGTTTGTCTGAGTGAAAATGTGAGTTTCTTTGCTCTTAGCACATTTATGTTTACAGTATCTTAATGCTTGAGTTATTTATGTTAAGTTAGAACAAAATTCTTGTCAGTTATAGGGTAGCCAGATATTTGCTCCCTATGTATTTAATTTATTATATGGTGCATATTTTCTGTTTAGATACAAAACCAGCCCTTGGTTGGTGCCAGCTCCCTCTGCCCACCACCTGTCCGTCTACAATAAACCACAAATGAACCGGACTTTTCCGGTGTCTCATTGTGTCTGACCGCACATCTATAGTGTTAATCTATAATCCCTGTTAATCAATCAGCATACCCCTCACACAGTCCGGATTAGCAAATATTTTACACCATGAGTTTGACCATTTGACCACCACATTTGTTCACAGCAGTCAGTCCAATCAGTTTCTAACCCTTTAAGCTCAAACCACAGTTCAGAAACCAGCAGGGAAATTAAAATCTTTACATAAAAAGTCTTTACATTTTGACAGTAAACCGACCCTGAACTCAGTAGAGTAACTACAGTGACAGAAGTACTCAAACAAACTGATTGCTGCCATTTAAAATAAAACACATTATGGTTTTACTATGAAAATTGACCACAAAATGTTTTTTAATAATGACTGAATTTTAGGTGTCTGTCTGTTGTTTGTCAGAATGGTAAAATGGTACAATTTTCCAGGTCACCTGCTGTGTGTTGTTTCATAGTAGCTGTTCTCCTTCAGCAGCTCCTCTACGATCCCCTGAAAAGGAACATTTGTACAGGAAATCACTTCACCGTCAGCAGACGGGACGCTCAATATGACCAGGAGGCGGAAATTAAAGATTTTTTCATTCCAAAATGAGATCCAGCAGAAGAAAAGCAAACGTGACACCTACTCTTACAGAGTAATACTTATCCATAGGATTGAAAGAATTGGTATATATTAAAGAAAATATTTATTCTTCCTTGATTACATTAAAAATATTCCGACATTTTGGAAATAATGCTTAAATACGAGTTGGATAAGATTGACACCACTCTTATTTCTGTACGTTAAATATATGATGCTATAGCCAGCGGTCAGATAGCTTAGCTTAGCATAAAGACTGGAAACGGAGGGAAACAGCTAGCCTGGCTCTGTCCAAAGGTAACAATCTGAATCTAAAGCTCACTAATTATCATATCTTGTTTGTTTAATCCGTACAAAAACCAAAGTGTAAAAATGTTGTGGTTTTACGTGGGTTATGTGATGGAACCATTTCGGGGCCGGACGCAGTGGCTAGCCGTTTCCCCCTACTTCCAGTCCTTGAGCTAAGCTAAGCTAACGTCTCCTGGCTGTCGCTTTCTCAGAGAAACTGACCTGCATCTGCTGATACGTGACTCCATCTTTCAGATTTCCATCACCTGTCAGAAGCAGAAAGAAAATCAGATGCACATTCTTGGCGTCAAAATTTAAACACCCAGCTGTTAACTTGCAACGTTCGAGGTCAGGGGTCACTGCTCTTGATTTTCTTAAGGTTTGCTCACCAACCAGAATCGGCCTGATGATCTAAAAGTGCACCAGATTACATCAATAATTTCCTTTGAGTTTGTGCAGTATTTTGTGTTTTGTGTCTTTCACTGGACGTATAGGGTGAAGCTGTGGTAATAGTAGTTCTTACCTGTGCTGTCAGCAGCGTGGGGGTCTCCTGTGAAGTGGTGGACCAGAGGCCACCAGTCTGAGCTGGCTGAGCCCGACTCCATCAGCTCTGGAGAAGCCTGGAGGAGCTACAGGGAAACAGGAAGGAGATTCTCATTTCACTTCGGGACTGTAGAAAAGTGATTGGGGTGGAGGAGGGGTTTAACTTTATGGAATGATTCTTTTAAAAACAAGACCCTCCCCAGTGTCACTAATATTTTCTTTAGACCCTCCTATTGACTAACAACAAAACCAGCAACACTCTCCCCAAATATCTCAAAATAATATAACAGAACTGATGGTACAGTTCGTTTCACCATTAATAATTAGGAGGAAAAACATTCAAATGTAAGATCACGTACCCTAGTTTAAACATTAATACCGTCTTTTTCTAATAATAAACATGGATATGAATTACATCAGACAATGCTGTGTGTGTATATATATATATATATATATATATATATATGTATTTCATTTTTGTTTGTTTGTTTTAGTGTGTTTACTTGTTTTTGGTTTGGTTGAGTTCATGTCTCGTAGTTCTGTTATTTATTAATTTAATTGAACTTGTAACGGTTCAAACCTTGCTGAGCTCCACCTTCAGGTTGTATGGATCGCTCCCATAGTGGAACAGAGACTTTTTAAATCTTTCAATGACCCGTCGTTTGATGTTGTGGTGTGGAGCTGGTGGAAGCTGGAGATGGAAAAAAAAAAGAAAATCAAAGTTCATATCAACATTTCATATTCACACTGTGTAATCACTGCTGTCAGTCACAAATCAGTGAATCTGCTTTATGTGAGGAGGAAAAACGGCCTGTTTTGCAGGTTGTAGCCCATGTTGTTTTAGTTAATGTTCCAGTCATGAAACCCTCTTTACATATGATCGACTCCGTTAAAATTCAATTCAAGTTTATAGAACCAGAACCACTAGATTTGGACCGATGAGACGTGTCTGCAGCGTTAAACTCTTTGATGATTTGATGAGATCTAACAAAAAGTGTTGCACTGCTGTACCTGAGTGATGTAGATAATTTTGTGCAGCTGCACGAGGAGCCTCTGAATGGGATCATCAATCTGCCGAACCTTCTTCTGGGAGACGCAGATCCCTGCTGACACTGAGGTAAGAGCAGAACCAAAACACACAGACTGGAAAATAAACAGGACAGACACTTTTTATAAGAGACTTTTATATCTTCCAACTTTAACAGCTTCTGCTCTTTGGGTTGTTTTGTTCGTGTAATTGACTCATATTCAATGAGATTAGGCTGAAAAGGTACCTGGTCGTGGTTTAATCTTTGCAGCGGCATAATCCCCACTGAGAAGAAAGGCAGATCAATAAATTGCTTCAGATATGAATAGATGGTGGTAAATTGGGTGCATCAACAAACAGCCTCCATTTACAGATAACTGTTTTTTGCATTACTAAATGATGATACTGTGCCCAATAAACATACATTTCCCACTGACCACACAGAAATAGGTAATATAGGGATTTTTCACTTACCCAGATGGAGTTTGGTCAGGAATATCACAGGAACTGGACTTTAATCCTTTGATCAAAGCAAAAAAAAGCTATAAGATCAAATCCACAACATAGTGAATTAACCGAAAAACTTAAACATGAGCAGCCTTGTTACTGAAAGACTGCCGGTTCAAATCCCAGACTGCTTCCACTTTTTTTACAATTAACAGGTTGAGTTATTTATGGAAAAACAGGATACTTGTTATGTGAACATTCCTGAAGTAAAAACTAAAAACTGCTACCAAACCTCATGATGAATATTCTCACAACTGACAGAAAACTGACCGTAGTGTTTTCCTGTAAAGGCAGCGGTGTCGATTTTTGTATCGCATGCTTCAACATCACCGTCTGAGGCATCGTCTAAAAACACACACGCATATTTATTAACAACACGTAATCATTTTCATTTCAAATCTCAAATCTCAAAAACAGAGTCACCTTGACTGATATTCTGCTCGCTGTGGTTTGAACTGCAGGCTGCAGAGGAGCGTAGAGTCTCAGTATTCATTAAGGATTTTTCCTGCAAAAAGGGCAGCACTTATTTTAACATTTGCAACAACAAACTATTACAGAAGTTCTTAGTTACTTTATTATACAACAACAAATATAATCTAAATAGTCCTCTAGGACGTCCTTTTGATTTTCAAATTCCGATTTACCTGAGACAGGTGTGAGTGACAGCAGTTCGTCCTGCTTTCGTGCCTTTGCAGGAAGTACTTCTGCGCTCGTTTCCGGTCTCTCTCTGATCTTCTTTCCAGTGCATTCTGGGAAGTGTAGAGGCCGTCCATCAGCCTCATCATGAGGTCAGAGATCCTGGAGCTGACAGCCACAATGTCCGGCCGCTGGTCTGCATCTGGACTCAAACACCTGACAGGGCGACCCATAACAGAACAGAGTACTGTATGAGTATGTGAGAGGAATATATGACTTTGATATTAAGTTACTTTTAATCTATAACAATAAAAACACAAAAATAATACTATAAATGTGATAAAATGTATGTAATAGACGATTATGGAAGTCAAGTTAGTTATTTTAAGTGGATTTTAATAGCCTTAATAGTCATTTTAAACTCAAACTTTATTACCAATGGATCAAAATGATTGCCACTAATGTGAAATGACAGTGAGGCTACTGTCCAACTTACACTACAAGGATTCAGTATAACTAATGGACTTTTTTCTGTTTTTAAAGGCACCCTCTGCAGGTGCAACAATACATCAATATCAATCATTTCAAAACAAAAGTCTCACCATCTGATCATGTCTGTGACTCTCTCCGAGAAAGCTCCCTTTTCAATCGGCTCATAGACGGCCTCGACGATCTACCAGCACAGAATAAGAAGCAAAGAACGATAACAGGTGACAGAGAGAAAAACATTTTATGTCCAGAGAGTGTGTGTGTGTGTGTGTGTGTGTGTGTGTGTGTGTGTGTGTGTGTGTGTGTGTGTGTGTGTGTTCATGTAACCTTGCTGGCCAGCGACAGCATGTTACTGCTGTTGAATGGAGGCTGTAAAGTGGCCATCTGGTAGAGGATACAGCCCAAAGCCCAGACGTCGGCTTTCTCTCCATATGGCTCGTTCTTCACCACCTCTGGACTGACACACACACACACACGTTTGTACGTCTTAACTTACGAGGAATCCTCATAATAATGATTTCTCAAGTATCCAGCCCCACCTAACCTAAACTTTGTCTCAGCCAACCCTAAAAGTCCAAAAATGTCCTCACACACAGATGTTGTCAGGACCATAAACACACTTGAGCTGCAGTATATGCTGTTTCGCTAAGCTGCTGACAGGCTGTAATAACATAAAATGGATACAGTGGATACAATTATATTTCAGAAATTCTCTAGAAACAGTCATTGTTACTCTGGAAAATCCACAGACGTCACCATGAGCAGATTTTATTGGAACTACTTTCCACCAAAGAAATAGTCCTGATGAAAACTCCTTAAACAAGCAGCTGGATGCTCAGAATGAATTTCCTCACCAGGAGTAAAGGATGGTGCCAACCACTGACGTCAGCTTGCTGTTCTCCTGTTTCTGCTTAGCTAGGCCGAAGTCAGCTGCAAGTGGAAGAAAGACACAGGTTCAGCTGTTATAATAAGACAAGACAGGGAGAGTGATATAAATGGAGATGATGTGGTGTGGAAAACTGTAAATCGACACTCACTGATGGTGACTTTGTCCTTTTCCCCCAGCATGATGTTGTTTGGTGTGAGGTCGCGGTGGACTATTCTCTTTTCCTTGTGCAAGTACCTCAGTGCCAGACACATCTGAGGGAACATGGAGAAGATATATCAATTAGTAATTAAGTTATTAAAAGGACGTATTTCCATTCAGCCAAAATGTCTCTCCTTTGCCAGTAGAAATTATTTACATTTATATTTAAGGTTACTAAAACTAAGATTGTACATTAAAAAACATGAAATGCATACAATGCTTTGTCAAAGATTAAATCTGTGGCTCCCAACCTTTGCGGCTTGTGACCACTTACAAATACAACTGTCTAATTCTGTCAGATGTTCATGAGTTGTTAGCAGCTCCATCAGAGAGACATTTCCCCTCTAAACTTCCCACAGTTTATCTTGTTTATCTTTATCAGTCCCATTTATCTTGTGACCCTATGGAGGGGCCCGAGCCCCAGCTTGGGAACCACTAGACTAAACTAGCTAACTGTATATAAAGTAGTTAAAGCTACCGTAGCTCCACCTCGACCAGCTACAAACAGTAAAATGCTACTTATGCACTGATGCATCAGTATTAGCAATCTAATAATTCAGCATACATATATAATATTTCAGCCAGAGAGGCAATATTTCTGCAAAACTAGTACTTTTGATACCTTAAGTACAATTAGCTGATAATACTTAGTAGAATTTTGACTGCAGGACTTTTACTGTATTTTTACTGTATACTGTATTAATGAGATATTTTTTACATTGTGATATTGGTACTTTTACTTAAGTGAAGGATCTGAATATGTCTTCAACCACTGTCCATAAATGTAAATGTAAATGTATTAGTACCCCCCCCGGAGTACATGTACCCCTGATTGGGAATCACTGTTCTACTGATACTTAACTTACTATCAAGTGTGAATAATGTGTCAGTCAAAAGTCTGTTTAGCTTCATTCCCACAACAATAGATTAAATTCAATCTGCATGAACAGTTGCTTGGTTACATAGTTGAGATAATGCAAACAGGCAAGCGACACCGTGTTGAACATCTACTATTCTTCACATGACAGCTGAACTACCCAAATGAAATGCAACTGACCTTTCTCAAGACATGTCTTGGGAAATGCACATTCATATAATACCAATCATTCACCAACTGGAGATTTACTTCCCAACGAGATATCCAAGTGTTGTTACCTGTATGAATATATTCCAGATTCTGTCTTCTGTGAACTGTTGCTGCTTCTCCTTCAGAGAGTTAAAATGTTCAGCCAGCGGCACTCCCTCGATCAGCTCCATCAGGATGTACAGCTTGTCGCCTAAAAAGATCAGTATGATTGGGGTTTTCGGCTTTGAATTTTTGTCGTATTCCTTTCTTACAATGACTGAAGGCTAAAACAGACTTTCCTCTAAAATAACTATCCTCACCTTCCAAAAATGTCTTGTAATATTTAACAATGTTTGGGTGTGTCATCTAGAGAAGAAGAACCAAGGAACACATAAACAACACAAAATATGGCCGTGCTTGTTCAGATAGCATGTTATTTAATTGACTTTGAATTATAAAAATCTGAAACTCTGTGCCTGTTCTTTGACGATCGTGAGCTCAGAGATGATTTTCTCCACGTTACTGTCTCTGGACTTCTTGTCTTTGCCAAACGCCGGGTTATGGAGGTTCACCTCCTTCAGAGCCAGAAGGTTCTGGCCACTCTGCTTTCGGACCTGTCATCGAGTACATTTATTGGAACCAGTGACACTTGATGTGAACCATCTGAAGCACAAGGCCACAAAGAAGCAAAAATGACCCGAATAAACACTGCTGACTGCAGATGCTGTCAGTTTTGAGGACGTTCCTCGTACCTTGAAGACACTTCCAAAGGCCCCAGTGCCCAGATGGTCCAGTATGGAGTAACCGTTGATGACTTTAAGGGGAGGTCGGTTCTGGTCCACAGCCTCGATGCTCTCTCTCAGACTGTCCAGTTCCTCTTCCTGCATTACAAAACACACAGCACTCCATCCATTTGCAAGGTAAAGAATCCTCCTCATCAATCTACATACATTTATTTTATTTATTAATATTTCTATTTTATTTTACATCCCAAAACCAGCTGAACAAACAGATGAATCCATTTAGAAGCTGTTTTCTTACAGTGTAGAGTGAAACTTTGGTTTGCAGTCCCTCATAGGCCGCGAGGTCCCGTACATAATGTCCTACATCAATAAACAACTCAAAGAGGTCTGTGGGAAAGAGTCTGAAATGGATAAAAAGATTACATAACAGCACTGGAGAACATTGGATGAGTTTTTTCCATAACAGATATCCAACAATAGCCAAACTGAAACGATTTATGCATGACATGAACTTAAGGTTATATATTCTTCTTCTTTCTAAAATAAATATTTTGTAACATCACCTCTTAAACAGATGTCTGTTTCTTTCCACACTGAAGAGAAACCGGAGGGTCCGAAACGCATAGCACTGCCAATATGCAAACAAATTCGCAAATATGTTACTTTCTGGTAGTTACAACATCTTCATTTACATTATAATGTAATTTATTACATATATGGAGCCATATACCTGTAAAGATGTGACCTTTGGTTCAGAGTTTTGGGGTAAAATCAACTTTGCGATTATATAGACCCCATTTTCCTATGAAAAGAATGTCAAAATGAATTGACACAATGTTATAAAATGTTTTACAAATAGTAATTTGATTTAAAGGTGGACTTTGCACTTATTCATTCTTCAACTGTCCTGTGTTTCGAGTAAAGACTTTTCCTTACCTGCACAATGTGGTGAGCAGATGTGTCATCCAGACTAAGCTCCGTCAGAACTGTACAGCAGGCTGGAAAAGGGATTAAAGCGGATATGACTTAATTTAAGATCTCATATATGCAACCTTTTAGTCTCAGGCAGCCCAATAAACAGCTGGGAACATTAACAACTCACTTCCCAAACCACAGGAAGAACAAAGACTGGAAACACTGATACCTTTAGACTGCAAGATTCAAAGTCTGTCTGCAGATTCAGAAACAGAAAATTTACAACCATTTCCTCCAAAATCATAGATACAGTAAGTCAAGTCTCAGTGGTCTTGGTTCTCACTTCAGGAAAAAACTGTTTACATTCTCAGCAGCTGATAAGACTGCCAAAGACTGATAAGTTGTGTAGTCCCTGACCTGACTGCAGGGCTGTAGTGTTGTCCACCTCCTCCTGCAGGCTGAGCTCCTCTCTGATGTGCTGTCTCTGGATGCGGCCGGCTGCATTGGCGCTGGAGAGCGTCTCGATGGACGAGCGGTCAGAGACGTACTGCCTGTCACTGTAAGAGTTATTTTGTATGTCACCATACTAAATAATGTAAATAACGGAACTTCTTTGTCATTTATTTTTCCCTGAGAACTAAGCTTTATCACTGAAATGTTTTGTGATGCTAGTTACTCAGTTGTAGTTGTCTTTGAAGCCTGACCAACACTAGAGACTAAAAGTCAGCATATCTTGGCCAGTGTTGGTTCGATTTTGATCATAATTTTTAAAAATCTGTCTCTTGTGAGTGCACCAACTTTATGGAAGTGCAATACTAAATCTCTGGAATGACCCTTTAAAATCACAAATCACTGGACAGAAAAGTACCTGCTATAGCTTTGACCGGTACATTTTCAGGGAAAGAAAAGTATAGATGGGTAATGTTGACAAAAGTAAAAGGTTTTGGTTGAAACACATTGTAAGTCAGTGAATAAAGAGGCTGTTTTAACTTTGACTACAGTTGTGAAAAATTGAAATTGAATCCATATGATATAATATAAATATAAATTAAGCTTTAATTGCTCAGTGTCACAAACCTGTTGAGCAGCCGGAGAAGCTGCTGCACCCCGCCCCAGCTCCGGATCTCCATCCTGGTGTCGGGATCCTCACAGAGCTGGACCAGGACCCAGGCGACGCTCCACAGCAGCTTCAGGTGCTGGCCGTACAGCAGGCTCAGCAGCACCGGCAGACCCTCCAGTTCCCTCACCTGGTCCCTCACCTGCCACACCGGGGACAGGAGCCTCAGCAGCTCCGCGCTCATTCTGGAGGAAACATCAGGTTCAGTCTCGCCTTGCCTGTTTCCATGTGTTTATTGTGTATTTATTTGTTTTGAATCTTATGAATTGCTTTCTCGCTGCACTTAAAAAAGCGGTGAAAATTAAGATTATTAGTTTATTATTCGGTATCCAAAGGGTCATATGTTCAATCCCTGCAACGGCAAGAGTAATGTGTCTGTGTACTTTCAGATAAGAAGACATGAGAAGAGACGAGATGAGCTAAGACGAGACGGGATGCAGCAACTTGATTTGTTTGTCTATATTTTGGTATTTTATCAGCACTAATAAATGAAGGAAGGTTCCCACAAGAGAAGACACAACATTTTATCTGCCAGTGATGGATACATCAACAAAGAAGTGATTTCTAACCTCTTTGACAGCAGGTCATATTCCTGCAGTATTACAAGTAGGTTCTCCACTATCGGCAGCTCGCCAATCTCCTCCTTGCATTCTGGGCTGCAGAAAGAAATGGCTTGCAACAGATTAAATCACAAGTGTATTTAATGCATTAACTTAAGTATTTTCTTACCTCTCAGCCATAGTGGTGAGTGCCAGCAGAGCTCCCAGCAGCACACTGCTATCTGTTGTAGAGAGGAGCTTCACCAGGGTCTAGAAATGGTTTACTTCATTAGAGACCCAAAATCTTTTCCCACAAAGTACAATACTTATAGGAAAATTTGTGATGATAACCTTATAGCAGTGACACACTCACTGACCATCATGCTATAAGAAAAGCATGACTAAATATTGTCATGTCACTGGAAGCTGCAATGCTCACTATCATAAAGTTTGTCATGTGGGTTACACTACAAGAGAGACTGTTAATATCTAAAGGGTTTATCCTCTGTGACAAATTTGATTGTAATAAAAAAATCCAACTAAAGATATAAACAATTTAAAAACAAACAACCCTGTTATAGCCCACACAAATAAATTGAATATTGTCTATAAAACATGTAGTGAGTGACCAGTAGTGGATTACTCCAGCTAAGCTTAATGCCATAACAGAAACGACTTCCCGTTATAGCTCTGACATGAATGTGATTTGAAAACTAAGAGCACATAATCACAGATAACCTTATCACAACGTATCACTTACCCTGTGAGCGCCACTCTCGATGACCCAGACCCTTTGATTTTCAACGGCAGACAGCTTCTGAAACATGTCTGCAGAGCAGAGCAATCAGCAAAGGCAGCGTTGATGATGACGTACACAAGACTCATATTATCAGCATCTTGATATTGCCCTCAGATTACTCACAGGTCATCGTGACCAGCTTCTGCACAGCAAACGCCTGCTCACCACAAGATATGTACATGGCAGTGACAGACTCCATATACTAAAAGAGAAACAGAGCAGCGATGAGGATGACAGGACATATATGTGGATAAATCACAAAACACAGCCTGTTTAGGCATGTGAGAAAAATTTTAGAGAGCATTTACCTTGGCAAGTAAATTGATGCCTTGGAGCTGATGGAGGATTTTCTAAAAGAAAGCAGTTAAAAGAGGCATTTACTGTTTTTATACAGTAGAAGGATTCATATAGTACATAATAAACATAAAAAATGAAAGGCTTTTTCAAGTTGTACCTGATGGTGGGGATCTCTGATCAATAATCGTAGGCAGATCAGAACTCTAAGCGTAGACTCAGGCGGTGCATGATCAATCCATTCACTATAAAAAGATTAAATATTGTCAGTAACGTAAGCCAAGTCAGACTTATTTAGCCCAATATCACAAATCACAAATTTGACTCAGGAGACTTTACAATCTGTACAGCATACAACACCCTCTACCCTTAGACTCACAATTTGGATAAGGAAAATCTCCCCAGTCTTGTGTGAGAGGAGAAGAAACGCCACAGTATTTCAAGGATATTTTACCTGCAGACTCGGTTCTTGACCAAAGACGCGAGGATGTCAGAGAACAGTTTATGCAGTGGGTGGCTGCTGAAACATCTTTGGTCTCTGTATGTGATGCTGAAAAATGAAGGAATCATTATAAATATATTTAATTATATATTATATTATATATTATAATTATATTTATAATATACACCGATCAGCCATAACATTATGACCACTGACAGGTGAAGTGAAGAACATTGATTATCTCATTACAATGGCACCTGTCAGTGGGTAGAATATATTATGCAGCAAGTGAACATTTTGCCCTCAAAGTTGATGTGTTGGAAGCAGGAAAAATGGGCAAGTGTAAGGATGTGAGCGACTTTGACAAGGGCCAAATTGTAATGGCTAGATGACTGGGTCAGAGCATCTCCAAAACTGCAGCTCTTGTGGGGTGTTCCTGGTCTGCAGTGGTCAGTACCCACCAAAAGTGGTCCAAGGAAGGAAAACCGGTGAACCGGCAACAGGGTCATGGTCGGCCAAGGCTCATTGATGCACGTGGGGAGCAAAGGCTGGCCCGTGTGGTCCGATCCAACAGAGGAGCTACTGTAGCCCAAATTGCTGAAAAAGTTAATGCTGGTTCTGATAGAAAGGTGTCAGAACACACAGTGCATCGCAGTTTGTTGCGTATGGGGCTGTGTAGCTGCAGACCGGTCAGGGTGCCCATGCTGATCCCTGTCCACCGCCGAAAGCGCCTACAATGGGCACGTGAGCATCAGAACTGGACCACGGAGCAATGGAGATGGCCGAGTACGTGTGCGTCGCTTACCTGGAGAAGACATGGCACCAGGGTGCACTATGGGAAGAAGGCAAGCTGGCGGAGGCAGTGTGATGCTTTGGGCAATGTTCTGCTGGGAAACACTGGGTCCTGCCATTCATGTGGATGTTACTTTGACACGTACCACCTACCTAAACATTGTTGCAGACCAAGTACAAACCTTCATGGAAACGGTATTCCCTAATGGCAGTGGCCTCTTTCCGCAGGATAATGTGCCCTGTCACACTGCAAAAATGGTTCAGAAATGGTTTGAGGAACATGACAACGAGTTCAAGGTGTTGACCTGGCCTCCAAATTCCCCAGATCTCAATCCTATCGAGCATCTGTGGGATGTGCTGGACAAACAAGCCCGATCCATGGAGGCCCCACCTCGCAACTTACAGGACTTAAAGGATCTGTTGCTAACGTCTTGGTGCCAGATACCACAGCACACCTTCAGAGGTCTAGTGGAGTCCAGGCCTCGACGGGTCAGGGCTGTTTTGGCGGGCCCTAAAGGGGGCCCTATACAATATTGGGCAGGTGGTCATAATGTTATGGCTGATCGGTGTAAATATCTCATTATAAATGTTCAGCCACCAAAACACAATTCATTAACTTGTCTTAACTACTTCAAAATACAAAAAAAAAGTTCATAATTTATCTCAAACTTCTACATCGTGGGCGTTGAGAGATCAATATTTTCCACACTCTCGTCTGTTTTCTACCCTATCATGTTTTGGTCACATAAAGGGCTGGATATCGGACCGAAATCTGTCTATAACACAGAGTATCGGAAACGGTCAAGAACAGAAAGCCAGAATCTGTCTGTCCACATTCATGATCTTGTTTACTTATTCTCTGATCACATAGTTCCTGATTTAATTTTTTTTTTGCCAATTTCAGGCTATTTTACTTGCAAAGTTTCTACACATTTGCTTGTGTTAACACAACATTTAACATTTGAGACATTCGCCATCTTTTGTTAAATGAAAAAAACGATTTAAGATTTATATTTCTCAAAGTAAGGTATAGAATTTTTTTTTTCTTTTTGTCAGACACCAGTGTTGAAAAATTTCACACAAAATCCAGCCCTAGTTACATATACACTCTTGTATGCACTCAACAAAATCAGCTTGCTACTACAGGAAGCCCAGTTGATTATTAGATTATTAGTGCGGGGAACATGAGAGGTAATGGGGTAAATATTGACCTTTTGGATGCATGGTACAATTATTCAGTTACATACAAATGGATAGGAGAGATTTGACAAACTTAAACCGAACTGTAGCAGCCTATGCCAGAATTCTTTACTGAAAACCTGAATTTTTCCAGTTCAGAGGCTTCACTGGTGATGTCGCTCTCACTCCTGTGTCTGGTGGTGTCTTTTGGGGGATGCAGGCCTTGTGATCTGCTGGCTCCACTGCTGCGTGCTTTACTGTGACTCAACGCTGCCACCTGCAACACAGGGAGTCTCAACACTACAATGTACACACAGACCTGGAAAACAAATATGAGCTGGTTTGTATCGTTGTCAAAAATGTCTAGACACACTGTCTCAGTGTGGCGTCATTTGTTGTTGTTCACCTCTCGTCTGGGGCCGCTTTTGGCAAGCAGGGACTGAAGCCTCCTGAGATCATGAGATGCCCTAAAAAAAAACAAAAAAAACCAGGCTTATCAGTTGTTTTGTTTTTTTGATAGCAGATAAATTCTGTAACAGACTATTAAATAACTGTGAGGAGGTATGACCCAGCTTACTTGCTCTGGATTCCTCTGGATTTCAGGGGCAATTGTTCTCCTTGTCTCACTCTTTTAACTGGATTGGACATTTTCAGCGTTCACCTTTGTTTCCATGAGTTAACCTGTGGTTCACCTTCAGACGTTTTTGGCACACAGTGACATTTAGCTTGCTTAATCCAGACATTTAAAAATCCTACAAGAAACACGGCTGGCTTCTGTGACAAGAGGGCTGGCTAGACTACTTATGTTTGGCTGAAGTTAGCAGCTGAACTGAGCTGGTCTTGTTTGTTTGCCAGGTGAACTGGCAGTTTAAGAAAAGACAAGTCAAAGGTCTCTTACCCTTCCAACCAGCATCGCAAACTAGCAGCAGACAGTTGGTTTGGACTGCTAAATACGAGTTTTGCTTCATTAAATATCCTAAGTCGGGGATATAGGCGACATAGTTTTTATTCTAGAAACAGCAGACGCCCCTTCATTAGCAAATAAGAGAAATCAATGCTCAGTTTCACTGCGTTTTTAACCAACCAAAGGAAGCAGTATTGGACAGTCCTGGTTGCCATGGGTACAACAGACGCTACTCGCATTCCGTCACCAGAGTATTTTGAAACCGGAAGGTCGTTGAGCAACTTTACACAAAGTGACACATACAAACTGTTAATTAGCTGCCACTAATAATGTAAAGTGGCAACACATGAGCAAACTAGTTGTTTACTCATTCAGCTAATGCTACGCGAACATCGGGGCCCATCCTTATTTAATTAAACCCTATTACCATGGAGACAGAGTGGGAGGTGTAATTAGTTCAGCGTGTTGAAAAAGAAAAAAAAATTGCTCCACATTTAAAAAAAAAAAAAATTAAAAAAAATAAATAAATAAATAAAAGTCGTCTTCTTGCTGGAGCGATTAGTTATCGCGAGAACACGCCTCAAGACTCAAAGGAATTACAAGCTATCGCGAGGCCGGAGTGCGTTCCTCCCTTTGCGATTCGCGTAGAAGTCACGTCAGCCTTTCGGCGCAGCTTCGCTGAGCGCGGCGGCCGCTACGTGCCTCCGGCGGACGTAGCGAGAAGTGGGGCGGCGGCGGCGGCTGTGTGTGTGTGTGTGGGGGGGGAATGTCGGCTTGCGAGTGATCGGTGTCTGAGGCGGCAGGGAGCGTCAACGTTATGGGTGAGACTGCTGCGGCCGGCTGCTGGTCCCGAACTGTTCGGACACCCGCGTCGTAAACTCCGACTGTTGTCGTTTAATGTAGGATTCGTGGCGTCGTTTGAACAATTCGGCGTTTGCCGCTTTTTTTTTTTATTTTTTTTTTATTTTTTTAGCTCCTGCAGTTGTCTGAGCAACCAACGCCCAGCCGTCCGCCTCCGGTTGGACGGGCTGCTAGCCGGCCAGCTAAGCTGTTAGCCCGGGCTTCGTTTCCCGTCTTTAGCTCTTTAGCGAAGTGTTTCACTAAACGTTTATGTGTGTGTGTGTGTGTACGCTCATGTTAGGGTGACACTCGGATGTTTTTAAAGCGCGTCTACAAATACTAGCAATTTAACTAACTAACTAACTTAGTGTCGTATGTTGGATTAAACGGCTCACGTCAATGCTAACTAATGGCACGTTAACGTTACTGCGCCGCGGCTTTGTGTTTGACTGTTAGACCTTTTGCTTACGTGAGATAACGTTTAATAGTCTCACGTTATGCAGAATACAGTCACTGAAGGTGGCGTTACGTTTGCACACGAAGACCTTTTTTCCAAAATGCTTCTTTGAAACCTGCGAGGACGATGGGGGGGGGGCTGCATTAGTGTGTGATCAATAATTGTATTAAACTGCCATGTTTGGAGCATCTAGGTTAGGCTGTAAAAGCCAAACCAGGAAGATGTGTCACGGTTATGTACAAGGAGGCTACGGCTGCCATCTAATCCGGATTACAGTGGATCCAGTACCTCACAGTTCATGTTTTGACTTTTTAAAGTTCATTGGCTTCAGACTTGTGACCTCTAAGTCAGGATACTGAACCTGATGTTTCCACCAAACTGAAGCAGCAAACTGTGTTGTGTTGAGGAGGGCCTTTTTTAAAATCTGCACAAGCAAGCTGTAGCTTAGTCCTCCACCTGCCACCACTTCCTTTAGCAGACCTACTGTCAGACAAAGCCGGAAAGGAAACAGACAGCTGTCATTTTAAAATGACGGTTGTCACATTTTCTCAGCTTTTTAGATATAAAAAAAAATTCAGCTGTGATAAAAGATGACTGGTGATGGTTTGCTAGGTAACCTATTCGCAAAAATCCAATACATAATCATTCACAAACCGAAGCAGTAGGATGCTGCCATAAGATTGAACTGCACATCCTGTAGGCAAATCGGCATATAATGTCGTAGCGTTGACAGACGTGTGGGCTGCTGTTAGTAGGCAGGAGATGCTCTGGCGTAAAATGCAGAAATCCTGTCCTAGCCACAGGCGAAAACAAAAGGCTGTGAATGGACCTTACTTTATGGTGCTACTGACATTAAAGGAGCAAGTGGAGTGGAATATGTTACACGCTGGCCAACTGTCTGTGTTGTTACAGTAGCCCAGATCATGAATTTTGCCCCAGGCTTCTCAGCTTGGGAAACTGATTCTGGAGACAGAATGGTTTGTTTGTCAGATGATTTCTCTGTTGATCTTTTTTTTTTTTTTTTTTGGTTTTGTGCTCTCTCCCTCTGCTTTCTGACCCTGGAAACGCTGGCCTTTCCTGCACATTGGGACTGCACTGCATTGATCTTCACAAAACAGCTGTAAGTATAGAAATTATCTCTATGCTTTAAATAACTGGACAGTTTTTTTTTTTTCCAACCATTACGTAAGAAGAAGCTGCGTTCAGCTCTGCAGAACATAATCCTAAAAAAAAGTATGACATGATGCACAACACATCTAGAATATTTCCAATTAATTTAATGGTGGCATATTGTATTTGAATATTTCACTCAATGTAAGTGTGATTAATCTTGTGAAGTTGTCAAACTGTTGAAAAATGTGTTGTCTAACTTTGAATCTACGTAAGAGAATATTAGGATTCAGGTGGTTAGAAGATTGGGAGTGTATTTCAGTTTTGGCAGCGTGGGAATAGGGTGATTTAAAAGCGCAATTCTTTTAGGCTTTGCAGCTAAAGCGGGGGTGCAAGATTAGATTTCTTTATCGTTTTGATGTGTGTATTTTTTACTGTTTTACAGCAGCAAAAGAATCTGGAAGGATATGTTGGCTTTGCAAGCCTCCCCAACCAAGTGTACAGGAAGTCTGTCAAGAGGGGCTTTGAGTTCACCCTGATGGTCGTTGGTAAGAACACACGCTGCTCAGCCCTCTGTTTGCCCTTGTTTCATAAGAATCATTTCATTGTATTTATTGTGGTTGTGCATTTTTTAAAGTCCTTCACTGTGGATTGTTTCTGAGAGCGAGAGAGAGATTGTGTGTGTGCTGCCATATTTATACACAAGGGACATGCCCCCAGCTTTGTAGTGTTAATTGCTGAGTCAGAGAGGAGGGGGCCATTGGATTGCTGTTATTGGAATTAATCTTGATGTCAGGTCCTTGACACTGTCTCCCAGAACAGAAACATTTGGGATGGGTTTATCTGGAGCTGCACTCAGCGAATCAGAAATGCAGACATTCTTTCAAAAAGCTTGGATGTGGTGGTTGACACCGGGCCAAGATTCTCCTCGGCTGATCAGTCCCCGTTTGGAGGGAAAATGTTTCCTCGGGTCAAAACCATTTCCTGTGGTGGGACCAACAGAATTTGTACCCACCATGCCTCTAAGAATAGCACATCTCCCTTTGCGTTCACAACACTTGGTTTCTACGGGCTTTTTCTTACAGTACATTAAGTACAGTACATTTCAGTTAGTGTGCAGTCTTTTCATTGCTAGACTTGCATTAGAACATCCTCATAAAAAGGCACTTGGATTTTGCTTGCTCCTTTTCTCTGCAGTGTCTTCTGTAAAAGCTGCTGGATGGTGACCAAGTGGTCCCCTGGAAACTGTGAATGCTTCTAAGTGTTTGCGACTAATAGCTCCATTTTGGGAATAATTTCAGAAAAGATACAAATGGCGTCGCATCTAGCAACAAGGAATGTAGAGGAGGTCCTCTGGGCTTGTTGGAAGTTAAATGCTTGCCATTGTTTTATGGTATAACCCTCTTGCATTGACACACACACACACAATATTCAGCTTTTCTTGGCTCTGATGAGCTGTGAGCCCACATGTCCCCGCCGCGCAACGCAATGCGTCACCAGTGTGGTGTGAAAGAGGAAAGGAGGATGAAAGATAGAGGAAGGGAAGGAGAGAGATGGGACTGGTATCACCAGCAGTGACTGGCACGTCTGCCCATGCCTCATGAAACACATGACCCAACAACCTGTTCAGTTTGCACATTGCAGAGCAGCTCAATTCACAGGCCTGCCTGTCACTTCACGTTGCAGTAAATTTAACAAGCAAGCGCATACCCATAGCAACTTGTTACATGACGCCACGCATAAAATGTACGACAAACAAATGCTACAGTACAAGCTCCACACATTACCCTTTGACTGTAGCTCTGGTGTAAATGGTGGCTCGTTAAATATTGACTTGTGGCCAACCGCCAATGCAGGCAGTGGCATTGGTCATTTCCACTAACGATCCTTTTCATTGGGAGCTTGGAAACTGGGCACACAAAGGCCAACCAAGCTTGAAAAGCCCCCCAGACCACACAGCCAGTCAGCGGCACATAACAAGAGCCATTGTCTGTGTTGTTTCCTTAGCCTTTTAACTATTAACCCAAATGGATTAATGTCTTGGGCAAATGTCAGTCTCATCCCTGGATAGACACACGGCCTTTGATTGTCTTTAGGATGTCAACAGTGATGTTTGTGTGGATATAAAACGGGGTTGGGTTTTTGTAATATACATTTTCAATATTGTATTCCAAGTAATGCAATGCTTTACAGTCTGGGTAACTTTCTAACTATAACATGGAGTACAGGCCACAGTGTTCCTGAAATACTGATTTGTCTTCTGCTTTTGCTTTCTTTCAGGTGAGTCAGGGTTGGGCAAATCCACGTTGATCAACTCTCTGTTCCTAACAGACCTGTATTCAGCAGAGTATCCTGGACCTTCACATCGAATCAAAAAAACTGTGCAGGTACATTTTGGCAAATAAATATGATCTATGAGCTGAGATGTTGCATGCAGTGTTAAAACCACTGTTGTGTGGGGCAAAAATAAACCAACCAGATACACCGAGGTGAAAGTGCCACAGTTTTTTTTTTTTTAAACACAGCACTAAGTAGACCAAATGGCACAGTTAAATAAACAACACTGAAATGCTGTTATACTTTGGCTGGTAAGATTCTCTAAACCACCAACAGCTTTGGCAGATATCCAAACCATCATTTTGATGTTTAAAGTGTGGCCAGAGAACCAACAAATACAGATTCTGTAGTGTCTCATAGCACATCTACTATGAGACACTTACTTAGCTTTCAATGTGTTCTGTAGTTCCCAAGTAGATTAAATGCCGTGGACTGTTCTAAGATGACTACTGTTGACTTAAACGTCTTGGCTTGCTAGTTAACAGTTACAGCAGCAACTGGACCATGAAAACATACAGGAATGCACTGTTTATAAAATATTATGATGCCAGATAACCTTAACTGTTCAAAAGAAAGTCTGTTACCTTTTTAGATTTATTTTTATGACTTTCTTAAATTAGACACAGCTCTGTTAACAGCTGACTTGATTTGTAAAAAATACTTTTCACCCCACAGTGAGGAGGTTTGATTGACTCTTATAAGGCACGCAGTAAAACCTTAGTTTGACTTGATGGTTTAAACAAGTCAAACTCAGCTCCTGCCATAAATGCCATCTTCCTTAATTACACAACGTTGTCCTGAATCTTGTGTGCTTGTCTGGTTTCTCAGCATAGTTATGTAATGGCACAGTGTGCGATGGCGTGTTGCTACATGCTGCTAGCTTGAAGTGTTTTCTGTTGTGAAAAATCTGATCTGTGGTGCGTTTAGCTTACAGTGATGATGATTTCACACCCCTCCGTCCATATTGTGGTTTCATTTTTATTATTAATTAAATGGTTTGGTTTCAAAGGCACCGTTTTTGGCAGATGTAAAAACAACGTGCCCTTCATTCTTTCTCCCGTGTCAGGTGGAGCAGTCCAAAGTTTTAATAAAGGAAGGCGGTGTCCAGCTGCTGCTCACAATAGTTGACACCCCAGGGTTTGGAGATGCCGTCGACAACAGCAACTGGTAAGGATCGCCACAACTACAGCTCAGCACAGATAATATCCCTTCATTTAAAATCATCTTTCAAATGCCAAAGCTACTCTCTGCCATTTGTAATTCAGGGGGTACTTCTGGGTCTTCGTGGGGATTTGTTTCTTAACGGACACTGTAATTTGTATCATGCAGCTGGCAGCCAATCATCGACCACATAGACAGCAAGTTTGAAGACTACCTGAACTCTGAATCCCGAGTGAATAGACGACAGATGCCCGATAGCCGAATCCACTGCTGCCTGTACTTCATTGCCCCCTCAGGACATGGGTAAGTCTGGGAGGCAAATTGCCGTTTTTTTTTTGCAGATACTTTTATTCAGAGCTCCCTACACCACCCATGTTGTTAGTATGGGCAGATCCAGTGAGAATCAAGCTCTTGAATTGCCACTTACTTGCTCAATACAAAGAAAGGGGATGGAGGTAAGGAACGAATAGGGCTGGGGAAAGGAAAAGGTTGGAATAGGAAGGGGGAACAGAGAGAGGAAATGAGTAAAAAATAGTGTAAGGAGGGAAATGAGAGGTCACGAGTACCCCAAAGGTCAGAGGAGCAGGTTTGTGACTGGAAGTGGAGGTTGCTGGTTCAGATCCCTGTGCAGTCTGGAAAATCCAGGGAAGGGCAGCCGATAAAGCATTCCTCCTCCTTTATTTATGGACTCCCCACTGCTTCTGGAGCAGCTCAGTGGACAACAGCATGAACCTGTGGTCATGCAGAGCAGCACCTGAGTGAGTGAGTGTGTGTGTGTGTGTTGTCTTACTTATCTTCTTCTAACAACCACTCCTGCAGGCCATTGCTGTAAATGATCATGTGAGTCAGGTTGTCTTGCAAAATAAGGGTTAAAATTTGAAACTTGTTAAAGGGGGGAAAAAGGCGGGGTTGCACAAGCAATACAGACAAAGACGCTGGCAAAATGCCCAGCAGATGATACTGATCGCCAAATATTTTATAAATAGATGACTGTGGAATTTTAATTGTAATGTTTATTATTCACAGTATAGTTGACAGCTCAGATGTGCTCATCTTCTTTTTCTTTTTAGGCGTGTACATGTCTTGTATGATGCACAATTCAGTCAAAGAGCAGAAAGTAGTGAAAATTGAAAAACTGCAAAGGTTATTTCCTGCCCTGAAAAAAAAAAAAGCTGATAACCCATTTAAACGCATATATGGGTTTAAAATGATGCTACTATGAAAGCTTGCCCCTAGTCAAGGCTCTTGACCTTTAAAAAAAAAATCCAAAAGGAGCTTTTACTGTTTGCCATTGTAAAGCAGGATAGTGTTGTTTGTTGTTTGTGTCTTCTGTGTGGAGCTACCTGATTTATGTATATGCAAATCTCCACTGTCTGTTGACCGTGACTGAGTGTACACAATGAAGAAGCCTCTGTCCTCCGTTCTCCCCGTGTTTTCGTCCTTCCTCTGTGAGACATTGTGTTTGTACAAGCCTGTCCTCTGTACCCACACAAGCAGTACTTTAGCCTTGAGGATGGGCAACGTATGTTCACACACAGATAGACAGACAGACACACACACACACACACACACACACACACACACACACACACACACACACACACACAGAGCATCCCCTCATAACACCAGCTGACTGCTCTCACACAGCAGCACAATGACCTCCAGCACTGAGAGACAATCTGGACATTGAGCCCCCAGCTGAACTGTGGTTTTCTTAAAGGTTTGAGGATGTTGACTCCTTAATGAAAAGATCAGCCACATCAGCCTCTGTTATATCTTAAAATGTGGCCTTCCCCAAACTGCGGTTGAACCCAATTATGAGAGGTGTTTTCTGACATTGTGAACCTCAGTACGTAGAGCTGAAACGATGAGTCGATTAGTCAATCGACAGAAGAATAATCAGCAACTATTTTGGCTTCAGTCATTTATCAAGCAAAAATGATAAATGGTGAGGAAAAAATGCTGCGATTTCTCAGGTTCCAGCTTCTCAAATGTGAGGATTTGCCTCTTCTCTCTGTCATATCATAGCAAACCGAATACCTTTTTAGGCTTTGGACTTTTGGTCAGACAAAACAAGACATTTTAAGACATCATCTTGGGCTCTGGGAAGTTGTGATTGGCATTTATTCATAGACCAAATGATTAATCGAACAAAGATTTTGGCAGGTTAATGGATAATGAAAATAAGTTATTTTGAGTGTAAAATCAGTGTCTTTACAAAAAAAGGAAGAAGACAATTGCAGAAAAAGGATATAAAAACTAAAATACGTGTCCACGTAACGATTCAGTTTTTTATTGCATATTTATAGAGAAGGCTGTGAGCTGCAAGCAATCAGCATCACTGATTAGGAATACACTGATTCTGGATTTACACCTCTGATACAGAGTATTAACAATTTCAACCTTTGATGATAATGTATGTCCCCTGATGTATATTATGTAGAGCTGCAATGATTAATGGATTAGTTGGATCGACTCAACTCCAGACCTTCAGGGCTTATTGTAATTTATACATAATGTATTGACTTTGATATTGCTAATACAATACAGCTATGAAATATTGACATCAGCCAACATTAAGCAGTGAACTGTTAGTCAGTCTACTCATATTTCTGTTAGTGATATGCTGTTTGTTAATCTGTACTGTAACAATGGGCATGCTGGTGTGTATGTGACTGCTCCGCGGACCAGCTGTCATTATTTGTAGTTTATTATAAAACTTTATCATATCCATGGTGTATGCAACAGCATCGATTACGTCACCTGTTACTAATGTTAGTAGAATCTTCAGTACATGTTTTAATCTGACAAATGGAGATCCAGTGAAATGCTTTTTATTGTTGCTCTTCCTTCAGATAATAACAGTTATCAGCTGTTGCATTCTGGTTTTTCTAACTGTGTCAATGCAGCACTGGGCTGCATGCTGGCAATGTGACAAACATGCATCCCACTCTTAATACCAACAGCATCTGATTCTGCTTCAGGGCATATTTCCACTGTGCCCTCAAAGAATCGAATAAAGATTAAATGATAATTTATAACAAAATACAAAGTGAAATGCAAGGCTATAACTCAGTAATTCAGTAATGTCAAATGTTATTTATTCAGCTCAAAACCAGCCAAGAATAGCAACGCTTTCTCACGACTACAAGGTCATTTTCTTAGACATTACAAACATCAGTCAGGCGTCACTGATACTTTTCTATATTTGGTTTAGCTCCACTTCTCCTTGTTGTTTAAGGAAGAGCTAACCTAGAAACAGGGATCAAATGTAAATCTAAAAGCCAGTCAGCCCCAAAATATCCCATTTACTCCACAACAGTTTGATTAATTATTTTCTTAAATGTGCTAGACAGGCTAGAAAATGTAATATCAATACTAAGTACAAGATACAGAGTGATTCCAAATGATTTGACACTACATGTAAAGCTGTATCTTTATCTCCGTGCAGACTGAAGCCCTTGGACATCGAATTCATGAAGCGGTTGCACGAGAAAGTCAATGTCATCCCGCTGATCGCCAAAGCAGACACCCTCACCCCAGAGGAATGCCAGCAGTTCAAGAAACAGGTCAGTGGTTTCCACAGCTGCATACTACTGCAGAAAAACTATCCTAGAGTGTTTTTTTTCTACTGTGGTCATCGCTACGTTGGAGATAATGTGCATCAGGAAGCAAACCCAAATAAAGTCAGCCCTAACTGGTGTTTGTACAACAACGTCCTGCATGTCTTGCACTGTGTGGAAGGTTTTCTGTAAATTACACATGCTTACAAATACAAAAAGACTGATAAGTAGTTCCTTTAAGAAGAACCATTGCAAACAGTTCCATTTTGCACTGTGCTTTTGTGTGTACACATCAACATTTTTTAACCAGTCTTATTAAGTTTGAGTTGAGTTTGAATTCATTTAAATTAGGAACATATCAGGCAACATTAGAACCTTCAGCTTTAACACCGTCAACAAAAACATCAAGCTAGGCTATAATTGACTGTATGAAGTCACTACAGTAAGTTAATATATGTTGCATCTAGTGTCACATTTAAGTTGTTTTACTCAAGTAGTGACGTTAGACATTTGCAGTGTCAAGAAGACAGGTGTGACCCAAAAAACCAACTCAACATTTCTCAATAGCAGAGTGTGGAGACAATGTGACCACAAAAAAAGTGTGTTTTTTATTTGTGTGTCAGGCAGATTATCATACATATTCATATTAAAATGTTGTATCAACTGAAAACATTATGTACTGCAGCCTTTACATGAGATAATTTGATATGTCTTTATAAAAAATACTGGCTTAACATTAGACTAAGGTGATACGTCTTTTGTTTAGCCATTTCCAGTTAGCTCTGCCAGAAGTTGCTAAACGATCGTCTCTTTTCCTGCTAGATCATGCGGGAAATCCAAGAGCACAAAATCAAGATCTACGAGTTCCCTGAGACGGACGATGAAGAAGAGAACAGGGTTGTTAAGACAATAAAGGTACAGTCTGTCATCTGACGCGTCATATCGCATAAATGCACTAGTTTGCTACAAACCCAGACTCACAGACTTGTATAAATAATTCCAAATATTGTTCTTTTGCCAGGGCAAGTTGCCGCTGGCTGTAGTAGGAAGCAACACCATCATTGAGGTGAACAGCAAGAGGGTCAGAGGGAGACAATACCCCTGGGGGGTTGCAGAAGGTATGAATGTTTAGTTAGTTCCATATTACCACAGTGAAAAATGCTGAAATGCAGTTAAAGAAATGGATATAAGTGATGCATCCCAAATGAATTTGGGCAATCAATAAAAACAGTAAGAGACTTAAAATTGTATCAAATAACTGTATTTATCCAACATGTAAGAAAAGTTCTTGTGTAACATTTCTAAGCATCATGATAGGGCAGCATTCCTGAACACAGGAACTGAACTTATGTTCTCATGTTGCCCTGCATTGTTCAGTGCATCAGACCCAAGATGTCATCTGGTGTCTGAGGTACAAACAGGGTTAGTGTTTTTTCTTCTGATAATTGGCTGATAATTGACTTCTTGTTTTCCCTTCTAGTTGAAAACAGCGACCACTGCGACTTCACCATCCTCAGGGATATGCTCATCAGGTACTGAACAAAACTAAAGAAGATAAGGAGCCTGTTTCATTTACCGTTAATAAACACTTCAGTCAACCAGGCAGATAATAAACAGAGGCTCTGAAAGAGCATTTGAAACATTACTCATTTTAAACATTTTGAATTCTTTGTTGGCCGTCCCCAGAACTCACATGCAGGACCTGAAAGACGTGACAAACAACGTCCACTATGAAAACTACCGCAGCAGGAAGCTGGCTGCCGTCACCTACAATGGAGTGGACAACAACAGGGCTAAAGGTCAACTGTCCACCAAGTAAGTCCTGGATAAAGTGCACTAGAGACAGCCATGATTGACATTTAGAAAGTGATTGCAGTTGGCTGAGTTGTTGTCACATCATTTACTCCTATCCTCATGTATTTAGGTTCAAGGTAACTGGAAAGGTCTAAGTTGTGAGAGTTCATTCATTGCCCATGTCTTCTGTGTTTGTGATGTTTGACAAACACTCAATGATTTTGCTTTTGCCGTAGCCTCTCACTGTACTACTTTGCATAAAACCATGCCACTGATTTTCATTCAAAGCACCATGCTGCTCTTTTATTCATGTAGACACAAGCAAATGGCTAACTCACACAGCTAAAGATTCTAGCCTTACAGCTGAATGGAGGCCTCACACTGCCGATGCTAACACACAGCTAAACATTTTACCAGCTCTGTTAATGTATTTCACACCCAGCTCACAAAGCCGACATTGTTATATTTTCCAAGCTTTCTTTTTTTTCCATTTGCAGTGAAAAAGTAGCTGAAATCACAGAACACGTCTCATAGTTTTATTTTAGTGCATGACCTCATTATCGCATGTTGTGTGTCTGTGTTTGGTTGTATGTGTTTTTGTTTTTTAGAAATGACACAGTTGAAGGAATGTAAGTGGTCATTTTTTTTCTTATTTTTGATACCCTTGTGTATGATGTTCCCTTCCTTTTTTCTCCCCTTTTACCTGCATTCGGGTCTTTCCTCCCTGTTGACTTAGGTCTGCTTTCTCCCCGACTTCCCCCTGTCAGTAGATATTTCCAGGAACGGCAGGAGAAAAACTGAATTGTCACATTTATGAATGTAGTTTGACGGCTATGAATGTGATGCGTTCTTTTTTTTTTTTTTTTTTTTCCAACAACAAAGCCTTTCCTTCTTTCCACTGGTGTATTCATTGCTGCTTCTACCTGCTGTTTGCCCTGCTTGGAGTAATAACAGAGACCTGTAGATGAGATGTATGGAGTGGTTCAGAATGATTATGAGATGCACAACACCAACATCATTTCATTATGTTTAAATTACTTAAAGCTACAACTTAGAACATTTTTCACTCAAGACAACAACATGCTTGTCAGTGCTGCGTCCAAGTGTCACTCATCTTGACAAGTCATTTCACGGCATCTGGCCTGAGATGGATGTAACTGGCATCCATAAACCAACCACAGCCAATCTGTAATAATAAAGCAATAAGCCACAGTAAACCACGGCCTTGCGTGGCTTATTGCTTTTATAAAACAGTTACTACACATACCTGGCATGGTTTCATAAAATACACACACAGCAACAAAAAATGCACTAATTTATTGATAACAAATGATCATTCTTCCGCCAATAGCAGAATGGTTACCAAGCAGCACACAGATGCAGTGAAAAGCATGAGCAAAGATAGGGTGATTATTAAACTAATAGTCAGATCTTTTGGCGGGCGACAATCGCAGTCAAATGTTGGCGATAATGCTCCGCCCGGTTGCAGTTCGCCATTAAATTCACACACTACGCAAGTAAGTACATGGTGTAACCAGAGAATGTAGAAATATGCTAAAAAATGCTGTCTGAGACAAATGCAGACCCACAATTTATATATGTATTTATTGTATTTTGCAGCTTTAAGATATTATCGTTTTTAACCTGTCGCTGCACCAAAATTAAAGTAAATCAGGCTTCACTCCTGTTGTCATTCCTGAATATACTTTCCTCGTAATCAGCGGTAACCTCTCCACGTGTCATGACCGGTCTCTGTGCACTAACATTTAACCCACCACCCGCACTAACAGTCAGTTTTTACAGGTTCCTTGCATTAGCTTTTGGGTCCTTCTTCCAGCTCTCAGAGGTGTTTCCTGTTCCTGTCACAGCCTTGTTGGATCCAGTCTTTCCTAAAACTTTACCTCTTCCTCTGTTTTCCCTCCTGAGCCCCGACATGTTGTATTTCTTCGCGAAATGGAGCCCAATGTTGTCATGATACAATTTTGAGATTTGTACAGAGCTACGACAATCTTCTGCACAGATTTCAGTCAGTTTGTTGTCTTTCTGTCAGCTCTTGGAGAGAAAATGTTGCATATTTTACTTTGACCTGTTTACTGAAAACAGGTGAACGTAAAACATGCTCCTCCTTTCTCTTTAACATCTTTTTCTTCTGTAAAGATTTCTAATCTGGAGAGGAAATGCTAAAATAAGATTTCTGTTTGCAGAACAAATTGGGTCAAAGAGTTGAGTCTGTTAAATGCACTACATTAAGATCAGTAAATTCAGTTTTTAACAGTCACACTGTTGAAAGACTGAAATTCAAATTATTGTGACAACTCTAATAATGGGTGATGGTACTTTTCACAATGTATCAGCAAACATGATGAGTGGGCCGATGCTGGTGATTCTCTGTAGTGCTGCTCTAAATCTGTTTGTTCGTGCGTGTGTGTGTGTGTGTCTCTCACGTGCTCCCCATGCAGGAGCCCCTTGGCCCAGATGGAGGAGGAGAGGCGAGATCATGTGACCAAGATGAAGAAGATGGAGATGGAGATGGAGCAAGTCTTTGAGATGAAAGTTAAAGAAAAAGTGCAGAAGCTCAAAGACTCTGAAGCAGAGGTAAAACCCACACACACACAGTTTAATGCATACTGTAGTTCATGCCCTTGTGAGGTTATTCCTCTTGGTCTGGGCTCCTTCCTTCCTTCCTCTTGTGCTGACATGTTTCAGCAGTTAGAGGTGTGAGTGAGCGTGTTGTTGATTTGTGTGAATGGATGTTCTGTTTACTAGTTCCCCTTTTTGTTCCTGTGTGTTTTATTTATTTGTCTCTGAAATCAGGTCTTTACATGAGGGCAATTGCATGAGGGCACATGGGTGTAACATTCAGACTGTAGGAATGTCAGTGAGGGATTATAGTTGTATCGATAACTCTATTTGTTTTTTCTGCATAGAAAAAACAAATGGGTGGGGGTCAAGTTTGTTTATGCATTTTCCCATTTTTGTTTAATCGAGGTGAACATTTCTCTCCGGTTTTGTTCAACTGATGCCAAATTGTTTGTTGTTAAGCTCATAAATATTACAGCACAACAAGGCTCTTTGGTTTCTCTCTGTTTCAGTTACAGTATTAATCTTGGCTCTCTGCATTCGGTATAACTGGTCTTGTATTGTGTGTAAAAAGCTCTGGAGTTCACATGTTTTGCAATCTGTGTGCTGTGTTCAGCATGACAGTGCTTTTAGGTACAAAGTACTGACATCCTCCTCTGTCCTGTCTGTCCCTCTGTAGCTTCAGCGGCGTCACGAGCAGATGAAGAAGAACCTGGAGGCTCAGCACAAGGAGCTGGAGGAGAAGAGACGCGTGTTTGAGGAGGAGAGAGCAAACTGGGAGGCCCAGCAGCGCCTGGAGCAGCAGAAAATGGAGGCCTCCAGGTACCACTGACACCGCTGTCTATTTTAACAAACCCAAGCAGTTAAGCTCCTATATCATGCACAAATTCATGCACTGTGGGGTTGACATACATGGTAAGTTTCAGTGCAGAGTAAATGGTTGACAGTAATGGATTAGTGCCACCTTGTGGCCACCTGACCCTCCTGTAGGAGGACATATTGGATTTTCTCAACCTGCAGCAAAATGGACCGACTATCAGATAGTTGGTGGTTCACTCAGTGCAGGAGCTCCATTTAGCTTTCCATCTAAACGGCACCGTGCGTTGTGATGCATTCAGCTCTTCCTTGCTTGTTATTCATTCTGTAACATGTTATGTCTGCCTGTATTGTGCTGCTGCCACTGTGTACTGAGCGTTTTTTCACCGCCTCTTGTCGGATGGCCATTAACGTGAAGTGTGAACTGACAGATGTGCATGCTCAGGTGCTGTTCTGAAGCTACCAGTTTCTAGATTCTTGATTGATCACAACTTTAAAGCCCCTGAAAAGTTGTATGAAGTATTTTTCTATACTCTTAAATATTTGTGACTAAATATGCAACAATCAAAGTAAAAAATGTTGTGGGAAAAAGAGTTTAATTCTCAGAAACTCAGCTAATCTGCCTCATCATGACTGTATCGGTCACGTTAGATTTTGATTCAGATGTTGCTAAATCCTAAGTATGTGACAACACCTTTTCCCAGCTGAGCCCATTAAGAAATTTCTCGTGAAAAAAAAAATCAATCTTTAGTAGATTGAGTAGATCTGAAAGTAAAAGATCTGAAATGTTATTTAAACTATAGTTGCTGATTCTACAGTGTGTGTCTTGTCTCTTCTGCAGGACTCTGGAGAAAAACAAAAAAAAAGGCAAGATCTTTTAAAGGACAGTCGGCAGGACCACCCCAACTCGAGTTATTTTTGTTTGCCAACGTTGCCAGTCAGGACACCAGTGTGTGGCACTGACATCACCCCCCTTTCCCCTTCTCCCTTCCCCCCTCTTTTCTGCCCTTCTTTTCTGCCCTTCTTTGTCCCCCGTCCTTGCTCTGTCTGCCAGCACAGCTGTGCTCCTGCTCCCAGCCACTAGAGGAGGTATGTGAGGAGGTGGACCACCACAGAGTCCCCTCGCTGCCTCAGGACTGAATGTCTTTAAAGGGTAATTCTGGTATTTTTAAACCTGGGCCCTATTCGTACATATTTTGGGGTCTAAATAACTAATAGTTACCAAGGGTTTTGGAATTGGTCCAGTAGATCGCCTCAGCCGGCATCTGCGAAACAGGCTGCAATGGCTGCAACGTAATCCTTGTGGGCAATTGCGCCCGTCAAAGTATGTCCACTAAAAGTGCTTGTTTTTGCCACTGACAGGCTCAGGCTGTTATTCTGAGTGTCTGACATCATTATGGAAAGGATGCCTGCAGAGATAGGGTACATCCCAAGTCTCTTATTTGACATCTCGCTCCTTGCTCCTCGAGCCTCGCTCGAACCGGAAGTCGTTCTGGTCCACCGTCTTGAAGCCCGTCCCAAAGCTCTTATTTCTGCTCTGAGGAGCGAGGAGGGATCTCTGAGGAGCCATGAGCGAGGAAACACGAGAGCAGCCTTCACGGAAGACTTTTACCGGCTGACACACCCCCTTATTGGATATCAGTTATTGATTGGACGCTGCAGCTGATCGGACTGATCTGATACATCACAACAATCACTGGAGTTCTAGGTGACAGATTAACAGATAACAGATTAAACTCAAGTGTATCACTCCCAAGTTTTATGATAATTCCTGAGCGTTGGGGTTTGATATGAGTTACATAATTTCAATTTTATGTAAAACATTTAGCATAATACATAATTTCAAATGTTCAAACGACGCCATAATCATATTCTGGATTATTCCATAATGTATTCACAATCAGAATATCAATAAATACAGATGCAAATATTGAATAAATAATATAAACGCAGGACACGGTATAAATACAGAGTGCAGGTGTTTGAACCCGACTGACAGCTGATCCAGCTGTGATCGGAAACACTGCTTCACGTGACACTTCAGAGGAAAGCGCGTCTCATTTCTTTAAAAACAGATTTCCTTGTTTTTTCTCGCACGGCTGGCTTGCTGGCTTCTCCATGCATCCCTGGTGGGAGGGACTAGGATGCAAGGAAAGGACGCAAGTGAGGGAAACGTGGATGCAATTTAAGAGACTTGGGATGTACACAGACCTTTTTGTTTAACCAGAAACAGAAGTCTTGCTCTAAAATCTCACAAGAGTTGAGTTGCAGGAAGACAACCGTGTTTCTGGTTAAACATAAAGGTTCTTACTCTTTAACAAAACGGTCTGTCATCCTTTCCATAATGTTGTCAGACACTTAGAATAACAATCTGAGCCTGTCAGTAGCAAAAACAAGCACTTTTAGTGGACGTACTTTTTCAGGGGCACAGTTTGCCCACAAAGATTACATTGCCACCATTGCAGCCTGTTTTTGTGGCTGCCAGCTGAGGCGATCTACTGGACCAATTCCAAAATGTTTTGTACCCATTAGACATTTAGACCCCAAAATATGTACGGGCCCAGGTTTAAAAATACTGGGATTACCTTTAACAACACAAAAAGAATAAATTCCTTTTTAGAGAGGCCAACCCCATATTATTTTAATTATTATTGATGTTATTATTATTGTTGTTATAACTGAATACTGTCCCCGCCCCCACTTGCTGCTCTCTATTTTTCATCCCAAGGTTGCTTTTAAATGACTGATGTGTACAGTTTTATGGAGAGCACTGCAGACAAAAAAAAAGACAAAATACCCATGAGTCATGTCTGACTGTTGTACAATCAAGTTCTGGTGACTTATTTGTTTACAGGAAAAATGAGAGTAACAGTATATGAACGTTAACCTGATCTTCCATCATGTATTAAAGTAAGAAGAGGACAAGGCATTAACTAATCCTTTTTGTTTTGTTTAGAGTGTACTATCCGGTAAACCTTTAACCCTCCTATCAGTGCGACAGTCAACGGAAAAACCTGAAATCATGAAAAACAATAAAATGCACCTTGGGCCTTTTTTATAGATAAAAAAAAATGGCTAAAGCTTCTTTTTTTCTGAAATGTAACGCTTTGTTTTTCCTCTGTGTTTAGCTATTTTCATTAACCTTGGACCACCATTTATAATGTCATAAGTGTTATATTTCACTTTAGTTTATTTTTATATATACCGAGCCAGCTGAAGTCATAACTTCTTTTGTATGTTTAGAAAATCCTCAGAGACTTGAGAGCAGCGTCCCACTGTTGAAATGAAACACTTTCACATATAACAGTGAGCCTGGACGCTTAAAAACAACAACAATATTTCAATCACTCTGCGGAAACGATCAGTGGAAAATGAAGAGTCAACACCGCAATTTGCTTTGGCTATGTACTCCATCTCTGTATTTTTAATTTTATTTTTCATTTGTATTGTACAAAGTCACTTAATAAACCTGTGATGATATTGAGGAGTGAGATGGGTTTATTGTGAAAACTGGTGATACTTCTTTTTCTTTCATGACACTTTTATTTATATCATTTAAATATCACATTTGTTTTAGTGGTGCATTTAAGACTGTCACCATTTTATTTCAGCACTAGATGGCGCTGTTTGCCTAAAGGTTCTCAGCATTGGCAACTGTGTCAAAGTCGACTGTTAAATGTGACTTCTTTTTTTTTTATGAAACAAAATCTAACTTTCTGTTGTCAGTCTGAAATGAATCAAAGTAAAAAAAGACGCAGATCCTCGGTCTTCTGCGCAGCTCACAGGGCTCCTGCAGGGATGAAATCAGCTGTTACCAGGCAGATTTCCACCGAAATGATTCAGTATATTTAATTTCACTGTTGGAAGTATCATACCTCGATCCTCAAAGCTCCTTTTACCCATCAGACCCACAAAGGTTTGAAATTTATGCCCTGGGAATTAAAACATTAGATGCTACAGTGTCACTTCATATTTTTTAAACATGTTGGAATTGGTATTTAATGTTGAAAGCAAACAAAAGAATAATACTTACGTTTGCGTGCTGTCTGCGGTCTTGCTGTTTGGAGGAAAGAAATGAAATCAGACCTGAACGCAGCAGTTTTAAACATAAAATGTTAATTTATGTTAATTCCTGTGAAATGTCTTTAAAATTGCCCTACCGGAGTCTTTCTTCCCCATGAGTCCGAGATATTGGCGTGGTCCTGGTTTTCTGGTCATTCTCACTAATAAGTCTTGGATTACTTCAGAGTTTGGCCATTTGTTCTTATATGAAACAGAAATAATGCAAAGAAAGAGATTCAATATTGCAATGTTATCTCTTTATCTCTGTGTTCAAAACTGTTCTTTTTTTTCAGCTGCAATTGAGTCAAAGATATCATACCGAGAGCTTCTAAACCGAAAAGACAATTATTATAAGTTGGTTTGTGTTTCAGTGAAGATTTTTCCATCCCAAAACGCTTCAGGAAATATCTGTCGTTCTGATTCTTTTCATAAATGGCCAATTCTAATAGATTAAGAAATGCGAATAAGTTTGATAAGTCTTACCTCTTCGATGCCTTCTCTCCAGTTGTCAACATCCATTTCTTGGCAGAAAACATTTGTCAGAAGCAGCACAACTATTAGAACCACTTTAACTAGCTCCATCATTGCAAACCGTGCGTAATTTAGCCTGGGTTACAGCTAATAATAAATATATGTGTGCAGGTAGTCTGCACCTCGCTGCTGGAGTATTTTAAATGCTCATAGCCTAGACAACAGCGCGTCTTCCCTGACGATGCGCCATGGCACCGCGGGGTCCATTAACGCTCCATTTGCGCACAAGGGCTTTTACGCACAGCTGGAGTGGATGATTTCGGTCATCTCCGGCAATTATTCTGTGAGTCACAAGGCTTTATTTTGACATATGTTATAATTAGTATGTGTTTCATGCGCTGGGCTGAGATCATAGAGTGTCAAAATTTCAACTCGAGACCAAAACTGACGTCCTGTCCGTAAGAACAGTGTCAGATTCAAGTGACAAGTGGGAAAAAGACTTCCAAAATTGCCAAAACTAGGAGGTATATTTATTCCTAAATTTAAAAAAATTGGGAGTTTGAGGTGTTGTTGGATCACTCAAGGCTGCAGTTCAACAGGGACATCTTTATAGTGTCCAGTTATGGAAGAAGTATTCAAATCATTTTACTCAAGTTAAATGCCACAATGTTCTCAATTAGAAACAAAAGTCCTGCATTTAAAAATGATCCTTATCTAAAAAGTACAGAACTTAGTCAAACATTAATAAATCAATATGCTGAATGGCCCCTCTCGGAGTGTTGTAGTAGGCTATCATAGCGTACTATATATTATATTGTTGGGTTATTATTACTGATGCATATCACAGTGTAAACAGCATTTTAATGTAGCTTGTCGAAAAGGAGATAGCTGCTTTATACATTCATGGTTAGTTAACCCTATAACAAATAACCACATTTTATGAACTGTACATTTTCATTTATATTAGCCTATATTTATATGTTTCGTGCTTGTTGCTGTAGCCTATATGCTGTAGTAGATGCTGTGTATAATGTATAGTATTCTAGTTTGTTTGTACTTCCTTTTGCTGGTGTGACACTTTAATTTCCCTGTGTGGAATAAATACAGTTTGTTTTATATGTTTTTTTGTTGGTAACATCGGAATCTGTAAAGTAACAAAGAAACGGCTGTATACCTGTCAAATAAATGTAGTTAAAATCATAACATCAAATGAAAGTAAATTAGTATGTGGAGCTAAACGCTTCTTTAATTACTTCATAATTAGGTTCGCATAGAGACCGTGATATAAACAAGGTGATAACGATTTCCTGCCACAATATATTTACTCATTGCACAAAAAGGTCAGTGGAGTTAAACCCAGTTTTGAATAATCCGGATCAATTTGTCAACCAATGGAAATCCCCTTTTCGAGCTGTCAGCTGTGCGGTTTACGCGTTTTAAAGCCTTTATCCCTCCTCCGGCCGCCGTAGACAGCAGCACGGCACGCCTCCGACTCAAAGGTCTTTAGATGCAGATCAAGATCCGCGAAAACGGCCTCAGAGTCCATCAGCATCCCGACCTTTTACTTTCAGATAAACTCTGACAGAAATGCTCGGACTTGGCAGCTTGTGCTGAGTTCACGGTCACTCGCCGTCAGCGGGAATCATGGCGAAGTCCTCGATGTTGTGGGCCCTCGTTGTTGTGACAGCTCGTGTAACTGAAGCAGCAATGAAACCGAAACTGATCGGAGATGAGACGGCCTGCGAGTCCCAAGACAACACGATCAGCTTGAGGTCCAGTAAAGCCTCCACGGCCGCCGGGCCGGAGCCAGGGGACCTCGCGGCCGCGTTTACCGTCCGAACTCTGGATGGGGAGTTCTCCTACCAGTCCGGTGCTCTGCGGGGACCCCTCATCATTCACGCCTTCACCAACAAGTCGGGGTTTCTGGAGTGCATGTGGAGCTCGGAGTCGTCCCTGACCAGCCTGGTGCAGGACCTGCCCAACAGCACCCAGGTGCTCTTTCTGTCCCTGGACGACTCTGCGGCCAGTGATGCCCTGTGGATGAGGGACCAGGTGCAACGGGTCGCCATGCACAGGTGACCGCACAGGAACCAGTGCTTTAAGGCAAAAAGTGCTGAAACGCAGTCCAGTCCTGTGGCGCAGTCAGTGGTGGAAGAAGTACTCAGATCCTGCAGTACAACAATGTTAAAATACTTCATTACAAGTAAAAAGCCCTGCAAGGAAAATATTATCAGCAAAATGCACTCAAAGTATCACAAGTAAAAGTACTCGTTCTGCAGAAAAATGTCCTCTGTAACTGATATATCAGTATATTCTGAATGATTAGATTGTTAATACCGATGCATTAATGTGTAAGCAGAATTTGACTGTTGTAGCTGCTGGAGGGGGAGCTAGTTTAACTACTTTATATACAGTTAGCTAGTTTAGATTTATGGGGTTGGAAGAGGAAAAAAATTAATTCTGATACACAATCTATATTGATTTTTTTTAATTTTTTTAAACTTTTCTTTGCTTTTTGTGTGAACTATTGGATAATTTGACCTCTTTGAGACTCAAACAGTTATTTAAATGAGACAATCTGAGACGTTTAGAGGGAAATGAAACATCTGCAACATGAGGAGGGGCCCCAACCAGACGCTGCTGTTTTATAAGAGGTCACAAGACCGCTGGTTTGATCTGAAGCAGTGCATTTTATTTTTATTTAATAAGTGTGTCATGTTGTTTTAATATAAAATCTTAATCTGCAAAGTAACTAATAGCTGTTAAATAAATGTAGTGGAGTCAAAAGTACAACATTTCCCTCTGTAATGTTGTGGAGTTGAAATATAAAGTGGCATAAAATGGAAACCCTCAAAGTACAAGTACCTTAAAATTAGACTTATGTACAGTATTTGGATACATGTAATTAGCTACTTTCCACCACTGAGGAGTAACTAGGCGACAAACATTTGGAAAAGGACAACAATTAGAATCTCTGCTGCAAAGATGGATCGTGTTAAGTTGAAAGCCAGTTAGCTGTAAAACAGGGAAACAACAAGTAAAAAATAAGAAGGAAATAAAACGGGGGCTGTCTCGATCGATGCAAATCAGTTACTGGAGGGGAGCGCTTGAATGGGACTGCAGGTGAAAATTAGCCTGTATGGCTAAATCTGGCACTTTTACATGATGGACCCATGTCAATTAATGTGCACTGTCCCTTCTTAAACAAACAAACAAACAAACAATACTAGTTTTTTAAAGCAACATAAAGAGGCCAAGTCACCCGGTGCCAAATTTGCAGGAGCAAAATCCTGCAAAAAAATGACAAAGTTCCTGTGTACTGTGCCAAACACAGACAAACCACACTGAAAAACAGGAAGTGCAGTCACGAGTGGAAACTCTCCAGCAGGGATGCCAGGTGTTTATATACAAGGGGCTGACAAATGCTAACGTGACCTTTTCTTAAATAAAGTATTCACATTATTTTTAGTTCCCCTTCTTTTGGATCACCCTGTGTTTTAGCAGTTGTGTTTAAATCTCAAACAGTGTGATTGTCGTTGTCAGGGTGTTCAGGATCAATGTCATTTCCAGTAACGTACAGTTCCAGACATTTCTTAATTCAACTGTTAGGTATTTTTTGTAATTGTGGGGTATTTACAATGAATCTTCTTGGGATTTAACCAAAAAACACTAAAACGCAGGTTGTTGTAAAACTGTGGTGTAGTAGTTAATTCATTACCTATTAACTGCTTTTTACGTTATTTTGAGAATCGAGGCTCTTTGGGGACACATTATAGTGTAGTTCAGTTCAATAAGATTGTATATAGAGAGAGCCAAATCATAACAGAAGTTATCTCAGGGCACTTTAAAATAAATTACTCTTTAAAATATTAAAATGAGTTGCTGATAGAACGCTGAGTATAAACATTTGACTGTGTGAATAAATATAACCATTATGCTTAATATCAGTTCTGTGCTCTCATGACTTTGACACATTTAACCTCCTACATGTTTCTGCAGTAATAAGGAGGTTCTGTCCAGGCTCCACTTCTCTCCGGTGCCGGTCTTCGCTCTGGGTAACTGGATACCCAGCGTGTTGTACTACTGGGGCGGTGCGGCGCGCCTCGCCCAGGCCGTTTTCACCTCCAAGGGTAAGAGCGCTGCCTCTTCATGGGCCTGATGGCTGCGATTGTATGACTGATTGTTGTCTGACTCACCTGTTCATCTGACATGCAGGTGGCTGGGCAGATGTAAAGTATGAACTGTCTGTGTGTTGATTATTAGTAGAATTTGCTAAGTAATACTAGTATCATCAAAACAATACTGTATAATGGTAGAATTAGTAATCTTTAAGCTGCATTAGACGTACATCACTCTTTTCTTCTTAGCATCCAGGTATTTTCTATTCTCCGTCCACAATAAGTGACAAAACTTAAAGGTCCCCTTTTTCTGATGTCTTAGGTTCTCAAATATACAAAAAATAATGTGCATTTTTTTTTTGCTGTGTATGTTCCTCTCTTTTCCTGTAAAATGTAATTTGTTTTGGGGGGGTGATACATTTTGCCTTCAAGATAATCTCCTAATTGCCAAGTAGGTTTTCACATAAAAGGAATTTGCCTTGTTATATTGGTGCATATGAATAAACATATAAAGAAAGAGAAGCAAGAAGCATAAATATACAACATAAAATTGGCAATAAAATGTGAAAGAGTATTGTAAGAAATATGTAGCATATATAAAATAACCATTTTGGTTTGACCCAGTCATTTAAACAACAGAGAAATAGTTGTAAATAATGTATAATTTGCTGTATTTACTAAGGATAAGCAGCTCTATAGTTTCATTGCAGTCTGCTTGATTAAGACCACTAATAACTGCTGCAGGCAGCGCTGGCTTCTGATTGGTCAAAATGTACAACAAGCTGCTTGTGAGTTAATTCAGTTGAAGCTAATGGAGCCTTGAGGGCACACTAGTCTTTGACCATGCTTTTTGTTCTTGTGTAGTATGTTTAAAGCATATTGCTACCATTTTTACCTTTTTGTATTTGAAAAAAAGAAAGTTTTTTCAGTAAACGGTTAAAACGAACAACATGAAGTAGGAGTTTAGCTTAAGTGGGCATTTTCAGGAAATAGAGGGAGCCACACTGACACCCAGCCAGGCTGTCTGAGCTGCAGGATGGGGAGTGAAACTATAGCTTAAACCCTGCAGGTGCGCCTTCGTCCTCAAGCTAACAGGCAGGAGCATCACAGGTTGATGGCTCGATGGATCGAAGGTGTGATTTTGGATTTAGGTTACGTCTTAAAGACATCACACCACAAAAGACAACATCGATCTCAAAGCCGCCTCATGAGATGAACAGAAACTCGTCTCCTGAACAAGCAGCGAGAGTTTTCTTTTGAACTGGTCGTCTCTCTCTCTCCTCGCAGGGTGGAACATGCCCGTGATCATCAAGAGGCTCGATGCCAGGTATGATTGGCTCACGACGCGCTGGGGTCAGAGCTCGTATGAGCTGATTGGTGCAGGTGATGGGTGCGATCCTTCCCCCTCGGTGGCGGGCGCTGTGGCCTGGGTTACCGAGGGCAACTGCTCTTACTTCACTAAGGTCTGTTAAACAAGACAAATATACTGAATATTTCTTTATAATTATTTTATATATAACAGAGAAAACACAAAACCTCACATTAAACAGGCTGGTAACTGAATCTTTGTCATATTTGCTTGATACATGACTTGAATGAATAATCGATTATCAGAAATGTTGATTAATTTTCTGTAGATTGCCTAATTCATTAATAGACTAATTGTTAATCTCTCTGTATATAAGTTACATAGCCTACTACACAGTAAGTTATTGTTACAAATAAAAGGATCATCAAGGCCTAAACACTTCCCTTTTTGCACACGGCCATACTTTCATAAGCCAACTGAAACAAGAAGAGGAAACATGAATTCTGCAATAACAATACTCAGTTTGGGTTTATGACTTACCAACACTGCTTTTTAGTCCTCACATGTGAGGATTTGCTGCTCATATAATTAAATATAATAATAATAATTGTATTATAGCAAGCATTTTATTTTCAAACATACGCACAAAGTGCTTTCCAGATTAAAGGATTTACAGAACAATAATTAAAAAAATATATATGATGATGATTATATAAGGCAGATGTATAATGATCTCATATAAAGTAGGTAGAATGCCAAATAAGAACAAATTATTGAATTTAAACAGATAAAAGTGCAAAATACATGGAAGCACATATAAAAATGCTAAAATGATGATGCTGAAACAAGCACAGTGAAAATAAGTAAAGACAATAAAGTTAAAATAACACACCATAAAATAGTCGTATTTAAAGGAAATATAAAAGTGATGCGATAATGGAAAAAGAAAACAGTGATAAGTGTAGCCCGTCTTGTAAAAGTGAGTTTCAAGGAGGCATTTAAAAGCTGCAGTGGAGTCTGCTGATCTCACACTGAGGGGAGGGCTGTTCCAGAGCCGGGGGGCCATGACTGAAAACACATGGTCACCCTGGGTTTTCAGTCTGGTCGGTGGAACAGCTAAAAAGGCGACTTGAACAGATCTCCTTTGACTCATGATCTGCATTTCTCACTATTTTCTTACATTTTATAGACTAAACTATTAATCATTTAATTGAAAGAATAAGTAAGTAAGTAAGTAAGCTTTATTTATATAGCACTTTTCAAAACGGCAGTTCCAAAGTGCTTCACAGTTAATACAGTACATAACAGTACACAGCATGAAAACAGCAAGTAAAAAATACATTTAGTAAAACGGAAACAGACACTCAACAATAAAAGCAGTATACAGGGTTCGTACAAAGTCTTGAAAGTTTGGAAAAGGCTTGATTTTAACTGTTATGTTTTCAAGGTTAGGAATATGCTTGAATTCAAATATACTCCTTGAAAAATGCTTGATTTTCAACATAATCTGGTGTTTCATCATCGACACATCTCACGTAAACCAAAAATCTTTTAATATTTGTAATGAAACGATCCCGTCGCAATATTTATTTGTTGTCTCCTGACATTTATAGTGACAATTTAAATGTGATGATAAAAAGCTTCGAGAGTCTAGAAAGTTTTGGTTTAGGTACCTTGAAAGTGCTTGAATTTTACTCTTAAAAAGCTGTACGAACCCTGAATATAACAAGCAAAGCAAAGCATACTAGTACACAGAATGAAAACACCAAGTAAAATACAATTTGTAAAACAGAAACAGATACTCAGCAATAAAAGCAGTATAACAAACAAAAGAAAATTGAAAGACAAATCAAAGCAATAGGAATTGCAAGCAACAAACTTATAAAAACGCCGGCCTGTGCAAGTTTTTAATCAACGGTAATGAAAATAATCATTAGCTGCAATCCTGCTGCTTTTTCTAGCTTACGAAGCCCTCCATTCCTTTTGTTTTGAAACACACCGGCAGTATTGACTTTCACCCAACATCAAAACTGATCCTGGTCGCTGTACTTCCTTCCAGGTGCAGACCATGGCCAAATCCAACGCCTCCGGTGTCCTTGTCTACGCTCTCCCCGGTAACCCGATCCAGGATATGAACTGCGTCGGGGATGAATGCGACTCAACGCTGGGCATCCCCGCTGCCATGGTGCATCTGGAGGTTTCGGTCGCTCAGGCGCTCCAGTAAGACCGACTTCACCTGAAGGATTAGAAACCTTCTCACTTTGATGCTTTAACATCCTTGTACGCAGATTAACGGAGCACTTTAAAGGTCAAAGGAATGACTCTCACACGCCTGTTTGCTTCCTCTCTGATTGATCGGCTCACTTGCTCTGGTCACAACAATAATGTGTCCAAAATATTACATAAGCTCTGATTTTAAAAGTATAATTACTGGTTAATTAAGAATTTAAGCTGATTAAAATGGTTGCTGTTGTTATAAATTGTTCTAATTGTGTACCATCCTGTATAAAACCTTTTTTCACGTTTTCACAATACTTTTGAATTTGTATTGTAGGTTTGGACAGCTGGTGTACGTGTCCTTCCAGAACACCCCGTGCCCAAAATTCTTCTTCAGTATTGACCAGCAGGGGGTGCTGGCCGAGATGGGCTTGTTTCTTTACCCCTCGTTCAGCTTTGTCAACTGGCAGGCACAGTGGTGAGAAGCTCTACTGTAACTATCAAACAAACTCATCTTAGCTTAGGAAGAAGAAAACAGCACTGAGTGTGGGAACAGTTTATGTAAATTGAGATAAATAAGTGATTTCACTGAATAAGTTAATTAATAGTAATTTGTTAAAAGTCCCTGTGGAAGTTTTTCCTTCTCAAGTTAACGTACACGAGTTAAGCCAATTCAATCGTCGAGCTTCAGCCCCCCAACAATAAGCTTTACTGCGTGATTGTTGCACAGTGTTGCATTAGATTGTTCAGGTCAAGTCTATGGAATCCGATTTGTGTCAATATAATAAAACAAAACTTCTTAAATATCAAACAAAAATAAGAATTTGAGAGAGACTCACTGAACTCACTGAAGCAAAATAAAATGTCATCTCAACTTATAACTTGCAAACAAATTAATTGTGTAAACTATTGGTCTTTTACTTTTTTGAACATGTCTTTTTGTTTACAGTTCCCTGTCGGCTTTGCAGTTACGCTGCCAGCTCTCAGCTCTGCAGTGCCTGACCTTTTGTTTGCAGGCTTGAGATGACTTTTCTTTTTCTTTTTCTTTTTTTTTTGCTTCAGTGAGTTTTACTCTCTCTCAAATTCTTATTTTTGTTTGAAATTTAAGAAGTTTTGTTTGATTATATTGACACAAATCGGATTACATACAAGTCAAGCCAATTTTATTTATATAGCTCAATATCACAAATTTGCCTCAAGGGGCTTTAAATCTGTACAGCATACAACACCCTCTATTTTTAGACACTCGATTCAGATGAGGAAAAACTCCCCAAAAAAACTTTTACAACAGAGGAGGGATCTGTCTCCCAGGACAGACATGCATTAGATGTTGTATGCACAGAATAGACCAAAATAGCAAAATTACAGTATGGACACTCAGAAAGACAAAATAAATAGATTGTAAATAAATATGAAGAATATGGATCCTGGAGGATGTCGAGCAACTTCAGGTGCCGCCAAACAGATCAGACCTGAGTCACACGACCTCCTGTCCACCGTGGAGACCTGGACCGAGGACAGACTACACAAACACACAAGAGGCAGAACTCAAGCCACAGCATTCACACAGACAGGTGAGAGGAAACAAACACACAGAGGGAGAGAGAGAGACACAAGGACAACATGCTCACAAGGGAGAGAGAGAGACAGAAGAGAGACGAGAGGAGAGGGTGAAGATCCAGATCCAAAACATCTGTACTTGGGCACCGACAGTCAGGGGAAAGAGAGATATAGGCGCACAGCTTGGACGCTCATGTGGTTGTGGGAGAGACTTAACTTCTTAAAAGAATCCCTAAATTGATAACTCTCACATTATCTGATTCTTCCAAATCTTAAACTAAATGTCCTTTTTTCTTCACAATTGGAAATGTAGCCACTTTTATGATTTGAGTTTGATGTGTATACCCACCATAACATACACAAAAGTGTTAAAAGTGTGTTTTCGCATTTATCTGTGACTTTGTCTCCAGGTTCGATTTCTACGCGGATCTGACGACCAGACTTCAAAGTCCTGCAAAGGTTGTTTCTGTTTTTGACAAAGTCCAGATGCAGGGGGAGAAAGGAGCGGTGGCCACCGTCGACCTGCCGTCAGGTAACTTCGTCAACAGTATGTGTGAGATGTGCAGGTTTCATACCACAAAGTGAAAAGTATTCTATGATTGTCATCATTATTGTTTTGATGTATAAATGTAACAGACCTGAAACTGGATTAAGACGGTCACGTGACACTAAAACTCTCCTGGACTAGTGATATTCTTCTTTAGGTTTTCAGCTTTAAGACAAGGATGTCTGGTTGTGTTCAGCAGTTGGGAAACTAATAAATGTGCAAAGAAACGTAAAGTTTATTTCAGATTTTATAGACTCTTTCTGTGTAGCTGTGGTATGAGAGGACTAGCAAACAGATTTAGGGTCTAACCTTGATGATATAATCCATTTTATTAGACTCTTCTATCCAAAGCATCCATTAGAGACCTCTCACAACAACTAACCCTGCTCTGAACAACAACATTAGCATGGAGAGGTACGGGAGTTTTGCATTAGAGCATCAGTGTGAGCTTTTACTGCAGCCTGAGGGGAACAGTAGCACTATTAAGCATTTTAACGATAGTAACATTTGTACCTCGTGTCTCTCTGCAGGCTTGTTGGACTTTGACATGCTGGAGCTCGACGCGTCCCTGTCATGTCCCGACAAGAGAGACTGGTCCTGCGCTCACTGGGATCACACGGTGCAGCTGTTTGTCTGCTGTGATCATCTCAGTCCGTACTGCAACATGGAGCTGGGCCGATGGATCACGGCCTTCCGCAGGTGAGATGTTGTTGTAAACAGGGTTCGTACAAAGTCTTAAAAGTCTGGAAAATGCTTAAGTTTAACCGTTTGCTTGAATTTGAATAAACTCCTTGAAAAATGCTTGATTTTCAACATCGTCTACACAATCACTCACGTAAACCAAAGATCTTCTGATATGTGAAATGAAACGATCCCGTCATCTTGTTTGTTTGTCGTCTCCTGGCATTTCTAGTAACAAAGGCTTCGAGGGTCTGGAAAGTTTTGGGTTTAGGTACCTTGAAAGTGCTTGAAAAGTGCTTGAATGAATCAATATTGTGATTAACTGGCTTTCTTACTGGTTTTCTTATTGTGTTTAAATAATTTTGTTTTACGAAATGACAGAAGATTAAAAGATTTTGTTTTACGTGTGTGCTGACGTAATCATCATATACACATAGTGAAATGTTTGGCACGTTTCACTATGTGTATTGATAATTAACATAACTGGAAGACAGTGCATTGCAAGTATTCTTACTGATATGATGATGAATATTGATTTCCACCATATCACCAGCCCTTATTCCAGTTAGAATTAAAAAGGACTTAAATAGTCCAAAAGGTGTTTTGGACTATACTATTTCGTTATAAGCTGTTTGAAGTTATTTATCTGATATGTGTGAGATGATGGTGTTATTTTGGCAGAGGTATTGGGCGCTGGCTGACAGACGTGTCCCCTCTGCTCCCCCTGCTGGACAGCAACAAATGCACCCTCACCATGAAGACGGTGCCGTGGGCGATGCCGTGGATCGTCTCCCTCAACCTGAGATTCAGTGTCAGCAATCAGACAGGTATGAACTGCGACGACACCGGAGCTACATTTGATTTGCAGCTGGAAAACTGTGGGCAGAGTTGCGAGAGAGATGGGAGGCAAAGATACTGCTTTAGGTGAAGGAGACAGGTGTGTGGCGTGTTCTGAAAACAGCGGAAGATTTGGCAGCAGCAGCCGCAGGGAGCTGCATTAAAATGTGTACTCCTTCTCAGTGTCATAACTCTGTCAAATCTGAACACACAGACATGATACACATATTTTTAGATTCAGCGAGACACTTTCTGATGATATTATTATTATTATTATTATTTTCTCCGATGTACATTACAGATAAATGTCCATAAATCTGCTTAGAAATTATAGAAAAAAGAACTTGCCTGAGAATCAACACGTTTTTAAGTTTTCTTCAGTATCAAACTGATCCAGTGATAGTTGTCTGTACATTCATGGGTACATTGCGAACAGGAACAGCTAATAGCTGATTCGGCATACTTTCAATACTTTCAATTTGCCAAAATGTGAACAGACCTACAGACCTAAAAAAAATCCTTCCTGTTTCCAACCTCCAAATCCTCCAGTGTTTCTCAGTTTAAATTACAGAACATTTACTATATAACAATATTACACTATGTATCCATATTTCATTATAAAATGACATATATCTTGATAGAAAATTTGATTTGATTGAGAACGTTTGATTCGGCATGTTACAGTGGTGTCACAAACATTTCAATACAGCAATAATAAGTGCCTGAGAGTCTTGTTTGTTGAATCCTCGTTGTCAAAGCTACGTAACTCCAGCTGTGAGTTGTTGGTTTTTTTATGCCACTCAGACAAACTCTGTGAAACCTTCATGCTCAAATCTCTCCTGCTGTGAGAATGGGGAGCTGCGACTGAAATAACGTCATCCCAGAACATTTTCTGTCCATTTTCTCTGACTGGAGGATTATTTCAAAAAGCAGAGAGCAGGAATCTCTCAGCAAGAAGGAACAGTCTGTCTGTAAATAGGTTACTGGAAGATGTCCAGATAAAAATGACACTCGCAGAAAAAGACAAAGCTTTTAGTTCCAGGAAACATTTTGACTCAGCTTCCTTATAAAAAAAAAAACCACAGTCTGTATGACACAGAGGCTTATTAGGTAATGAACAGGAGCTTGATTAGAGACCGGATACAAGCCTTTTTATTTTCTTCAGACATGCCGTCATGTGCTTTAGATTAACTCATTTGGTCATGAAATTTGGCCATGTGCACATTTTTTGCCAATTAATATTACAGAACTTGACTTGTTTTCACTGTTAACACACAAAAACACCAAGCTTAACAAAACGTGCATATTTACTTACAAATGTCATTGCAACAGGGAGCAAATCTAACATAAAATGAAAGTTAGAGAAGCCTGCATTTGACAAGAGGCTGTAAAGAAACCATCTCTTTAGCGACTGATCATGCAATTATTGCTGCACAATATAAATAAATAAAAATGAACCACAATAATTTCAAAATGTAAAGCCCATTGAGATGCACCATCTTGTTTTGGAAGAGGGTCCTCAGACATAAAAACATGGACATTAACACACAATGAAAAATAATAAATTAAAAAATGATAATTATAATAGTGTATAATATTAAAAAGAAACATCAACAAAACTATTAACATAAAATACCATAAAATAACCACACATAAGAAAACAGGGCTACTACTCTATTACAAACATTATCTTCCTGAAACTGACATGAAATTAGATTAATTAACAACTGCCACACTAAATAAAATGAGAAATGAAACCTACAAACTACAAAAGGTGTAAAAAAAAAAAAAAATACAGGTGAGAACAAAAATAATGATGAAAAATGAAGATAAATACAATCAAAAATAAGAACAAGTACATTTGATGGCGCTTTAAATGTAAAAGCTCAGTTTCTTTAGACATTATAGGCTCACAAAATAAACGGTGCTGAGTATCTGAGAATAATGAAAGTGAAAATAAACACATTTAGCTCAACAATCACTTAATGAGCCATTTAATCTTTTTTTTTTAAATGATGATAAAATATTAGTATCGATTAATCGTGTAAGAACGTAAGAATTTAATAACTGGACATTTTGATACTCAACACTCAAGCCATGTGGGCTTCAGGTAATTATTATTTTCCTTACTGATTTAAAATGTCGATTATTTCCGTGATAAATCGGTTCGGCCCATAAAATGTCCGAAAAAAAAGCTGTGTCTTTCATTGTGAGGCGCTTGTCAGCTCTTGAAAGGTGCTCTATAAATAAGTTTACTTACTCACAGGTAATGGTGAAGAGAAGCTCCGCCCCTTCAGAGTGATGTCACTGTACAGCGGGGGAACTTTCGACAAAAACTACAACAAGAGATTCCAGCCAATCAAATTCCCCGTCCCGGCATCAACCAAAAAGGTGAGAGATCTGACGCTGATCACAAACCGTTTAAAGAGCTTCCTGTCCGCCTGTCCCGTCTCAGCAGCTGTGCGTCTGATTTCAGGTAGAGCTGTACGCCGTCATCACAGCACACGGCAGCGATGAGAACAGCTGTGGAGAATTTTGTGTCACCTCCCACACCTTCCTGTTCAACGGTGTTTTTAACAACACCCTCGTATTCGATTCTGCAGGTGAGAAGTGTAGACTTTTTAAGGATCTTCATCAGCAGATGGAGTTTGCCCACTTGTTGATGGGATTCTAGATGTTTAAATTTCCAGTTTTCTGAGCCCTTTAAGGACTTCTCATCCATGTGGGTATAAAGTTGAATCAATGTGAAGGATTGAAAGTGCCAGAAATGGACCTCGAGGTGAGATGGTTGTGTCAGCTGCTGTTACCAAGGTCAAGAATGAACTTTGAAACTCAGCATTTAGGCCATTAGAAGTTCTTTTAAATCTCGAAAGTAAGTTTTGAAAGACAAACACTCCATGTTGATCAATAACCAGATGTCCACTGCCTTCAGATACATTAATGGTAAAAATGTTTTTTTGCCTGTTTAATGTTCAAACCATAGACTGTATATAAAGATGGACGACATGACAGCTCCCCAAAAGTGAAGCAAAAACATTTGGATCGCCCCTTGGTGGCTGGCTGCAGTATAGGTCATAAACCCCGCCTACTCCATGTTAGCGGATGGGACATGGGCCAAACTGAAAAATCAAAGTACACGTCAAATAAAATGTTCCCAAAGATGGCATCTGTCATTTTAGGTAGTTCTTATCACACTGATGTTTGTTCAAGTGTTCATTTCAAGTTTGGTTTTAATTAGTTATTTGATAGCATAAAAAGGGGGTGAGACGTCATGATTGTGTAACTGTGAGTGTGCTGTGATTGGTTCGGGTGGGTGTATGGGCGGGAACTCGATGCCACAGTGGATCAAAATGACGGCACCCATATAAGGGATATTTTGGCTTCATTTTTGTACAGTGGGAGGAAGTGGAGACACGCCATCCATCTTTATATACAGTCTGTGTGTTCAAGTGACAAGTGAAACTTAAGTTTAATCATGAAATGTTTCAGTAAAATGTGTTTCACGTCGGCCAACTTGTGCTCATGTTGATGCCCGTGCCTGTTGTTCTTGTTTTTAATTAACTTCAAATGTCTTGTTGTGTCCGACAAAAACAGTCCAATGCCCAAAACATATTTTGTTTACGATGATATAAAACCGAAAGTTTCAAGAAATCCTCAGATTTGAGAAGCTGGAACCAGCAAATGTTTTACATCTTATCAATTAATTTTCGCTTGATCAACTAATCGATAAATTGGCTTGAGGACCGAACAGTGAGCCACTGATTAAAGGCTGATTTTTTGCTCTTTGGGGTCGTGGTGGGGAACCATCAGGAACGCCTCTGGGCTGCACCACGCGGGTGAAAGAGGGTGCGGTACCAAACGAATACGGCACCTGGCTGTACGGGCGAGGAGGCTGGTGTGATGGACTACAGGTCAACCCCTGGAGGATTGATATCACCAAACAGGTACAGCCCTTCACCCCGAACTTTTATCATTAGATCTTCATTGCATTATCGATCTCAAACCATTTTTATCTACAGTAGCTGTTGTTTAAAGCTGCATCAATCAATATTTTTATATCAATGCCTGCGTGTGATGTGAAAGGTTTCGTTCGTAGTGATGAACCCAGAGAGAATTATCACATGACTCTGCAGTTCAGCTCCACGGAGCGTTTCAGCGTCTTTCAGCTTATTGTTTTGGTTTTATGGCCCACAGCTGCTCACCACCTGCTCAGCACCAAACAGCAGGCAGTCAAAGTTAGCGACTAGCTGGTGAACATAGTGGAGCATTTAGCAGCTTAAGGCTACATCCACACTATGTGTTATTTTAAAATGCATAACGTCTGCTACATTTACACCTAGCGTCCACACTACTCTGGCGTTTTATAACCCCTAAAACGGAGACTTTTGAAAACGCTGCTGACCCTGTTTTTGTTTGAAAACTCCGGGATTGCGTTTTAGTGAAGACAGGTGGAAACAGAGGCGTTTTAAAACGCCCAAGGTCGCTTCCTGATTGGTGACGTGTCCTTCCCTGGTTCGTCACGCCCCCATCACGTGACGCTTTTCCAGAAGACAACAAACAACATCAATCTTGACTACCAGTGATTAATTAAACATGGATAACAAATTACAACACTTACTTTCAGTAACGGTTCCACCTGGTAAGAGAAAGCAGAGAAATCTCTGGTCTTACTTTTCTCCACTGCTGTTCTTCATTTGTAGTATTTTCTGCACCTAACTAAGCAACCAACCAGAGTAGACGATCTGCTTCCTGTTTACACCGGCACGTGCATGCCCAGTGCACGTGAATGGTCATGTGATATGCGTTTCCAGGCGTGTAGTATGGATGGAGATTATTTCTGAAATGATGATAAAACACTTGCGTGTCCGAGCTCGTTTCAGTTTTAAAATGAAAACGTATTAGTGTGGATGTAGCCTGAGGGCCAGATATTTTTCTTAGGAGTTTGTAGAGACCAAAAACAGAGCTGGGAGAGGCGTTAATGTTGGACTTCATCAGGTCCATAAATTCATCAGGTGGCCAGAAACACGACTTCAAATGAATGAATGCTTGTTATGCTGGATGTGTAAATAGGCAACTGTTTGCTCACACGTTCACCGTATCAGCTGTATAAGGTGATACTACACCAGTGTTGCATTTTTTTTAATTCAGTAACTTTTAGATATATTTAATCATCAGATAACTTTGAGAAGCACACAGTCTGGATGGAATCTGTGCAAATTCACTTTTATTCACCACACACACATATTCAGGGTTATTGAGGACAAGTTTAAAGCCCGGTAAGCCTCTCTTCTCCAGCAGATTTACAGAAACCTTACACTAAAATCAAGGTCATTCTGAAGTAAAATATTTGAGTGAAGTAAGCCCATTAGAATTAAGGAGCGCTTAATTATTCTGAAGTGAGTTATTGACCATAAAGGCTCTTGATATAATGATGTAAACTCCTGACTTGTCCCCGCCTGGAGCGCTCTCATGTTCTCAGTCAGTCATGTGCAGCACCTGAGGTCAGAGATTTTCTTCCAGGATTTAACTGTAAAGATACACGACTACATGTTGCACATAATGTCAGAGAAGTTGCTACATTTAGTGCCACAGTCCACACAATCTGTATCTCAGTAATGTCAAAGTTTCCTTCTCTAATTCATCTTCTAATCTAATTCTTTTAAAAATAAAACAGATTTTTTAATTCTACACATAGTGGCTTTAAAGAAGGTGTTTGTTGATCTGTAATACTTTCAACCATCAACCAGCTTAAAAGATGAAATTAAATGTGCACTTAATCATTTTATATAATTTATTCAAATGTATATGTTATCTAATTTACATACAGGAATATTGTTGGCACAGTAGAGCTATAGATTTTGCTTTTGATATGACACATTCTGGGCAACAGAAGCTTAGACAAGCAGACTGGAAAATTAGTTAAGGTACCCTGTGCGAGTACATGGGCAATGTGATTCACATCCTGTTGTTGGTTTCACACACTATTCTGTTCATGGTGGTGGTAATGTGCAAAGAAGCGTAGCCATGCGTCCACAAAGGCAGTGAAGAAGAATACTGCTAGCAAGTAAATGTGGATGATTTTGAAATTTACAAATGTTTTATGATGAAGGAAATGCATTCAACACGCTTATTAGACCTCAAGGACACACACAATGTGTTTTGGTGAGAAACACTGAATGTAAACATAACTTTGACGTTACTGTGCATAATTAGGAACTCCTTGTCGACATGCCTTGTTAGATAAGGGTTGCATGAACAAGCTCTCTCTCCTTTTGTCCTCTTGTTTTGGGCAACACATGTATTAGTATTTTTTATTTATTTCTTATATTATTTGTATATTTACATTTACCACAGTTATCTTTTCTGTACCTTCTATTATAACACTTTTGAAAATGTGTCCAATTTATGGAATTTTGGTAACGATGTAGATTTAATCTGGTCTCAAAACACAATTTTCTGGAGCTCCTCCGTAGCCGAATGGTTACAGCGAATGCCACGTGGTTGCAACCTTCGCCAGTTCGACAACCTTTTGTTGCATGTCATACCTCTCTCTCTCCTCCATTTCCTGTTTTTGTCAAACAAAACCCCCCCCACTATTTTGTCGTTGAATTAATTAATAGAGGTACACTGTTTTCCTCAACCGACTTCAGGTGTAGTTTAGACTTCCTGTTGACTGTGTTCTTTAGTGCTGTCCTGACAAACACCTGAGCAATGTGTGTTTGTGTGTATTGCCTGCTCTTTGTGCTGTTATTCATTGTTTGCCTGATGAAGGTATCTGCGAGATCGAAACGTTGCTTCTTTGTTTATTTTATTAACACAGCGTGTGGGATCCTTTCTGTTTCTGTCCTCTTTCAGCTGAACATAAGCGTGATTGAATCCAACACTGTAATCTACTTCGGCTTGTTCGATGGGCAGGATCCTAATCCATCCAAGCAGCCTGGATACATCATCATGTCTTCTTTCCTTGTCTTTTACAAATGATGCCGTACTCGACATTTTGAATGTCTGATGATGTGAGTGAATGAATATGATACTGAATGTACAATCAAGCCAAAGATTAAATTTCTATTTTCCTACTCATTTCTTTGACTGCATCCGTTACTGTTTCTCCTATTTCATTAACGTGCAAAGACAGGAGGTAACCGTTAGGCATGGAAATGATAAAAACAGTGCTGACGGCAGCGTTGATGCAAAATATCGCCTGCCACGCTCGCCCAGCACGACCAGCCATTTGCATTTTTCTCAAGATGTTACTCTAAAGTCAACAAGAAGAAGCCTTACAGCTAAATAGGCACTCCATATGCTTTTTATGCCTCAAACTGAAGATGCATTGTTCTGAGAGCAGCCTCTCGTCACTAATTACATGTAATCATGTCCAACTTGAAACTTTGGGGTAAAGAAAGTGTTTCTCAGTGAGTCATCTTCCTGTTGGGAGGTGACTCCTCTTCACTTCAACAACAGAAGAACTGCTTCTCACTGGCTTTTTGTTCCTTTCTTTGATTCAGCACTGCCGAACTAATTTGTTTAGCGAGGATGGGCCAACTGCAGATGTGGGAAATTATCAGGAGGTTTAAATTGCTGTTGCAAATGACAACACCAGCTATTTCCTCTGTTGAAGCTCTTAGATTATGTGTTTAGAGAAAAACCTATTACATTTTTTAGGCACATGGCCAAATACAACCAGCACCATTTTTCTTTTTTGTGAAAACACGTTTTCTGTACATGTGGACATCTTGCATTACCTTACATTACATTCATTTAGCAGACGCTTTGGTCCAAAGCAAACCTCTGATGCGTGAAATTATGAGTTTATTTGCTTTGTTTTTTTCTTAAATGACATTTCACAGTATTAAAAAACATAAACATAAAAAAAAAAAAACTTTAAGTAGACATTAAGTAGAAAAATACATCATTGTTTCATACAAAAAGGGTTACTTTTTCTGAATAGAAAGGTTAGTGGTTACAAAGTTTGTTTTATTTTTAGCAGAACTGTTCGACAGTGTAAGTAACATCACTTCTCTGCATTAGCTTGGCTTGGTTCACGCAATTAATACAACAGGCCAACAGGAAACAAACACATTCAATAGTACTTAGTCTACTGAACAATTTAAAAACCTTAAACTCCACTTTAGGCTAATTTGGTTTAATGACGCCTCTTTTATAACATTTGCTGTTTATTTTCCCTATCCAAATCAAAGTAGCTACAAGTAAAATACTAAGGCTCTGAAGTTGAAGTGAACTTCATGGCAAAGTCACAGCTAAATGTTTTATGACCATTTACGCACGTGTATATTCGTGACTACAGGCATGTGCATGTTAGACCTTGACGCAGGTTTCTCTGCAGCTCTTCTCGGTCTCAAACTGGTTGCTGTTTCCTAGACAGCCTCCGAACCAGAACTGAGCGCAGGAATTAGCTGTGGCGTCGTAGTACCACTTCACCACGTAGTCCCGGCAGGGTCCTGGATCCAGGGGGTGGCCGCAGTGCTCCGCTGGAGTCAACAACAAAAACAGGTTTACAGCCATGCCAGCAGCTCTGTGAGGCTGTACTCTGAGGCACAATGGTGCTTTAAGCTAAGTGCTAGCATACTCACATTGACAATGCGAACATGCTGATGTTGAGCAGGTATAATGTTTGTCATGTTCACCATCTAAGTTTAGCTTGTTAGCATGCTAAAGTTTGATAATTAGCACTAAATCCAAAGTACAGCAGAGCCTGATGGCATTGTCATTAGTTTTACAGGTATTTGGACAAATTCAAATTTTGACCTGATGGTGGCGCTAGAAGGAAAGTCAGGGGATCACCAGAGTTATTACAGTTCATCCGGAGGGGGACATGAATGTGTGTACTACATTTCATGGCAGTCCATCCAATAGTTATTGAGATATTTTACTCAAAACCACAAATGTGAATCTCATGGTGGCGCTAGAGGAAAAGTCGGGATCACCAAAGTCTGTAGGATTCATCCTCTGGGGATCATGAATGTATGTACAAAATTTTGTGCCAATCAATCAATCGAGTAGAAGAGTCTGGACTAAACCAACAGACCAACATTGCCATCCCTGGAGCCATGCTGCTAGCATGGCTAAAATAAATGCTACAGAAACCATGCGAGTGGAAATTATTATAACATATATTACATGTTCTAAAGGCTTTAATTATGTGACAAGTCTTGCCATCCACAATATGTCTCATTAGTTTGTTTGATGGATTTAAAGGAACAGTTTGACATTTTGGGAAATGTGCAGAATATCAAACTGTTCCTTAAAATTTGGCTGAAACGTTTACCTTCATGCCTCAGATAAAAATGTCAGTAATGGTATATTTTGAGTTCATAGAGAGTTAGTTCATCTGAAACTTCACAGAAATAAGAATAGATGTGCAGGGGACTTAAAAATGTAAAAATCTTTAAATGTTACAAAACATTCAGTGCATATTTCTTTCTCCTTAATCAAGACTTGAGTTTTTAACATTTAAACCAGTCATTTTTCCATTCAACAATCTCTCATGCAAACTCTTACCTGAAACGTAGGTGTCAGAAGGCAGCAGTGGAGTCGGGGGCAACGGTAACGGTGTCTTCTCCTCAGGCGGGGCCCTCAGAGTGGGACCCGCCGGCCCGATGGCTCCCGTCATCACCATATGGTGTGTGGGGTCCTTCATGTCTAACTGTGGGAGGAACTCTGTTACAGGTCTGAAGGGCTCCCTGTCGAAGAGCGGAAATCTCTGAGTTTCTAAGGAGGATCCGTCGTCCGTCTTGGGTCTTGGTCTTGGAGTGATGGGCTCTCTGTCGGGCTGTGGTGCTGGAGGGCCGGGCTGTAACAGAGCAGAGAATGTTTTAATCTACTGTACCTTTATTTATTCAGGTAAAGTAATAGAAAGGTCATGGTATAACACCTGAGCCTGCTCCATTTGGTAGATGAAAACTGCGAGATACTGTTCCCAAAGGTGAAGAATGAACTCCAGTGCTGAAATACATTTGCTGTTTCGGACTAAAACACATTTATTTTAGTAGGGAGCTTCCCACATCCAGTTTACTACCAGTGGTGGAATGTAACTATGTGCATCTACTCAACTACTGTAAGTACAAATTTGAAGTACTTGTGCTTTACTTGAGTCTTTTCTTTTCATGACACTTTCTACTTCTACTCCACTACAATTCAGAGGGAAATATTGACCTTTTTACTTCACTATTATTATTTGATTCACTTGGAATGTCATTAGTTTTATAGGTATTCAGTCATAAACCAAAGTATTAAACAACTTACATTTTTGACATGATGATGGCGCTAGATTAAAAGTTAAGGGATCGCCAAACTTATTACAATTCATTCTGAGCGGGACATGAACGTCTGAACCTAATTTCATGGCAATCCATTCAATAGTTGTGGAGACATTTCACTCAAAACCACAAATGTGAACCTCAAGGTGGCGCTACAGAGGTCAGGGGATCGACAAAGTCATTAGGATTCATCCTCTGGGAACAATGAACATCTTTACCAATATTTGTGCTAATCCATTCAGAAGATGTTGAGATATTTCACTGGATAAATGAAAAGCTTGACATGCTTGTGACACCAGAGAAAACGTCAGGGGATCATTAAAGTCACTGGGATTTATCTTCTGGGCAGCGTGAATATTGACACAAAATTTCATAGCAATCCAAATAATAGTTGATGAGATATTTCAGTCTGGACCAAAGTGGTGGACCGACCGACGGACTGACACTGTACAAAATACAAAAGGTTTTTGGATGATTTCACTTAGTTGCCTCTGGATATTGATAGTGATACGTTAAACTGTTGTAACACAGCCTAAGTTGACAGAAGCAGGTAGAAAAATTACAGTTTTGTTCTCCTCACCACCATCTGAACTCTCCTGAAGTCTCCTGTGAAGGTGGGTGTGTCTGTATCGGTCTTGTACGGGGGCTCTCGGACGTTACTGGAGACCTCAGGGACTCCTGGAGGCAGTCTGGAGCTCGGGATGGAGCTGAACAAATGTCTTTCTCTGTCCTCACAGATACGACTCAGCAGTTTTCTCTCCAGAGCTGCAAGACCAGAAGACCATAACAGTAAATATATAGTTACAATACTGCTCTGTATAGTTTAATCTCCGTTTAGCCAGGGGAGTTTTTCTGAGCACCAGTGCATTTATACAGCACCTTCTCCAGCTTCACTGTCATGTTAGTAGCTTCCCAGTGCAGCCACAGATCAAATGTGAGCAGTTTGGGGTGTCTTGCTCAAGGTCACCATGGTAGTAGATGTTCTGGAAGACTGATTTTCCCAGATTCACATCCAAGCTATGTGTTGTTTCCCCTCATTGATGAGTGTGTATAGGACAAAGCAGTGCAGTATCTTACTGTTGCTCTTCGTTGCCACCAAGTGTCAGCAGAAGAAATTGTTTGAAATATTCTTGTGCAAATTAATTTCTGGACATTTCTTGAACCTAAATCATGTCTTCTTAGTGGAGGTGGAAGTAGAGGAGGTGAAACATGTTTTCTGTGGAGGTTTACACATCATGTATGAGTCCAGATTTCTCCCTCAATGCTGTTTAGGAAGTTTTGGGTTTTAGTTCGATTTCTGTGCACACAATTTCCTGCCAGTGGTCATATTAGGAACATGAAATTAATTTTTGGGCACATAGAGTGAAACTGGAATCACAGTTGGTGTCTTTCAGTATATTACATTAAAACCTAACTTAGTGACAAATTTCCAGTGTCCCTGTTACGCTGTGGACTGTTTTCATTGGAACTACTTTCTGCCTAAAGAAATAGTCCCTTTAACAACTTTTGGCAGTGTCCTCTTTGGATTACAGTGACCATGTTTCTGGAAAGAGATGTTTCAGTTAAATTTATATATTTTTCATAATTTTTCAATTCTGCGAGCGCCAAATTCACTTCCATTCACCTTAATTGTATTGGGGTGAAGGTAGAAATCTCACCGATAGACAGTGGTGGAAGAAGTACTCAGATCTTTTACTTAAGTAAAAGTAGAAATACATTTAAAATGTTACTTAAGCAAAAGCACAAATGTATCAGCATCAAAATATATTTAAAGTATCAAAAGTAAAAGTACTCATTATATAGAATGGTTCATTTCAGAATAAGGTATATAGTGTATAATAATGTATATTATATTATCATTGCAGCTGGCAAAGGTGGAGCTAATTCTAACTACTTTATATACTGAATGTTTATCTATAATAATACATCATTTATTAGTTGATTATATTTTCTTTTACTAATCTGAATCTTTAAAGTAACTAAAGCTTTAAAATCAATGAAGTGGAGTAAAAAGTACAATATTTGCCTCCTTAGTGGAGTAGTAAAGTAGCAGAAAATGGAATTACTTAAGTAAAGTACAAGTACCTCTATCCCTTGAGTAAATGTACTTAGTTACTTTCCACCACTGCAGAAAGATATCTCAAAATCTGGGCAAATAAAACCAAAACTATCTGCATGGCTAGAAACCACTAGTGATAAGAAAATGTGTTTGTTTTGTAATTTGGGTGAACCACCCCTTTAATGTGTACATCATGTGATCCTGAAGCTCACCTGGAAGAGTTTTGAATTCATCAATCAGGTACACGTGATCGCTGTCGGGGTCGGAGGCCATGAGACTGAGCTCCTTCTTGAACTCCTCATACAGAGGGTCGCTCTCATTCACCACCCCGATCACGAACATCTCGATGTTACTCCCATGAGCTTCGGACACGGCGCTCTCCAGACTGACCGAGTCCCTTTTATCGGCCTGCCCGTCCGTGATGATGATGGCCACCTTCCTCACACCTGCCCGCGCCGCCTTGAACACCTGGTTGGCCTGTTGGATGGCGCTGCCCGTGAACGTGCCCTCGCCCAGGTAGGTCATGGAGCGCACCTTAGACTTGATCTCATCACGAGTGGCTTCCTGTCTGAGGCTGACCACCACCATGTTGATGTGGCTGTAAAGGACCACACCGACCCGCGTGGTGTCCCGGCTGACCGAGGCTCGGTCGATCAGGGCGTTTACAAAGTCTTTGATCACGTTGAAGTTGTCGGGGCCGACGCTCTCGGAGCTGTCGATCACAAAAACGAGCTCCAAGGGGGTTTGGCGGCATGTCACTGCACAACCTGGTCAAACAGAGCCAGGTTATAGACATCAAGCATCAACAAAAACTCAGAACGCGAGTTTATAAGTTTCTGATTACTTACTGCATATGGATGTCACTATTTTGATGATTTCTTCCCTCTGTGAAAGACAGAAAGTGCGATACTTACAGAACTGATTTGTCACCGAGTTACAGTATGAGGGTTTCCAGCTTTAATTTGAGGGTGTTTAAATCCAAATCAGTTGGACAATCTAGGACTTTATACAGATTCCTCCAATTCTAGGATATAGTACGTGTCTGCTCAAAGCCTCTACACCCAAAATGAATGTGACCACCCTTAAACCTGAAAGTCTGACTATAATAATCACAATGATGACTATTCATTAGGTTCTCCAATTACATTCTTTACCCTTAAATCGGGAGATTAAATATAAAAAGGGCTACATCTCCTGCACTGTTCCACCTGATGAGAACACCTTCAAATTAAACCTCACCGTTTCATTTCAGATCCAGCGTGCCGAAGTACAGGGCCCAAATAATGAAAAACACACCCAATGTCCCAATATTGTTGACTTCACTGCATGATTTTCAGTGTAACGAGTGATGCATTATTCTTACTGTAAGTCCAGGGTCTCCCTTTTGTCCCACTCTACCCTGTGAGTTGAAAGAGATCATAGTTTATTAGCTGTTCACATGTTGTGAGATTTCCTTGAGAGCACTTAAATCTCTAAAAAAAAAAAAGAAAAAGCAAGATCCAGTACCAAAGGTCCGGTGGCTCCCAACTCTCCAGGTTCTCCTTTGTCTCCCCTTATGCCCTTTTCACCTCTGAACCCTCGATCCCCCTGCAAGAGGAAAGAAACAGTCAGCCTCAATCAGCCAGTAGAGCTGCGATAGAAAGGGGTATCCTGTTCCCCCCAACAGGAGCCCCTGTACAACATTAGATACTACATTAGAAATACTTTTGTATTTGTTGTTGCTTTGGAATCCTTTGGGCTCACATGTTCACAGACCAGATGGGCTGGTTAATATAAGCATGTCATGTTTCTCACTAACATTATTACATATTTTGTTGTAATTACATGACTGTTCATAATACAGGTTCACACTGCTGGCATTGTAGCGTTACCTTGTCCCCCTGCAGACCTTGTCCTGGAGGACCTCTGGGGCCAGGAATCCCCTGAAATCCGGACTCCCCCTGGAAACGCAGAGCACAGTCCACGTCGAGGAGAACTTATACAACAAGATGGAGCTCATAGAAAGTTTCTCTCGTCTGTCTTTTGGCACATCTGCCCGGGACTCTGAACTAAACGGGTTTCTACAACTAAACAGGACAGTTTGGTTAGTTTTAGGCACCAAAAGTACGAACTGTAGTTCAACGCTGACGTATTATTTTAACCCAAACCATGATCTTTTCCTAAACCTAACCAAACTGCAACCGTAGTACTGCCAGAAAACCTTTCTAACACCTGGTAATGTTGTGAAACAGTCGCAGTTTGGTTAGGTTTAGGCACCAAAAGCACTTGGTTAGGATTAGAAAAAGATCATGGTACTTCAGTAGTTTCACACGGGACGCTAGCAGCAGTCTCCTGAGTGAAAGTCCGGTGGTTGACCCATTCATCCACCCCGACCTCCTCGCTACATGGACTTTGTCGCTCTTTATACTGCGTCACCTAAAGGGGTTCTGGTAGAAAGCCTTGAAGGCAGACTTCTCCTATGTGCAGTAAAGTTTGAACATCTCGTCATCAGTCTTTGCCATTGGCAGGTTCATGGGATATGACTCAGGTAGCTTTAGTTGTTGAATGTTAAAAAACAACAACACAGTCTTATCTTTGTTGAAATAACAACATGCTGAAATTTGACTATCCAGTGCAACAGCAAATTATTGCAAAAACTTCCATGAACATGTTTCAGTTTTTCTGAAAGACCACTGAAAGAAACAACAACATAATAAAGCAACCGAGGCAAAATAAAATATCGATAAAATATGGATATATATCTCACTACTTTCCACCTTATATTTTATATCCCAAACTATATTATACTATTATGATACTGTTTATTACATAATGTATACATTATGTTTCTATACTAATACAGACAAACACTAAGCATAATCACTTAACTCGTATTATATATTATTCTGGTGTAAGCTGTTATAGAGGACGGTATCATATTACTCTTAGATGTACTTTACTGACTTTGCTGTAATCACACCACTATGTCACTTTGCTTGAGACGTTACAGCACCATTAGTTTAAGTACAACACTGGCCATAGATACTGTGTGTATGTATACTGCTTGCCTTGTAATTTTGAGTTTAATTGCTCTTTCTATTTTTATTTCTATTCTTATTTTTATTTTATATACTTCTAATTATTTATTTTGTTCTTTCCTTTGTTTATCTATACTTATGTCTGTCCTGCTGAATTTCCCCTCTGGGAATCAATAAAGGCTTCTCTTATCTTTCAGAGTCTGCAGCTGACAGCTGACAGCGGTACCTTTTGTCCTTGGATGCCCTCTCCAGGTAACCCCTGTGGACCAGGTGGTCCCAGTCGGCCAGCTGAACCCTGCAGGAAAAGAAAACTGTGTGTCTTTCTGGATACCGACACTAATTTAAAAGCATTCACTGGCAATATATTTATAGTTTTTTTTTTTTTTTAAATCACATACAAGCCATTGTTTTGAAGAGGACAGATTACCTTAGGCCCAATTAGGCCAATCCCTGGTGGCCCAGCAGGTCCAGGAGGTCCAGGCAAACCCCTGTCTCCCTTAACAGGAAACAGCTTGTAAGTTATAAAACATTTATAGATGTCTGTCAATAATCCTGGCAATCTAATCTCAGGCAGAGAGAAAAAAGGCACACAAATATGTAACGCAACAATCAATACAGCAAGAAAAACCACCTGAAATACTGTAAATCAGGTAGTGATGGGAGTTAAACCAGAATTATTTTCTATTTCCAGGATTTTTTTTATATTATCCATTATCATAAATACATTAGTGTTTATTTATCTCACAAGAAATAGCATGTTTTGGAGAAATATCAAGGGGGGAAAAAAACATTTTTTTAGAGTAAAACTTTGATTTTTCCTTTTTATTAATCATCTTATTTGCATAAAACAAAAACGTAAAAAATATCCGGGGAAAAGCCAAACAAATTTACTACTACTGTAAAGAAAATCACCGGAGAGGCGAAGGTAACTTCTACAACAGAGATGAACAATTTTGCCGTTTCATTGATGACACTGTCCTCGTTTTATGTTTTTTCCTGGGTGAACTTTTACCTTTGGTCCAGGTAAACCGACGCCATCTGCTCCGGGCTCTCCTGTCAGACCAGGAGGCCCCGGAAGTCCCTAAGACACAGGGTGAAAACATTACATTGTGCTGAGTGTAATGTGATGAAGGAGGCTGTAATGCAGGTTGATACTCACTGGAAGGCCGGGGTAACCTTCACCTTTCAGTCCAGGTGTCCCAGCGGGGCCTGGTGACCCTCTGTCTCCCTACAAACCAAAACACTTCTATCAGAACTGTTCATGGGCGGATCGGTGAAGAGTAAACCTGAGCTGAACTCACCTTGGGTCCAGTTAAACCGATCCCTGTCTCTCCCACAGCTCCAGGTGGACCTCGTGGACCTGGTTCTCCCTAAAAATTTTTTTAAAAAACAGGTAGAACAATTAACCAACCATGTTGCTGTTTACAGTTACAGCAGCTGGTAGTTTGCACCACATGGGCTTACCTTGGCACCAGGCACACCCCTCCCTGGTGGTCCAGTTGCCCCCGGTGGCCCCATATTTCCTGGATCCCCCTGAAAATAAAACACTTATCAGACTAATTCTAGACAATACAAACATGAGGCATCTGCAGTTTATAATTTAAAAAGAATTTTAGGTTTAAAATGAATACTTATAATATAGAACAGTATGAAAATAACTAATTATGGACTGTTAGACTATGTTTTTTTAGGGCTTGATCAATAAAAAGGTTAACCAGTAGAATTATTGGTCCATCTGTGAAATGCATAGAAATTCCCTGTCATAAGTCTTTTAAAGACATAATTTTAATGCAAATTTGACCCTTAATTTAATATATTTTTGTGTATTTTTCATAGTTATAGTCATTTCCAGCTAGGTTTACTGTTCAAAATGCTACTGTTACATTCACTGTTACTGTCACCTTTGTTAATAACATTTATTTATTCATTCATTCATTTACAATCATAAAATATCTTGCATCACATATCTTTGTCATAATGCTTTAATAACCAATTTTGAGGGATCTTTCTCAAAGGTGTTTAACTCATCAGCCAGTATATTGTTATTAGCTTCTTTTTTTTTTACCCTCAAATATCAATATTGGCCTCAAAAGTGTGTTTTCAGTCAGGCTCTTGTATTAAGTTGTTGATATATTTCAGAGCTAAAATAATCAAGAAAATAATCCTTGTTGTTGATAGATACGGTAAAAGAAAGTTTTGGTTGTCTGTCTTCCATTATGTAAATTGTATTTTGTTTCTTGTCTGTTTTGTCTTTGTTGATTTCTTTTGTTTGTTTTTTCTTAAAAAAAAAAAAAGAGAAAACAATTGGTAGATTAATCAATAATTAAAATAACCCGTAGTTGCAGCAGCCCTAATATATTTGAATCCAATCAAATTGAATTCTCTTCACCCTCAGCCAGATTTGGTGCTGTCCCCTGAAGAGGATGGACGATAAAATGGTGCTTAAAGGCAAATTCCTGTATTTTACAATCTTATTTTACTAGTTTTTACTCACCACTTCACTGCTAAGATCTAGAGATGTTACATTTGACATTAAAACTACTGAGGAAAATTGTTATATGACATTTTCATATAAAATGCTTCTGTTTTGTATACATGTACCTTTGACCCCATTGGCCCCACAGGACCCACTGCACCTGGCTGGCCCCTGGTCCCCCTGTCCCCTCTGTCTCCCTGCCAAAATAACACAAAACTGTTGCTCATATTCTTCTAAACAATCTGCTGAATAATCATCTTTGAAGTTAACCTTGTTCATGAAGATCAGTGTTTCTGGAAACTCACATATTACAATACATTTACACACATCGACTGTGAAAAATGTCTCTTACCCTCTCTCCAGGTGCGCCTTTACCAGGAGCACCGTCAGGTCCCCTGGGCCCCGGTAACCCAATGTCTCCCTGCCGTCATTTGAAAACAGTCAATGAAGCAGCAGAACGGTAAGAAATATTATAAATAAATTCTAAAAGAGCTAAAAGAACTGGTTTTATATCATGAAGTTACCTTTTGTCCCGAGGCTCCATCCTCTCCTGGCTGACCTGGTATACCTGGTAACCCCTCGGACCCCGGGTCACCCTGAGAGAGGAAAATAACGTGCAAAAAATAACGACTGATAGAGAATGAAGTAAACCACAGAACATATATAAGTATAAAAGCAATATTGAAATTACCCAGGTATTTAAAAAGTCACTCTAGCATCACACTGGACTGTTATTTAGGCAGTGACCTTTAACCTTCTTACAGCTTTTTGTAAAGTCAATTATTTATGGATTACGGCTTGTTTATTGTAATTTATGTCACTAATCAACTAAATGACTAGTTGTTGATATTTCTTTCTATTTAACTTAAAAGATACAGTTCAACATTTTTGGGAAATACGCTTATTTGCTTGATAGCCAACAGTTAGACAAGAAGATTGATACCACTCTCATTTCTGTACTTAAAACTATGGAGCTAGAGCCGGGAGGTGATTAGCTTAGCTTAGCATAAAGACTGGAAGCAGGGGGGAAAGCTAGCATGGCTCTGTCCAAAGGTAAAAAAAACACACAATACACCTACCAGCACCTCTACAGCTCACTAATTAATTAACACGTTATATGTTGTTTGTTTGATCTGTAGAAAAACCAAAATGACAAAAAGTGTTTATGCTAAGCTAAGCTAACAAACTGTCTGTTGGCTGTAGCATGAGAGTCTTGAGATCTTCTTGTCTCACTTTTGGGGGAAAAAGCAAATAAGCATATTTCCTAAAATGTCAAACTTTTCCATTTCTTTAAAGGGAACTATACTGTAGAGAAATAAGTGAGTAGCACGGGAGTGTTTAGAGGGGAACAGCACACTTACTTTGGGTCCTGGTTCTCCCACTCCTCTCTCACCTGGCAGTCCAACTTCACCTGGGAGTCCCTGATCCCCCTAAAGGTAACGTTCACACAGTCAGTGGAATATTCAGTGTTTTTACTGCGTGGAGCCTGACTTTGAAAGTAACCGTCAACAAGAAACAGGTGAAATTAAAACAAATATGATACTGAAATGGAGGATAATTCGGCCTAGAAAAAACTTATAAGGCTTGCATTATTCTCTATTTTTCTTATTGTTAACAAATCCCATGAAAAGACCAAAACCAACAATGTGTTAGGCCCCAAGTCCATTGTTTCCTATTGAAGATTTAAATGTTTAAATCTTTAAATTTCCTAAAACAGCTGGGCACTATAGTTTGTAGCAAACATTACTCAAACAGAGGTAAATAGTCTATTTGTTGGGGACTATTTTCAGCCGCGGATTAATACACATTTGATGTGGTAGTGAGTATTTATGACAGCAGGAAGGTGTATGTGGGATTGACCCAAAATGATGATGATCATTGATGTGTTTTTAAAAGTTTTTGAACAACAAAGGAGCTCTGTTAGCCCGACATCGCCAGATCAATTCGCAAATGCGAATTAGTCTGGAAGCTCTCAGTTCATTTTTCAATTTCCAAGGGGCGTTATCAACGGGTGCAGACCAAAATGCTTCTGGACACAACTGGATAGACCTGCAACCAATCAGAGCAACGAAACATGTGACGTAGCGCTGAGCGAATCCTGTAGGAAGTACGGCAAACACATCTTTCTTATCAACAAAAGCTTTAAGTGCAGTTGTTTGTTCTTCTTTTAGATTAAATATACCGTCCAGTTCCTTTAATACTGACGTGATAGCGCAATCAGAACGTTCCTCAGCAGCAGCAGCCATCTTGGTTGTTTACACCGCTCCTCTGTACAGTGATCGTATCAAACCCGCCCCATATTAGATAAACGGTTGTGATTGGTCGGCTGGAAATCTGTCTGAACGGGAGGGGAACCAGACGCATCTGCAGAGCAAATAAAACCTCGCAGATTCGTCTGGTTCCCAGGCTAGAGCTCTATGGCACAGAGGAATAAGAGACCAGATTTTTCATACACAGTCAAAACTAATTTAGGATCAACTCGTTGGTTTTGATGACAAGTAAGAAAAATATAGAACATCACCAGCTTTATCCTTTAAATGTGATGATGGGAAATTCATGATTTTTACTTCAGATCGAAGGATAATCAGGTCATGATTGAATGTTAAAAAGAAATTGGGAAATTAAAAAACGCAGTTTGATATTGAAATGACAAATGGATTTACATGAAAATGTAAAGTAAAGTTGAAAAACTTAAATAGAGCTTAGGACGTAAATGGAAAGGACAAAATTGAAAGCTTATGATGGCAATGGAACATTTTCTTTTTGTTTTTGTGTCTTTTTTTTTCTTTTTGGGTGAAACTTAGGACACAGAAAATGCTATACAAGAATATCTTAAATGAACCTGAACTGAATGTGAACTGAATGTGTCTCAGATTATAAACCATCCACCAATCGCAGCCTCTCTGTTGCCTCCATTCGCTGAGAGGGAGACTGATTCCAACTCAAACAGGCATTTGGTTGACAAGGCAGCTGTGTTTCACGGGCGTGTTTGTGTGATAAAATATGCAAAACAAGTGTAGATGCAATCAGACAGAGAATCAGCTGACTGTCAATCACAATTAGTATCTTGAGTTTCAGTTTCTGAGACAAACATCCTGTTTAGTTAATGGACGTCTCCCTCCTGTCTCACCTTTGGTCCTGTTATTCCAATACCTGCAGCTCCTCTGGGGCCTGTAGGTCCGACTGGGCCTTGATCCCCCTGTGAGAAAGAAGATTAAGTTGAAAACAGATCAAATGAGAGCAGGTACGATAAGTTTATTCTGTGGTCGTTCTTTTCTAACCTGATCTGTCTGGCAGAAAAGTGAAAGTAACAGTTTCTTCCCTTCAGTTTGAGCTGAGGACTTCCATCATGAACAACAGTCTGACATACTGTATGTTAATGCAGCTTTTACCTTTTCTCCTTGAAGTCCTAAACCAGGAGCACCAACTGGACCTGGAATCCCAGGTGGCCCGGGACTGCCCTGAGAAAAGATTCTTACTGTATCTTAATTTCTCAAAGGCATACAAGAAATACAGCAATCAAAGACACAGCTCTGTATCAGAGTAGGGTTAGTGAGTAGGAGTAGGAGTATTAAGATGTGTATAGATTTCAAGTCTATTTACCTTGTCACCTTTGAACCCAACACCGGCAAGTCCACGATTGCCCCTGGGACCCTCGTGTCCTCTATCCCCCTAAAACAAAGGTGGAAAGTGTGACAAACTCAAAGCAAGATTCTCATAATATAATTACAGAAGCTTCACATGTGTCCAGCATGTTTCAAATGTGATGTTTTTAGGCCAGTAATGTAAATCCCTGAGTAAACACACACACACACACGTTTTGTAGCATTTTCTGGTTGTGAGTTCTCTGAATGAGTCTGTTCTGATTTGCACCTGCAGTGAACATTATTACAAAAGTTCAAATGCTACGTTTTCTCCATCGCATGCAGAAATGCAACACTAAGGACTGGAGATGAGAAAAACTCAGTGGTAGTCTTCAGGGTTCAGTGCCCTTGAGCAGGGCACTGAATGCTGCATCATGCGTGGTTATAATTGGTCAGAGTCTTGTCTCAATACAAAAAAGTGACACCAGTACACATACTGTCTAGAAATGACTGTTGAGTTGATGTTATGATCAATCAATCAATTAGGAATCACACTTTGAATGAGCATGTTCATAGGGGTTGTTCGTTGGTGTTGGCTCTATAAGGAAACGGCTCCATTATTTCCACTGTCGATATCCAGGACTGCTACTCTTCTGTCTATTTCAACCCTTCTTCTTTAAAATATTTATTTTAACAGTACATAACATGGACCAATGCCACATACCACAGCACTTAGAGCCTAAGCTAGTTAGCAATGCTCGCCCCTAGAAGAGCCTTTATACCAGTACATCTTAAGAGGAACACACAGAACAATGATACAACAAAAATACCATAAACAAACATAATGAAAATACGTAATTGAAAAGCAATTGCAGGACATGTACAAAGTATTGTATAATTGTGGGCTCCCTTGAGAAATCAGTAAATCAGACACAATGTGACAACCTGCATACATTTCGGTTACTGCCAAGATTAAGATCAACATATACGATATAAGATCATTTACTGTAGCACATTATTGAGAAGCACTCCTGTGGCCAATACATGGTTAAAACTTTGACACACCTTCGGCCCTGCAAGCCCCTCTCCAGGTGGTCCGGGGTTTCCTTGTGTTCCGGGTGGTCCTTGGGGACCCTGGAACAAAAAAACAAAAACAAAACAAAAAAAAACTTTAATAAAAAGCTACATAAGTCTCCAGTAAAACATAAAGTAATAAAGAGGAGAAGTTTGTATATTGGTGCTCCAGGTGGCAGCAGGGGTTTGAAAATTGTTCAAAACTTCGAATCCCAGGAATCCTGGAATGGGATGTGAGTAAAGTGCACAGAACATGCTCATGTTTTATGATTTGGCCAGTGTGTAATGTGGAATAACCAGAAGGAAACCTGATGGAAGTGAAGAAAAACTCTCTAGCTGCTCACTCACCGATCTTTAGGGGGAAAAAAAATCTATTTGGATCTTTAATTTTCAACTCAAATCCTCCTAACATCTAAAAAGGTTCTTGATTTCAGCAAACTGATAAAATCTTGCCGTGTGTGGCTTTCAGTGGTGGAATGTAACTAAGTACATTTACTCAAGTACTGTATTTAAGTGCAATTTTGGCGTACTTGTACTTTACTTGAGTATTTCCATTTTATGCTACTTTATACTTCTACTTCACTACATTTGTCTGAAAACTATAGTTACTAGTAATTTTACATACAATACACATGATAAACTTATAAAGTATGATGCATTGTTATAGATGAAACTATCCAACAGTGCATAATGTAGTAGCTCCACCTCAGCCAGCTGTGATATTAAAATACTGCTAATGTGTCAATGCATTAGTACTAATATTCCAATTATATGATACGTATAACAACATAAAACTCTCAAAGGGGCAACTCTGCCCAACGAGTACTTTTACTTTTGATACTTGAAGTACATTTAGCTGATAATACCTTTGTACTTAAGTAGAATTTTAACTGCAAAACCTTTATTTGTAACAGAGTATTTTAATAGAGTGGTATTGCTACTTTTAGTCGTAAGTAAAAGATCTGAGTACTTACATTTGTTGTTTTAACAGGATACTTTCATCAGTCACTTGCCCATTGAAACTAGTGTGCGGTTATGTTTTCAAGACACTGTCATGCAAAGACGGGAAATCAACACTAATGCAACATAAGACCATTTTCATACTCACTGGTAGTCCTGGTTCTCCTATCCCAACAGGACCTGTGGGACCTGGTCTTCCCTGAAGGCCCTTTTCACCCTGTAAGCATCACACAGCACCAGTTAACAACTTTTCAACACTTTACAGTAATTCATTAAAGGGTGATGATATTTATTCTATCTCTGGCACTTATTATGGGTTTGTTAATGATTTGTTCGTTTCCCACTATCAGAGAAAACAACTTCATTGTTTTCTTATCAAATAATCTTTCTCTGTCCTAAAATGTTCTGTAACTCTTCAAATTAGCCAATGAGAGGGACAACCGATGATAAACAGATAGTATTCATGACTTATTTTGACTCCACAAAACTTTCAGAAATTCTATAAAATAGTTGGAATAGAGAAAAATACAATCCATCCTCAATCCCTTGAGAACACATTTAAGCATGAATGTGATCTGAGGAGGATTATGTGACTGTAGACGATGTTTTACTCTTTTATTTTAACATGGTAATGTTAAAATAAAAGAGTCACCTTTGCTCCTGGGAATCCGACACCAATGTCCCCTGGTGGTCCAGAAGCACCACTGGGGCCTCTGTCTCCCTGTGACAAGGAAACAAGTTCAGAGGTTTGCATGTCATGTGATGGCAGTTTAACACTGCAAACAGGTTAACAAAATGTGAAATGCATCAGAAATGCATCTAGTCATCTTCCTGTTTTATACAATCTTTTAAAGCCATCTTATTCCCTTTGGCATCTTTTCTTTGTTTTAAATTAATAAAAACAAGTCTTCATTCCTGCAGGTCACCATGCATCGCCTCATAATTGATCAAACCTGCATCCACTAATTGAAGAACAGTCTTAATAAAATGTTCACCTTCCTGGAAACTCCACATGTTTGCTGATGACTCTGTCCTTACGTTGCAAGATTGTACAGTAAATACAGAGAGATTCAAAACTCAACCAAAATCACGAATATACACAAAATAATAGCCATCCACGTCCAACCTATTCACATCCTTAAGTAACATTAATATATAAATGTTAACAGCTTTTTAGGGAAGTCAGTGCTGCAGATGTTTTACATGCAACATCCTCTGAAAGAAGAACCTCAACCTCATGTTTGTGGGATTTTAACTGCAGTACATTTTTCCATGAGGAATTAAACAAACTGTGCTCACCACAGTCTTTTAAAATGCTTACAAAATAAATTAAACTAAATGCTGTGTAACAAATAAATTGAGTTTGTGTCATTTACAGTAGTATCTTAGTGAAAATACATATTACAAGCCTTTAGTCTTGTTTCAACCTTTTATGGCATTTAGGAAATTTAGAATATGACCAGTCCTTTGTTCCTTCTGCAGAACTTGCTCTTGATTAATGTCTGGACTTTTCCTGGATGTGCTATAAATCACATTACATTTCTGTATCTGTATAAAGACATCTTTGTTAAAAGGCTGCGGCACAGCTCTGTGGTGCTGGAGGCACCAGCATCTTAATAGCCTTGGGAACACATTTTAAAGGTCATTTTGATGTTGTCCCTTTTTCGATACTGCTATCTGACAATACAAATGTTGCCTGGGGAACGCTATTCTCACTATTCTGAGGGAAAATAACCCCAAATTTTGAAATGATCTTAAATAACTAAATTCTTCTCCTGCTTTTATCGACAGAATAGTCTGTATCTTTGGGATGTTGATGGAGGGAATTTCACATCACAAAATTTAATAAAAAAACTCATTCCTTAAAAAAGCTTTTTAAACCTCAAAGGAATAGTTCAACATTTTGGGAAATATCTTTACGAGGAGTTGCATGCTTTAACTGTTTCTTGGTGAACAACAGCCGAGCACAGTGACTTGAGTGGAGATGCTGCACAGAAGTGCTGGGTGGATGGATAAACCGCTGTACACCAAGAAGTAGTTCCTACATCTAACTCCCCCTAATACCACATATTGTCACTTGTACAATTCTGTTTGTGTACATATTAAACAAAGGTACAAGTTATTTCATTAGTTAGTTCCATACTTAACACACAGACAGGAGAGTGGGACCAGCAGCTTTCTCTTAGCAAGAAAGAATAACTGTATTTCCCAAAATCTCGAACTATTCCTTTAATATCTATCAGGGTTTCTGGTGTGAAGAACTTTTCAAAGTATTATTGGCTACACTTAAAATCATATTCTCAGACAAAAAAGTTCTGATGTGCTGAAGAAAACTTTGGTATGTTTTGAGAAAAAAAAGTCTGAAAATTATAAGAAAAATGTTGTAAGAATTCAGGGGGAAAATGTAAGAATAACTGAACACTTAAAATTATGACTTTATCCTCAAAATCTGATTATTTCCCCATAATACCCATGGATCAGTGTCTCTACTGCTTACTTCAAATGAGACCGAGGCTACATCCGCTTGCTAGCTAGATATTGTGGGAAAGTGAGTGATGTGTTACATTTGGTCTCCCAGACACCTACAGGACGAAGATATAAATGAAAATTGTAAATTAAAAACTCTTATTTATTCTTGTGTACTGTAGTAGTGTTTTGCCATGGTGTCTTTTTGTCATGTGGTGCTATATTCGCGTGATAAGATTTCAATGTGCCAATGAAACTGTTTCTGCTGGAAACGTTCAGCACAGAAATGTCAAAAGACAGAGTTGAAAATTCTTCAAATTTCAATGCATCTTGAGTTCTTGGGGAAACTTACTTTAGGTCCTGCTGGGCCCTCAGGACCCATGTCTCCTGGTGGTCCTATCGCACCCTGCAAAACAAATTTAAAATCTTATACAATCCCTCAATGCAACATACAAGTACTTTAATCACATTCATAATGTACTAAACATTATCTATTGTTCTTTACCCGAACAACTGAGGTCATTTTCTTTATTTTGCGACAGAACTTTTAAATCCAGCAGCACAAAACCATCATGTATGAATTTAAGATGAAGGCCCCACGTTGTATGACCAAAGTGCAAGTCAAAACCAATCCACCACCACTGAATGAAAAATATGACAGGATTTAAATAAACATTCGCGGCTTTCATGTCCTTCGATTCTCAGGCCCAGCTCACAAAATAACAAGGTTATACTGACACTGTGCCAGTAGCACAGAGGAGGAAGAGTGGTGCTGGGCGGCCAGGTCCCTGCACTAATCCCACCACACAAAGTCTGTTCCTGCAAAAGAATAATATCCTGCAAGCCTGGATTCACTGCTTTGGATAGCCACATTAGTATCAGGATTACCCATAATCCAATATTCACATTCCATTAGTGCAGAGATGAATAAGAGACAAATTCCACTTCCATTTTTCATATTGGAGAGTGTCTGATGTCTCTGTATCAATATGAACAGCAGGCGGTAAACTGTATGTTCAGGGGCGTGAAGGATGAGGGACAAAAAATGTAATTATAACAATTAAAAATTGAAATAAAAAAATGAAATTGCTTCTGTGTTGAAAAACTGGTGTTGAAACATGATTGAATGAATCTAATGATAAGTCGATAAAAATGATGATCTGTGAAAGTTTATCGAAGTTAAATTATTTAAACAAGACTAACAGTCTACAGCCACGATTGTAAATGCTATTAGCATGCTAATATGCACTTTGACAACGCTAACGTGCTGATGTTTAGCAGGTATAATGTTTACCATCTTAGTTTAAAGCATGCTAACATTTGGTAATCAGCATCAAAGACAAAGTACAGCTGAGGCCGATGAATGTCATTAGTTTTGCAGGTATTTAAAGTATTTGACAAGTTAATATTTTGACCTGATGATGGCGCTACATGAAAATTATTAGACTTCATCCTGAGGGGGACATGAACGTGTCAACCAAACTTCATGGCTATATCCAATCAACAGTTGTTAAGACATTTCACTCAGAAAAAAAGTCAAGGCATCACCAAAGTCAGTAGGATTCATCTTCTGCAGACCATGAATGTTTGTACAAAATTTCATGGCAATCTATCCAATATTTTTTTAGATGTTTCAGTCTGGACCAAAGTGGTGGATTGCCATCCATAAAGCCAAGCTGCTAGTATGACTAAAAACTGTCACTATTTTAATTCAAAGTATTTTCCTGACATTTTTTTTTAATCATTTTGTTTTCATTACTTCTACTTCTCATTCATGAAGTAGCAAGCTTGAGGAAATATACTTTTAATAGGCAGGTAGCCCATAAAATATGCTCTATATATTAGAAACAAAAAGACAGGAGATGTTTTTTCCATATATGAAATTAAGCTGCAAAACTTCTGTTTGTTGGGTTTAAAATGATCAAACCAAGATTCACAATTGTTAGCGTTCAATTAAAAAAAAAAACATATCTGCATGTGCTCTACCTGTTCTCCTTTCAGTCCTCGCTGGCCTGGAGGTCCCTCAGGTCCCTGCAAAATGACACTTAATTCATTATGACGACAGTCTGTGGTATTGAATAAAATAATGTAGCTAATAATGTTCATACAGTGTCACCCTTTTCCCCAGGTGTGCCACAGTCTCCTCTCTCCCCCTAAAAGGCCAAACACAAGATTAGACCCTCCGCTTATTTTTTCAGGACATGTCAGTTTACCGAATAAAACAACTGATTTTCATGTTGCTAAAGTTAAATATCACCCACCTTGTTGCCCTTATAACCTGGACGGCCCTGTAAAAGGTGAAGTAGTTTTAAAATCTGCATTTCATCTGATAAGAAGAAGAAGTTACTTGGTAGTCAAAGACAATTTTTTTTTTTACTTTTTTAAATGTTTTTTACCTCTGGACCGTCACTTCCAGGTCGACCGTTCGAGCCAGGCTCTCCCTTGTAAAAAGAGACCAACTCACAGTGAGCTGCATAAAAGTCAGACACTAAAATAGTTTGCTTCTTTGCGTGTGTCATGACTTACCCTCGCTCCTTTTAGACCAGGTGACCCTCTGAAGCCTGTGTCCCCTTTTCTACCCTGGAATTAGTAATAGTTCACTTTTTAGATGCTAAAAGACAAGACGATGCTGTTTATGTTTGTGATGAAGGAATACAGAACAGCCCAGACAAAGTGACTATCCTATAATTTTGGTAAAGGTGATAGTTTTTGTATGGAGCTCCTCCATTTTGAAGACAATGTTTTGTTGATTTCTAAATACTCACTGGACTCCCTGGAGGGCCCCTCTCTCCTCTTTCACACAAACACAGTTGAGCCTGTGGACACTAACAGAGAGAGAAATACAAAGTCAGTGCTGCCATTTACACTGATTAATTATAGAAGTGACATGCTGGAGTGCATGGAAAGACTTACCCCTTCAAATGCGACTGCACTCTGCATGCAAAACACAAGACAAAAAATGTTAAAGGCAATTCGCTAACAGAAATAAGATCAATTTATTAGTTTTGTTGCAACCGTGGTACCTTTCGTATTAGATATTGTCTTCCCTCAACACTATTTTGATATATGGTCTTTCTTGCAAGCTATAAATGTGAATGAATAATATCACACATTTCTGGAAATCAGGACAAGCCATGCCACTCTCTGAGACAGCCAGGCCCTGACCCCGACATTTCTGTGTGTGTGGAAAAATGCAAAGCAGGCGGGAAAGCCCACACACCCCCCCCCGACCAGACACCAACTGTGTCACTGAGATGTTGAACCCGCTGCGAGGACAGAAAGTGCAGAAAAAGGGGGGAATAAAAACACTCTGGAAGAAAAGCTGCGTTGCCGCCGACGTCACTTTGATAGGCTGCTGGATGATGTGCAGTAGATCATTCGTGCAACTCAGCCATGTTTCAATCCAAGCAAACACAACAGCAGCTGATGTCTTTGCTGATGTTTTTGCAGCTTCAACCAAACAAGTGGAGGAGAATAGGTGAAATCAGATGGTGTAATCTGGTTGTGATTAAAGGCTGCAGACTCTTGAGCATCAATGACACATGGCTGAGAATCACTGAAGCACACAGTCTACCACAGTGGTTCCCAACCTTTTTGGCTGGTGACCAGTACAATACAAAGATGGTATGTTTCACTGTGGGTGGAGCCCGAAAAAAACGACATTTGGGACATATGGCTCATTCATAATAAGATAAGATAATAATAAGACAAAAAGTTATTTGTTAATAATTACTGCTCTGTGTTTGAACTATTTAGAAGCATAAAGCCAAAGTGATTAAAGAGTTTCAGAGAGTTTCAAATCGTACACATAGGTGCTTTAATAATTATAGCCATTATTTAGGCGTAATACATTAGATTTGTTTTCCCCACAGCACAAAATACATTAACTGACGTGTTTGTGAAGTTGTCAATACCAGTAACACAACGATTACATGACTTAATGCCAAGATTTCTTGCTTTTAAAACTCACTTTTGGGATAAAAAACACAAACTGTCCCTGTTGTTTCTCGGGTCAACACAGGTGCCATCTTAACTGAGGTCATCTCACCTGCAGCCAACACTCACCATCTCTTTGAGCAGCTTCTCCTCCAGCTGAGGATTAAGAAGACTTTGGACAAACTGCTGAGCGGGTGTGCTGGCGATGGCCCGGAGCTTGGCGATATTCTGACTCTGCTGGGCAATGTCTGATAAACCTACAGTGAAGAACTTTATGCCATGACCTTTGGCCTCTGCTGCGGCTGAAATCACATCAGGGTTGCGGGGATGGTCGACCCCGTCAGTCATCAGCACTGCAACCCTGATGCTGTCCGCCGGCGTCTCCTGCACCAGCAGCTGCGAGGCGTTGGTGATTGCGTAGGTGGTGTAGGTGCCGTGGCCAATGTAGTTCATGGTGCTGACTTGACCGTGAAATGAATCCAGGTCTTTCCAGGCTGAGAATCGGTGCTCTATGGACACGGAGCTGCTGTACTGAAGCGCAGCCATTCGCACCTTCAGCGTCCAGCCAGCTACCTGAAGCATAGAGAGGCGGGTGCTGAAGCTCAACACGAAGGCCTTCTGCTTCTCAAACAGGAATATTTTCGCACTCTCCGAGCTGTCCAGGATGAAAGCCACCTCCAGTGAACATGTCAGACCTGCAACAGAAGGAAACCAACAAAATTTACAAAACTGTGTAGAGGAAGATAAGAGAATCTGGAGAAGGTTGCAACTGCATAGTCCTTCTAGTAGATAAAACACACCTAACTATTAATAGAATTGCAAGAGTGGTATTAGTAGGATGTTGCCATATACTGGTATGTCCCCTATGTATAAAGTGCTTTACAATTTTCCTCTCATTCAGCCATTCACACACACACACTCACCGATGGCAGCAAGCTACCATGTAAGGTGCTGTCCTGACCTTCAGGAGTAATTTGGGGTTCAGTGTTTTGCCCAAAAGGACACTTTGACATGTGGACCAGAGGAGCTGCAGATCAAACCACCAACACTGTGATCAGTGTACAACCTGGCTCTGTCTCCTGAGCCACAGCCGTCCCGTCATGGTCCTACTGTGACTTGTGAGCTCTTGTGGATTTTTGGGTTCAATCACTGCCATAAAAAGCTTAATAGGTCTACAGTTTTAGACTTGAACTGCACACCAACGACTTGAGATTTCAAGTTTGACGACCTGACTACTGCACTGCTGGCCATCATCCCATATTTATCATATTTGCGTCTGGTTTGTGTATGTGCTGTAAAACTCTGTCTCTTCACATATGCCACCAGCACAAACTCTTCTGTAAATGTTGCACACAGTGATTGAAGTGATTCTTATTCAAATCCTGCATATCTTGAGCTGTGTCTGATCCTCCTACCTGGAGTCTGTTACTCTCACAGGATCCAGTGACTGACCTTCCCCGCCAACATGTGGATACCTCATATAAAGACTTACCATTTCCTCCATCGTCATGCAGCCTGTAGTTGTTCCTGCGTCCTGTCTTTCTTTTCTGGGCTGTGGCCTCATGCAGGAGAGCCAACAGCAGAAGGCAGAGCCCCACTCCTCTCCTCAGGTTTCCCCTCAGCAACATTTCCATCCTCGCAGAGAAAGCAGTTAAATAGCTTGTTACAAGACAATGTATTGAGGTACATAAACTTAGAGTATGTTAAGCACAAAATATTCTGCCAGCATCATAAGATTCACCTGTTTTATATGTTACCATCATGCATCCTACTAACCACACCCAAACAGGGAGCTGTAAAGGTGCAGTTTCTGACACTAATGATAATATCTTAATTCATTCAAATTATACTGTTCCTGATACTGATAATGTGCTTCATAAAATACCTGCAATATTAGAGTGTAAATTTGTAAAGCCAGAATAATCCGTGCAAACACTAATTAGTCTAAACAAATTTCAAGTACTGCAACCTTTAAATAATGTATAATGAAATAAAGTTCGTGTACAGTAAATAAGCATCTCTAAATGCAAATAACGTCCTGCCTTATTTGACTAACATGAACCTCATGACTCGTCTAAGCTGTTAACACATTAAGGCTGTCATTCAAACCGTAACATGGCACAACGAGTAACTAAATGAAAAGTGCATCCTGTTTTGGGCATGCAAAAACAAAACAAAAACAAAAAAAGTATTAAATCTTTTACCTACAATCTCATTTAACTGTAGTCGGTGCTTGTAGTCCAGTCAGTCAGCTGTGGCTCTTTGGGTGGCATTTCGCCGCGGAAACAAGTCCTATAAACCGGGCTGAGATAAGCTGAGGACCATGAGATGTGCTGATGTGCTGTGTGTGTAGCCGGGGGGCTCTGGGGCCGCTCCAGAGCTTGACGATGACTCACCGAATTGACTTTATGTCCCGGACCGACACGCTGAAGTCCCTGCAGGAATATTACTGGAATATTAGAGCTGCAAAAGTCCCCGCTGAGCACCACAGACGAGACGTGTCTAAAATGACATCAACATGGCTAATTATCAGAATAAAGTCCCCTACAATAAACATACCGCAGACACACTACTCTGCAAGAATATTATAGGAGCGTCGAGGTAAAGTCCAGTGCTTATTATTCTCATGGACAGAGTGCCTGTGTCACTTTTCACACAGTCAATACAGTTCACTGCTTTGGGTTTTGGGCTGCTGCGCACGGAGATATTGTTCGGATGCTGTGCGTAAAAGTCCCAAGTGAGATTATTGTTTTATTACTTTTCCACTGACGCCCACTGATGCGAAAACCAGATGAGGTGTAGTGCACTGTGATTCCCATGTACAGCACAGACAGTAACCCTATTTTGAAGTAGTAGTGGCGGCGCAATTTCTAAATGATCCGTTACATTATATTATATTCGACTATCTAAAATATTCTGATGGTCTGCGTGTCATTGCGGTGGGATTCCCTTTCTAGTTTTGTTTCCACGCACTTTGGTTACAGCACCATCTGGCGGCAAAACTGCGGGCGCGCGTGTCAAACGTAACCGGAACTTTGAGCAGCCGACGTTTCTGTCACCGCGGACGTGTTTTGGTGTAACACACAACATTCAGCGTCCCTGCTCGACACGTGCGTCCCGAATCGCACTTCGCCAGCTCGCCGAAACGCGCCGTCCGTCCGTAAGTAACGCGGCAGCGTTGGTTTTGTGAAGCGTTAGCAAATGTTGTCGACTGCTAGCACGGATGAGCGCGAGCTAAACGGCCGCCCTTCGGCTCGTTAGCATTAGCTTAGCGCGTCAGCCGACTCCGGGCTTTCGGTTTTAACGACTGTAAACGCTTTCGGCGTGTCGCGAGGTGCCAAACCCCCCACGCTAACGCTGCGAAATCACGCTCGCGGGGCGGGCGGCGTCCCCGTTATCGATCCGTGTGCTGGTTCCCGTCAATCCGTCCGATCTCCCGGTTGCAGAAGGCGGGTTCCCGTGAGATCCTTCCAGCCGCTTCTGAATCATGAGTGGCTCGAAGCCTGACATCCTGTGGTCCCCCCACCACCCGGACCGCTATGTCATCTGTGACTCTGAGCTGGGACTGTACCGCATTGGACCTGTGGGCAGCGCAGACACCAAGGCCGGCACCCTCCCGCTGTCTGAAGAAACTGCTGCTACTTTACTAGCCATCAACTCCGACACCCCTTACATGAAATGTGTGGCCTGGTACCCGAAGCATGAGCCCGAGTGTTTGCTTGCTGTGGGCCAAGCTAACGGCAGAGTGGTGCTCACCAGCCTTGGTCAGAGCCACAACTCCACATGTAAAGAGCTGGTGGGGAAAGAATTTGTGCCCAAGCACGCCCGCCAGTGCAACACTTTAGCCTGGAACCCGGTGGACAGCAACTTGCTGGCTGCTGGACTGGACAAGCACAGGGCGGACTTCTCTGTCCTCATATGGGACATCAGCAGCAAGTTCTCCCCAGAGGCCAGTGTGGCCGCTGAGAAGATTCGTCTCTCATCTGTGGATTTGGACTCGAGCACAGTAGTGACCAAACCTTTGTATGAGCTGGGCCAGAACGACGCCTGCCTGTCCCTCTGCTGGCTGCTTCGTGACCCAAAGCTGCTGCTGGCTGGCATGCACCGGAACCTGGCAATATTTGACCTGAGAAACACGAGCCAGAAAACCTTCGTCAACACCAAGGCCATCCAGGGGGTGACGGTCGACCCACACTTCCACGACCGTGTGGCCTCTTTCTTTGAGGGCCAGGTGGCCATCTGGGATCTGAGGAAGTTTGAGAAGCCCGTGCTCACGCTCACTGAGCAGCCTAAGCCACTCACTAAGGTATGATGCAGTTTGTTTTTGAGGAGATGAGCTAAATGTTTAAACTCTGTCCAGTTAAATTGGGATAAGAATTGTGTTTTTAAGTGTTTTTTTTTTTTTTTTTGGATTCTGAAGATGTAGATTGTTGGTCAAATATTAAATATAGTAGATTTTATAGGCAGAAAGTTGGTGGTTAATAACAGGATGCTTTCCTTTGTCATTTTAGGTGGCTTGGTGTCCAACTCGTACCGGCCTCCTGGCCACACTGACACGGGACAGCAACATCATCCGCCTGTACGACATGCAACACACTCCTACACCCATCGGCGATGAGACGGAGCCCACCATCATCGAGCGAAGCGTGCAGCCCTGTGAAAGCCAGATTGGCAGCTTTGCCTGGCACCCGTCCTCTCAGAACCGCATGGTGGTGGTGTCAGCGGCCAGCCGTGTCATGACTGACTTCACCGTGTTCGAACGCATCTCACTGGCCTGGAGCTCCACCACCTCGCTCATGTGGGCGTGCGGCAGACACCTGTACGACTGTGTGGAGGATGGGGCTGAAGGAGTGGAGAGCGTGATTGAGAAAGACATCGCCACTAAGATGAGGCAGAGGGCTCAGTCCAGGTACGGGCACGATACCGTCCAGGTGTGGAGGAACCACCTGCTGGCGGGAGGGAACGACCCCCAGCTCAAGTCTTTGTGGTATGATCTGTTCTATATCCTTCTTGACGTTGAAGTGGGGCAGTAATACAGTTTTTGTATTAACAGTCACTGTAAAACTACTGTGATTTGGTACACCTGGGTTTCCATAAACAAAAATGTTGATATGGCAACTCGGCTCCTTATCAAACAAATTCTGCAAAGTTGCTGTGTTTAATAGTTGTGCTTTTTATCTCTCCTTTTACACAGCTAACTGGTCAGGTGTGCAAGACAGTCTTTTTGCCCTTAGTAGATATAGATTTTATTAATCTTTATAGTAGGTTATTAATACAGGTCATTAAAATTTCATTAAATAGATCATTATTACAGTCACTGCCTAGATTTATGAGTATACCATCTTTGAAATTATTTTGATTGTGTACAATTTGTTTGCATAAAAATGAGACAGTCCTGATGAGAATTGGTGATGGTGAAAACATTCTTGTTTTCTCTGCCAAAATATGGTTTTGTTTTAAAAGGCAGAAAAAAAGTATGTAAGCTAGGAACCTACAGTAAACCTACGTCATACATCCTAGACCAGCAATTTAGTCTTCTATAGTCAGTATTAATTCTTGTTTGGTTAATAGTAAAAACGTCTGAAGAATTTCTTGGATTCATCAGTTCTGTAGTATTGTGCTTCTTGTGCACCTCGATCATTATGTTGTTTGAACTGCAATATCAGTTACAATTCCTATATAAGTATCACTTATGAAGCAGTGTGCAGAGGACATGGAGCTGAAACTGCAGGGGAACAAACAGTCTGTGGTCTACTCTGGTATCAAGAACATTGTAAAAACCAGCTCAGGTAAGTCACTGACACACTTATCATCACCTGAAAATGTAATATGATAAAATGCACTTTGTGAAGAAGAGTAGGACCTTGGTTAAATAGCATTTGTAAACATTAAGATGTGTGTTATCCTGCATTGATCGTACATTGCAAAATTGAGAAAATTGACTTATTGAATGTTCTGTGTATTTCTTCCTGGTTCCTCCAGGCACAACAGAGAGCCGCAGGTGCTGGAGCGGCTCAGACCGGCAGACAGATGTACCGCGGTACCTCAGCGAGGAGCGCTGCCTTGCCCTGCGGCTCTGCGGCTGGATCAGCCGGGGTCCCGACATCGACGTGGAGATCTTCCTGCGATCCCTGGAGCAGGAGCGCGAGTGGGAGCGGGCGGCCGCCGTGGCTCTCTTCAACCTGGACATCCGCCGGGCCATCCAGATCCTCAACAAGGGAGCCACTGCTGAGAAGGGTGAGCGAGTGCAGCACCATGGAGGGTGGAGGGGAGGAGGGGGATAGGAAGCAGGTGTGTCTTTGAAGCCAAGTGTTGACTGGAAGAAGGAATGTTTCAGACTAACACACTGATGCACATTTAATGCTTTATATAAGCTAATTTATGTGCATTAGGGCTGCAAAGAGCGATTATTTTCCTTATGAAGTAATCTGCTGATTATTTTCTTGATTAATCAGTTAATCACCTGGTGTCTAAAACATGAGGAAACAGTGAAAAATGCCCATCACAATATCCTAGAGGCCAAATTGACGTCATCAAATGTCGTGTTTTTGTCTGACCAACAGTCTAAAAGCCAAATATATTCAATTTACCATAATGTAAGACCAAGAAAAGCACCAAATTCTCACATTTGACAACCTGGAACCATCAAATGTTTGGCATTTGTGCTTGAAAAATGACTTAAACGATTAATCAGTTAGCAAAATAGTTGGAGATTAATTTTCTCTCTATGAACATATTGATTTATTGACTTGCCGTTGCAGCTCTAGTATGCTTGGTCTTATGTGTTTTACTCTTTTTTTTTTTGTCTAAATTAAATTATGTAGAGGTTCAGAATGAAGCAGAAGCAGTAAAAAATCCAACCAGTTAAATAATCACAAACTTTTAAATCACCTTTTTTTCCCTGTTGATTTACACTTGACAGTGACCAAGGACTCAGGTTTAGAGCGTTTTTAAAAGCATGAAAAGCCAGTCTCAACATTTGCAGGTTGTTCAGGTCAAAAACTGCTCAGAAATGTGGTAAATATCTTATTGTACTATTCTGATAAACATAAAGAGCCTTTTCTTTTCTTCAGAGCCCTCTAAACAAATGAAATTAAGGTCTTAAAGAATTTGAAAAATGTAACAGCAGGAGGACCTTGTTTTTCACACAACACTCATCCTCTATCAGCTGCAGTGCTTTTCACACTGAGGTTTAATGAAAATGGAGAGAGAATGCTGTTGTTTACACACGTCTTGACTAAGAAAAATTCCACCAATGTAGGTCAAACGCTTTTCTGCTGTATGTTCTAATGAGTGTTTCCCAAGCATGAGATGGGGTGATTCATTAGATAAGGCGTGTCAACAGAGCCATCTCGACACTTACAGTTTCTCAAACAGCAGCTCTGACATAATGCTCTGTTGACATATCAACATTTTTGTGATAGCGGTTCTTTTTAGTTTGACATGTTCCCAGCCTGTTTTTTAAAATATCTAATCTGCTGGACAACTGAAAACTGCCTTTGTTACCTTTGCAGAGAAAGCCATTAAAGTAAATGAAGTAATTAAGTATTTTAGGGTTGCAACTAACGATTATTTTCACCATTAATCGATTAATCGTTTAGTCTACAAAATGTAAAAGAAAATATGAAAAAATGTAAAAATGCTCGTCACACTTTCCCAGAGCCCAAAGTGACGTCTTTAAGTTGCTTCTTTTGTCTGACCAACAGTCCAAAACCAAAAGACTCTTCAATCACTGTCATAAATGACAAATAAAAGCAGCAAATCCTCACATTTAAGACGCTGGAACCAGCAGATGTTTGACATTTTTGCTTGAAAAATGACTCAAACAATTAATCAATTATCAAAATAGTTGGCAATTAATTTTCTTTTGATCGACTAATCAATCGAGTAATCGTTGCAGCTCTAAAGTATTTTATTTTATTTTGCTAAAGTGTACAATTTAAATTTACCATTAGTTTAATGTTAAAGGAGTAGTTTGACAGAAGATTGAAATCACTTTTTTATGTGTCCGCCAAATAAGAAGCTACAGCCACGAGACGCTTAGCTTAGCATAGCATAAAGTGAAGCCTGGCTCTGTCCAAAGTCCACCTACCAGCTCCTCTAAAGCTCACTAATTAACATTAACACTTTTGTTTAATCTGTACAAAAATCCAATGTGTGAAAAACAACGTTTTGTTTTTAAATGTTAATTGGTGAGCTTTAGAGGTGCTGGATCTTCTCATTTAACTCTTGGGACGAAAATGAATAAGCGTAGTAGTTCCCAAAATCTCAAACTTTTCCTGTAAATTATTGATGTGGACTCGGTGATTGAATGAGTTTTATATCACTTTGGCCTTTTGAAACCCATCATAAACACATTTTATAATATAAACAATAAATAAACAGTACGTGACCATCAGTACCAACAAGCTGTCTGTACCTCTGAAAAAGAATGGGATTTAAGGTGCTCTTCAAGGGTGCTTTAAATCCTTTTATTTAGTTTTTGTCATGGTCCACGAAGGACTCTCGTTTGAACTTGTGTGTTTTTGGATTTTGGTGTTTCCTGTTTTATTTTGAAGTTACTGTTCTTGTCTCCTTGTGTGCTTTTTACTTCCTGTCTTTGTTGTGTTTCCCTCCAGTGTTGATTGGCTTCACCTGTGTCTTGTGACTCACCTGCCCCTGATTCCCTCGTTGTCTCTTCCCTACTTACACCAGCCCCTGTTCTTTGTCGTGTCATTGATGTTGCTAATGTTGATGTCATGCTCCTAGTGATTCTGTCTGTGATTCCTAGTGATTCTGTCTGTTCCTGTGGTTTTTTTCGTGAGTGTATTTTTGAGTTAATAAATCTTGGAATCTGTCTGCATTTGGGTCCTTCCCCTGCTGCCTAGATGGCTTATCGAGGCAGAGCTACCTCGAGAGCTGTTCCTGACAGTTTTGTTTTGAATGCTACTCCCTGATGAGGTCGGCAGAATGACCAAAGAGTAATGGAGTTGTTTTTAATGTGAGCTAACTATAAAACAAAGGGCTTTTTAAAGTATTTCCTGTGTCTTGGAACTTGTTTTTTGTTGAGCCACAAAGCTAGTTCACCTTGAACTATTGTTTCAGACGCTTCATCAAGAAACAGTGTTTTTTTTTTTGTCCCATCACAGTGCTGCAATTACAGTAAAGACTTTGCCGACAGTAAACAAACCTGCTTGTCTGACTTCTTCTCATTCACAGGTGACCTGAATCTGAACGTGGTTGCCATGGCTCTGTCAGGCTACACTGACGAGAAGTCCTCCCTGTGGAGGGAGATGTGCAGCTCTCTGAGGCTGCAGCTGAAGAACCCCTACCTTTGCGTCATGTTTGCCTTTCTCACCAGTGAGCCTGGAGCCTATGATGGCGTGCTGGTATTGGATCTCTCACTGTCATGAAATTTCATGGCTCTATTGCAAACACAGGGAAAGTTAGTGAAAAGAAGAGAGAAAAAAATTGGCACTCATTGTTTCCACTTCATGAAAACGTTTACCTATTCTTAACACGGTAATGAATAGGTAGTTAACACTCCCATGATCTTTATTGGGGAAATCCACAGGTGCACAGGAAGAGATGTGTATTACATTTCTTTCACCAGCACTGTAAGTCACTAAACAGAAAATGAACCTGTTCCTAGAACAGAGTGTATGTTTCTGCTTTTTTCCTCCCTCAGTTTCATCAGATTCTGGCCGACCAGCTGCTGTCAAATTTATTATTCTCTTTAGACCTTTTCCTGGCCAGAAGTGATGACTCCACAATAAGAACATGTAGTCGGTTGCTTTGACTTTGTTTTGTGCCACCTTGGCTTTTAGAATTGATTGGGTGTTCCTGCAGAACTGTGTTACAGAGCAGAAAAACTTTTTTGGAAAGAATTTTTAATGCCAATATAGAGACACATATTCTATGTACTGAATGTATGAAGCACATTGCAAATTGAGGCCAAATTGTCATCCAAAAAATATTTATTTGAAATGACAATAGAAGATGAAAGTCTTTGTCTGTATTTCAGCATGAGAGCAGTGTTGCTGTGCGGGACCGAGTAGCCTTTGCCTGTATGTTTCTCAGCGACGCACAGGTAACAAAGCCAGTCTCTCACCAGCAGATTATGTCCTGATGATACCACACTGTAGCTATGCACATGTGGTTATGTTGCATTCGTCTCTGATTTGATGAGCTGAATATCTCTGTGTTTGGCTGCAGCTGCCTCGATGCATCGACAAGCTAACCAATGAGATGAAGGAGGCGGGCAACCTGGAGGGCATCCTGCTGACGGGTTTGACTAAAGATGGCGTAGACCTTATGGAGAGCTACGTGGACCGCACTGGAGATGTCCAGACTGCCAGCTTCTGCATGCTGAAGGTACACAAACTACACAGACTAATTATGCAAAGTTAGTCCTTTTTTTTGTACTTTAACACATTCACACCAAGTATGATTGGAAAGGAGGTGGAATTTAGCAGCTCGTTGGCCAAACCCAGCAACAAAAATATTTGGCTAAGTGACAAAACTAAAATAAATACAAGGCTCGGTTAAATGCCAATGAACATGACCTAGCATGCGATAATAAATAATGGCCCCGCGTGATGAGAAGCATGCAAACTGAGGCTACTGTGGCTTATTCGGCGCATGGTGAAGTCTAATAAACTTGCTAGATACACAGGTAAATAATATAATCCACTTAATTTAATTAAAACATTTATCCCATAGCAACAAGAAGAGAGTAAAATGTTATCATTTGTATCTATAAAGGTTTCCTGCCACTTCTATTCTCAAGTTTAAAACCACTGCTCACCAGACCGGATCTCAGGCCTGTTTAACTCTACTTCCCCCTCGGGTAAATACTGAATTTAGAGTTATTTTTTGCCAAAAGAGTTTTACAGTAACATAAGCTGCTGTAACTGTGTTAGCACTAACAGGTTAATGTGGAAAATGATATCTGGCCTCAGATACAATCCTGAAACTGTTTTATGAATCAATTTGATTCTTAAATTAATTAGTTATACTTAATCAAACACAAAATATTGAACACGTACATGCCTGTGTCTCCACCACGACTGTGACTACACAGTCTGAAAGACTGGCCCATGGGTGAATTGCCAACCCCAAGACCGTTTAATTAAGTTAATTTCAAGAGGTGAGAACAATGCCATTTGAACTTGTGTTGTGCCATGCAAAAACTGCAGACTGGGTTCAAAGTTCAGGGAACAGCCCCAACAAACTACAGTAAGTGAGGTTTAAACAGCAACCTACTGTCAGTCTGACTGTCGGTCTGAATGCTCAGAATGTCAGCTACGGGCTTTGTTAGCCTTATGCACAACTTGCATAGTATTTGTTTATAAATTTATCTTTAATTGTATTTTATGTATATTATCCACAGTATCATTATCCTTGCGCTGTTTTTAGTTTTTAATAACCTTACATTTGCATTTATTCCATTTAGCACATACTATATCATAGTGACAGCTCTCTGTAGTAGTTCTGGTGGTTAGACTATCACTTCACGGCTATATTCTTGTGTGTGTTGGTGTTTTTGTATGTGTCGCTTAAGCTACTGGATGCCTAAATTTCCTTCGGGATCAATAAAGTATCTATCTATCTGATCGCACCCTTGGAGAGATCGAGGCACACATTCAAGCTTGCCTGTTCATGTCTAAAAGCTGTTATTCTTAACACACTTGCCACCTCCTAGAACAATATGAAGCAAGCCTCACTGGAGTTGTTTGCTCTCATGCACTTGTTACTTTAAAGAAATACTAAAGCAAATTATAGTTGTGGAACAGGTCTGTAATTTTTTAACATGCTGTAGAGCAACCTGTTCAACCCTTGGTTTTCTTTATTTTTTTTTCTGTTCTAACCTGCTCCTGAATAGAGTACTGCAGTGTACAATGCATCCACCACCTATGCAGTAATTGCGTATACCTCACATATGTACATATACACAAACCTGTATACATTCCACCAGAGTGTGCAGGAAGGGGCTGGAAGGATGTCGAGTACACTATGACTATTTGTTTTCGTGACCTGCTTGTAAACTGAGGTGATAATATGAAACAAGGCTAACAAAAGAATTTCTCCCAATAGGGTTCCCCAGGTGAAGTGTTGAAAGACCCTCGAGTCCAGTGCTGGATCGAAAACTACCGCAACCTGTTGGATGCGTGGAGATTTTGGCACAAACGGGCCGAGTTTGACATCCACAGAGGCAAGCTGGACCCCAGCTCCAAACCACTGGCCCAGGTAAAGATTATCTTAATAATTGTAGTGCTGAAACAAAATTGACTGACCAAAAATGACAACGATTTTGATTATCAATTAATTGTTTGAGTAATTTATCAATGGAAATTGGGAAATTGAAACTTTTGCTGGCTTCTCAAATGTGAGGATTCGCTGCTTTTCTATGATTTATGTTGTAATTTGAATGCTTTTGGGTTTTGGACTGTTGCTCGAACAAAACAAGGAATCTCCTGACATTTTACAGGGCAAAGAATTAATCAAAACATTATAAACTGATTAATTATTAATGAAAATAATCACAAGTTGCAGCCATAAACAATTGTATTTGATAATGTCAATCATTATAGGTTACTAGTTAGGTTTGATAAAATTTTTGAAAATGCATGTTTACTATCTCAGCAAAACAGCATTACAGCGTCTTGACATAAAGTGACACACTACTGACTCTAATGTGATAGGGCACTGGCAAACCCAAAGTTGGACTTCCCTCATAACAAAATAAGACGCTTCTACTGTTTATTACAGCACAGGTAGTTTGTGCCAAGCAATCTGAAGCGTGTCAGCCAAGCTCATAACACTCACAGCTCTGCTCTCCAGTTCTTGTCATAAAAGCTGTGTTGTGGTTAGTGATCTTTGTTGTTTTCTGCTTTTTACATTGGAGAAATTTGTTCCAGGCAGTACACATACTGTCCTATAATAGACCCTTTTGTAAAGCCAAATACTAAAAATGTTTTTATGTGTGATTATGAGTGCTGCAAGCACAACTTGGCACTACCTAACTGCATCACTGGCATTCCAATATTCACAGTTAAGCTTGTTGGGATTATTGCTCTATTATCTAATGCTTTATCTCCCTCTCCCCTCAAAGTGTAAATCAGACAGGTGGTGAGCGTGTGCTTGTTGGTTTTACCTTAATGTTCACCGGCCCTTATCAACTGACCTTTGTGTTTGTTCCTGGGCGACAGGTGTTTGTGAGCTGCAACTTCTGTGGCAAGTCCATCTCCTACAGCTGCTCGGCGATGCCTCACCAGGGCCGCGGCTTCAGCCAGTACGGTGTCAGCGGCTCACCCACCAAGTCAAAAGTGACCAGTTGCCCTGGCTGCAGGAAACCGCTGCCACGATGTGCCCTCTGCCTCATGAACATGGGCACACCTGTTTCTAATTGCCCAGGTAAACTGGCCTGTGTGGAGTATGTAGACAGATGCTCAACTGATATTTCCAGTAACAGGCAGGCATCTTGGAGCAGCTCAAGTGTCTATAATACTTAACTGAGCATTTGCAGGGGCAAATGTGTGGACTTTGATCAGCATTTAGGGGCAATTTCACCTGGGAGTTCAGTGGCCAACCCAGTTTCCTTATGTCGTGTCACTCATACCAACATTGACAGACAGTCAAATTCTATTGATTGTTAATATTGACTAATGGATAAGTCTTCTTTTGACAGGAACAGGGAAGTCGGATGAGAAGGTGGACTTGACAAGGGAGAACAAACTTGCTCAGTTCAACAACTGGTTCACCTGGTGTCACAACTGTCGACACGGCGGCCATGCTGGCCACATGCTCAGCTGGTTCAGGTGGGACTCTCACTGGATGCTGCACATGTGTAGATCATGCTGTGTCTATGATATGGTCAACGGTAATTCCTGTCGTTATTAGAGGTCCTGTTTTAAACCCAAAGTGGACAAAATATTTCTTGTCTCTGTGATTATTGTGGAAGGCAAAATTATTCTACTGATCTATAAAAAGTCACCTTTTCCACAATTACCTGTCACTTAAATGTACAGGTAAATTTAAAGAATTGTCTATGTTGGGATTCTGCTACAGAAGGATGACTCCCTTTTCCAGTATAAACTGGTTGGAGGCCATCATGGTGTCCTCTTTGAGGGTAAAGCTTATCCCTTTTGTTTACCTTAAACAGAAGCCCATAGTTATCTGTTACTGACAAAGGCACGTTATTTCTGGGTGACTAAAGCAAAAGCATAAAAATTGGAAATTACAAATGAAAATACCAAAATTTGAGCCATATTCCTTCATAGCCATTAGCCACCCCAAATCAGAAAATACTTACATATTAATTTTTCTGGGCAGGCAATATAACTATTTTCTGAGATATTCTCTAAATTAATTTGTTTGGTTTTTGATTCAGAATCAAACATTCAGTGAATGGAAGCTACACAGGCCTGCTTCTTGCCCTTCTGTCGTCTTGTGGCCAGGATATACAATCTTCTGCATTGTCTGTTGTTTACACATTTTTTCTCATGTACACATCTTTTTTTTTAACTGACCTTCGTGTGTCCTTTACAGAGACCACACAGAGTGCCCAGTGTCGGCTTGCACGTGTAAATGCATGCAGCTGGACACCACAGGTAACCTGGTGCCTTCAGACAGCAGCTAAACAGGAGATGCCTGTCGGAAACTGAAGCCAAACACCAGCACAAAGCCAACCAGTGCAGGTTCACTGCTGCACCCGCCACACCGACAACTAGGCAAGGGACAAAGGGGTGCCAGCAGTGTCCTTCTCTGGAGTGGATGCTTGAATAAAATGATGTACTGTTAAGTTATAGTCTAGTGAATGTAACGTTATAACAGAGCCCTATATGAAGAAGGGAGGCAGTGTGTATTACTGATCTCACTAACTGAATCAATGACAGAAAGGGAGCAAATGCAAACTCACTGCTCTGCTAATGAAAATCCTACTCAGGAGAAATACAGGAGGCCCTGCTGTAATCAGCCTCTTCCAATCTAACCTGAATCAGGCTCACTATGGTTTTATTGTGATCGGTTAAAAAAAAAAAATCTAATGTTCACTTGCACATCAGGTTTTAAAGATGTGATCACAGGTGCCAATATGTCTGAGCTATATTTTGTGGCTTGTGTTTTAATACGCTATTTAACATCTGTGTTTGTCATATGAAATGATCTTCACATACCTCATGAAAGCATTGTTCGGGGGTGAAGGACGGTACCCCGGGTGACGGAGCGGAGTGCAGCGCACAATAACAACACTCTCTTGCTCTCTTCATGTTCCTCTGTGCCACTCTTCATCTGGCATTGTGCGGGAGGGCTTCCAGTGTGAGGGGTGGTTTTTGGGGGAGAGGATGAGGAATTGGAGAAGGTAGGGGTGGTGGGTGATGAGGAGGAGGAGGAGAGGCCGCGTCTGTATTCACCAGCCCACTCCAGGCCTGTGGTCCATGAAAGAAGCTCGCCAGAAAACAGCAGCTGCTCGGCACTCTGACAAGACCCTCCAGATTGTTCCCCTCATAAAGAACCTCAGCTGCCGGAACACTATTGACTCAAAGAGAGGGCGAGAGAACAGACAGGCTGAGCCCCGTACCCCCCCTCCTACACCCTCCGACATACACAGACTTGACCCCTCTTTCTTTCTTCCTCTCTCTGGTGCCCAAATTGCACCCAAAAACTATGCATACCACACATCAATCCAAGGATGGGCGCCGTCTGTGGGGGGACGGCCGTGTGTAAGCCGCATTGTAAATGGGTTTTCTCTCTTTCTCTGCCACCCTCCCCACTCTGTCACTAACCCAGGGAGGCATTGTAAGTGAGAGGCGGCCTGCACCAGAGCTGGCTAAATCACTTAGTCATGGAGTAGGGAGGAGGAGAGGAGGAGGATGGGGGGCACAGGAGCTACTGTACACCGCTTTCACCAGGATCTCTTCCCGGTGTGGGAGGTTTTATAGGCCTGCATGCCCTTTTGTGAACTATTTTGGAGTGGAGCTGACAAATTAGCGAGCCGTGCAGCGTCCCGAAAAACAGGGTCGCTGGAATTTCATCCTTTCAGAGTTTCTTGTGTTTTCCTTTTAAATAAATTCCGACTGACAAATTGGAGCACCGCTGAATGGGGTGTTTTTTTTCCATAAGTTTACATGGTTTATTTTTACATTATCATGTTTCATAGACACAGATGGTGTGGGTTTTCTGTCGTGCATTCTTCTTTATCTTTGCTTAAAAGCATTGAGTCACACATTATTCTCCCATGGGAACTCCCACAGAATCACAGACCATCAATGCAGGCAGAAAGATGGACACCACGGAAAAACAACAGATTTTGGGCCTTAGAAATAGACAAGCAATAAATCTTATTAAGTTGCATATTAGATTGAAAGTTAATTCTTGATATTTGAAACAACAATCTCACCACAAGGTCTATTAGTAGCTGTAAGGAGTTCTTGTCCATGTTGGCTTCAAGGTTGAGACTGAAAATTTGCTCTTGACCTTGAAAAACAGCAGTGAATCAACAATCTCGCCACAATCAGAATCAACTTTATTGGCCAAGTATGTTTAAGCATACGATTAGAGCATAGAACAAATGTTCAGGAAGAGCCTCACTGACATTAATTAGTTCAAACAAGACAACCAAAGATAAACAAACACAATCGTATAACTACAGTGTACAGGTGAGTAGGTGTGAAAATAAATACATTAACAATAACACTGCTTTCTATGTACAGGTCAAATGTTTGGTGTAAATGTGTATACAATGCTGGAATAAATATTGTATGGATAATGTAAGTCACTTTACAACTAGGCAAACACTATGCTGAAGAAGCTCGTGAAATCGAGCGAAAGCTACTAATGGACATTGTGGTGAGTTAGTGTCAACTACTCAATTGTAATATTTATTCGGTTTATACATTTATACTGTAATATATATTGAATATATATATATATATATATAGTATACAGGCGGAATTCATGAGCAATACTTTGGCTTAAGTATATTTTTTACATCTTAATTCTCACAAAAAAAAAAACTTTACTCGTACTAACAACACATTTCCGACCTGATTGGATGAAAGCACGATCCACACACAAGCTTGCACCAATCAGCGACATTACTGTACGACGCCACTATCCAATCACAAGCTCGGAAGTGGGGAGCGTAGCCCGCCCACACGCATCAGCCAGTAGTCTGGCCGAAACAACTGTCATTTAAAGTGAGTGGACGCGATGGGGAAGACGGAGCGAGAGCTGGAAAACACGAATTAAACGTCTCAAGAAGTACCAAAAACAACTTTTAAAGTTACTTGTATAATGGTTACAGGTTACGTCGGCATGTGTTAGTATCTTACAGGTAAGTTATCACCCAAAAAATGCGTGTTGGACCACCTTTTTTAAACATCGAGCGCATGAGTTGAAATTTAAAAAAAAAAAAAAAAAAAAAAAAAAGGAAGCTAACGTTTTTTTTTTTTTTTTTGCTAACAAGCTAATGTTTATCTTACCGTCCCCGTCCCCCCCACCTCACCACCACCTCCTCCTCTAGAGAAGCAGCAGCTTTGGCAGTACGTCTTTCTCACTGCGACAGGAATTTACAGCCAGTTTCGAAGGATGTCAGCCCCCAGCAACTCGCTTCAGCAGCAGCCGAGGGTGAGACGCAGCAATGCGGGCTCCCCGGGGTCGTTCAGCAACAGCGGCTGCCGTTTGCACCCCATCCGTGCCACCGTGCCCTACCAGCTCCTGCGTGGGGGTCAGAGCAGCCCGACGCGGGCGCAGACCCTCTACGGAGGAGCCACGAACAGCCGAGGCTCAAGTCCCCCCTCCAGCCCGACACTCACTTCAGGAAGTGCAAACGCTAAGCAAAGACTGTCCCCCGAAAATAAGGACTCCTCCTGCCCCCCAGACTCTCCAGTTTCCAGAGGTAAAAACACTTACTTTAAACTGTTTTGCCTTGCACAGGACACTAAATGCCATGTCACCACGTGCTGTTGTCCACTGATAACTTGTCATGGTAACTTATCTTGTTACTCTTAACTGGTACACAGTTGTACAATTTAAATTTTAATGTTTTAATTCAGCAAAAAAAATGGGTCAAATATTATATTTGAGGGGGTAGCCTGTGAGAGCGTGACAGGGTTGGCACTTGATTTGCAGAAGTTTGGTGCGTTAACTATTTAGCCTATCCTCCACTTACACAATTAGGCACTCATAAAGAGAATAGAGTGCACTGTTGGCTCTCTTATTTCCTATGGACTTTTGACAGGAGAGAGGGGGAGGAGAGAATTGGCAGAAAGACATGCTTTCAGTTGTAAAAGGGGCCACGTCAGTCCCAGTAGAAGCAGTGCTGAGCGAATGGTCAGGTGTTGCCTATTCACTAATAACTCACTCCATACATGCAGCATCTACTACTCGGCATATTCAGGAAACATGCCGAGCCTCGGCATGTTGCCTTGCACGTGGCTAACGGAGGCAAGTGCTATGGCGTTTCATGTCACTCTCAGCTGCTCCTTGGAAGTCATATGGAGCCAAACTGAAGGAGGACAAGAGAGTCCAGGCAGCCTTAAATCCGCATTTCCCAGTGTTGCACTAAATCTTATTTATGTGACAGCCTCTCCTGCCAAATATCGACACTGTGGCTGGTCTTTCAGACCGGTAGCAGTATCCTTTCATAGGCCAGAACTGCCTATTTTTTTTAGCTGGAAGAATTCTGTAAACCCTGTGTTTTATTTACAAAACACACACATAACCACACACTGTCTGGCAAGTGTTTGAGGCACGTTGTGATATGGTAGTGTCTGAATACAGCTTGCTTTTCCAGTATCTGGAGACAAAAGGAGACTCATTCTAGTTCTGCTAACCTCAGTGGGTCTTTCTGACTCTGCATTACTTCCCATGAAAATCACCAGGTATTCTCACCACGTTAGTGTTCTGTGTTTAATGAGATTAGGTCACATATCGCCACACACTACACAGCTGGATCAATGCTACCTTCATTAGTCACATTTACTAGCGTCTCCCTCTTACCTTTAACCAAAATGGCAGCCCTCTTGTCTCAGTACAGCATGGTAGTTATTGTGGAGTTGTGTCTGGAATTTAATGTTTGTGACGTGCTTCACATTCCTCAGTTCTTTGAATGAGATGACCTCCAACCTTGACCAGTGTACCATGCAAGGCAGGAAATGAAGTCTCTTCCACAACAACTGAGTAGGCAGACTTACCAGACACGACTAAGCTCAGCCATGTTTGGCTAGCGGTTGGTGTTGATTTCCCACTCTAGTGGCATGCCATGCATACCTCAGTCCTCTGAAAGAGACGACCTCTAACCCAGGCCAGTGTCCCATGTCAGTGGTGGTGGTGATGGAGACCTGACCCTCCTTCATCGCTGTGACCTCACAGACCAAACACACACGAGAGGCCTCAGATGACGATTATGATCATATCAATGTGGGGTCGGTGGCTACTAGCTGTCAAAAATGCAGATTGTCATACATCTATCAAGAAGCAAAGAAGTATAACAATGTGAGCATTATTTAGTCATCTTCGTCTTTCATCACAGCAGTCCAGCTTGATGTGACTGAAGCACATTATAATTTCTGATTCATTGCAGTACTTCGAACCCACTCACAGACATGATGCTTGCCATTTGGTGGGAAATTCAGTCCAAAGTACCATCAATGTTAGTGCTAGACAATCACACTGTTAATGGACTGCACTGGTGTTCCAACAGTGCTGATCGTAGCCTGATGATGAAGGACGAAGTGAAGAGTATTATATTCCACATCGTGACCTTTTAGGTTCACCAGCATGACATCATTCTCTTACCACACTGTCCCAACAATGAATGTCCCGCTCCCTGTCAAAGTGCCAGCTGTGCTGAAACGGCCCTGCTTCATTGTCAACCATTCAAACTGCAGAGTAGGACCAAATGTGAAAATGAGTGTGTTGTCCAAATCGGTCGACTCTGGTGGAACTGTGCTGTGTTTTCTGTAGTTTTATTGGCCTGCACATAACTGACCAGTGTAGCATCTGGTTGACGGTCTTAACTTTTAAATGTTGAGTTTGCCCATTCTTAACTTCTCGGTTATAAAAGTTGAAATCGTTAGCACTGTTAGCATACCTTCCTCATCCATTTGAGATGCACTCAAACTAGTCCTAGCTAGCTTGTTGTGCTAACCAACCATTTCCTGACCAGCTGGGGGACAGATGCTGAAACTCATAAACTTTTAAAGGTCACAGCCAAGATTAATATAATTGTTCATCATTTATATTGTGTGAAAGAAAGTCACTGCTGAAATTATTGCTTGCAATTAACACACTTTCCAGCGTGAGCAACTGATGTAGAACAATACTGGAATATGATACTGCAGGGTGGCGTAGTGGTTAAAGAGATTCACCCATAGCTGTATGATCAAGCCTTTGATTGATTTGAAAAGCAATCATGATGATGTGTAATGTGTTTCATTTATATAATATAGTGTATAAATTATAGGTAAATAAAATAATGGGTAGTAATTTCAGAATGAAGTATTAAGTAGTATCTGTATAATCAGACAATGTATCCATTGTTTATATTTTCTCCTTGCACCTCTTGAGTCATGAGAGTAGGCAATTCCATGTTTCATTATTCACTGTGTTGGTAATTTGAGTAGCTACAGTAAAGTTGAATTGAACTGAATTAAATATGTCAAGACCATCTACAGCATTGCGTCTATTAAAGTGACACATATTGTAAGCCCTACCAGGTTTATTTTTTTAGCATTTCTGAGATACCAAACGTGATTTTGTTCCAACTGTGATCACGAGAAGAAGCTAAATTATTGAGATTTTTCCTTTCAACCAGTGTCATGCAACCTTGTGAAAACCTACAGGAAACCATTCTGCTATGGTTTACTGATTTGGACCATATGTTTGTTTTCACATTTGCCTCCGCTCTACAGTTATCCCTGGAAATGCTGAGACCTTTTTCTCAGTTTGCCAAATGCCCGGTGAAGGAAAGTTCTTAGTAAAATTCAACCTGAAAATATTCCTTTTTAATGTCACATACGCCACTCACTCATCCCTGAAATCAGCAGATGGACTGCTTTGATGTCTTGGCTTCTTTCACACTGTTTCTTTTTTTCTCATCAGGAGATTATTCTAGTCTGGCAAGTGGGGAGACGATGGAAAATAACCACAATCCCGGTTCTGAGAGCACTGGCTTGGCCTATATCAATATTGATGGAAATTTAGCCTGCTTCCTTTGTCTACAATGCTTCAGGGAATTTTACTGTAGCCCAGTAAGCTTACTTAGGCAATACCTTTGGGTGGGTATGCCTGTGTATTCTATGGACAAAGAACAACAATGAATGGCTGTGTAGTTCTGCTAGGATAGGGGTGCCTCATGTAGATGGTTTAGTCTGTGTGCGTTATAGTTTGTGTGTTCATGTTGGATAGGCCTCTGCCTTATTCTACTCAGACAAGGAATAGAGTGTTTCCAATCCTGATCATCATGTTGTTCCTTTATTCTGTCTTCGTATGATTACTAAAAGTAAATGAAAGCTTCTTCATTTCAGTATCACAGTGTAATTGAGGTGAATAAATTTAATCCAGCTCTCACTGCAGTTTCTTACTATTCTCAAGCTAATGTCTTTGTGTTTGCATGTTTTTTGTTTTTCTCTTTTTTTTTTTTTTTTTTTTTTCTTTACTGCGTGTCTCTGCAGGAATGTTGAGTGGATGCAGGCAGTATTGATGTGCATTGTATTGTGGTTGTTTATGAGTTCTTATGTGGGTGGTGTGCTTAACTGCTCTGGCTCACAGCAGACTGCTCTCATAACATCAGATACTCCCGCTCAGCCATTTACATTTGCTTCAGGCCTCAGCTCTCAAGCCTGCCGTTTGCCCTGGACTAATACTTAAGAGATTAGAATAATAGTCCACACTTTGACAACAAGAAGAGATTGCAAGGCAAGGTGTCGTCTCAATAAAACACTGTTATTAGCAGTAGTTAACAAAGGTGAGGGTGAAGGGTTAATTATAATTGATTGTTTTTGGAGATATTGTCTAACTTTTTCAACCAGGGACCTGAGTAACAATTCATTCTGTAATTGACTGAAATATATTTCTCTTCTTGTAATGTGAAGATCTACATACAATTCCTTTTGTGTGCCTAGTACAATTCATAGTTAAAGAAACCAGGCCAAGAAAACACTTATTTTGACAGTAAGACTTTGATTATGCAATTGCTTTTCGTTTCAGGTGAAAAAATGTAAACCGTTAGAGTTGTCAAAATATGGCCCCCAGTCCTTGGCTACACGTTTGCACTGAGATTTATTACACAGTGACATTTTAGTGCTATATGTTGAACTTAGTCTTATTGGCACAACTGTCAAAGATGCCTCAGGGTGTCGGGGAATATTGCTTACTTGTTATTGATGCCTTCATATATGTGTGTGTGTGTGTGCCTCATCGTATGTTTTTATTCTTTCCCAATTCACAGCAGAAAGGTCCAAGTTACAGGTTCGGAGTTCCAGTGCCATCCGGCGGACATCTTCCCTGGACGCCATCACAGGGCCGTACCTCACCGGCCAGTGGCCTCGGGACTCACATGGACCCTACCCTTCCTGCATGAAAGACAAAGCCACACAGGTACATGACATTCAGAATAACTCCCACTATCTTGGCTATAGGCCTGAACGAGGGTGGGACATATTATTCATGTTAATAGAGTTGCAAAGTGGGTTCTGGAGGAGTTTTCCCCATTCTGTATTCCCTTTTTCAAAATTGTCATATCCTGTTGGTTTATGTTATGACCAACACTTTTAATTATTTCAACTTTGTTTCTGACAAATCGTGTTTTGTCCGTCATTTTGGCATGGTGAACTGGTCTAAATACTACAATACCCATGAGCCTCGGCTGCTGTTGCCATGGAGAAGAAGCCAGGCAGAAGCGCAAATCAGAGAGGTAGCAAATTCAAAATGCGTTGTCGTTGAATTTATGAACAAAACGGCGCCATAGTTTGCTGAATTCATCCAAAACGAACCCAGAATACAAAAGTAAGTTGGTTTAAGCTACAAATAGTTTTGCCATCTTTCTCAACACCGCTTTTACCCACCATTAGTGGAGCACGTCACAGACTTTTAAGCCCGGCGACTGGATGTTTCTTGCCAAAATCCACCTTGGGAGTCGTAGTTAACTTCTCCCCTGACATTGTTATGTACATGTCTTATACCTTCAACTTTTTATCAATGAACCACGCAGTACTTCATCTTTTGTACTGATGATTAAACCGAGAGAGTTTCATGCCGCTCCAAGCTGTAGAAGTGCTCCAATTGTGAGTCTCGTAACACCACCTGTGGGAAAAATGAAAGGGACTTTTACTTCCGCAACCTGGGGCGCCCGAAATAGCTTCTCGCATTTCCAAACTCTTATTTTGGTGTAAATCATTATGTGATTGAAACATATTCGCGATTTTAACGAAATTGCAACTTGTTACATATTTACATGTACACCATGATTATGTACAGCAGCAACACATGGCTGAAAGTGGTTGGTTCCAAAAATAGAACAACTTTGGTGGTATGTAGGTGGCTTGATAACACTTATCTTCAGAGACACGGAGTTCCCTGGTAGCCAAATGGTTGAGATGCTACGACATGACTGAAGGGTCTACGGTTAAAAAACAAAACTCAGACAAAGAGAAGAGGTGCTACACCACACATTAAAGGCCACATATGTCGTCTTTTTGTAACCAAATTGATCTTGAGACGAGATGCGTCATGATCCGTCTGATTCGGCTCAACAGGTGACGATGATTGATTGATCATTACATCGTACCTTCGCTTTGTGGTAATTAATCAGAGAATCAAGTTGCAACGTCGGGGGGGGGGGAAGAAAACCTTCAGATTTTTACAATTTTGGTTTTTACAAGTATAGTCGGTCATGGGATGTGTGAGGAAAAAGCTCACTGCTCAAGAAACACCAGGCTTTGTTTAATAATCATGAGCTTGAACTCCGCTTTGAGTTGAAGTTGGTTTAAAGTTTGACATGGCAAAAATACCTTTTTAAATTATCGTAATATTATTTTAAGGCCACATGGCCCATACTTAAGCCAGAATGTCTGGTAAATCCCCAAATTTAACACCCACTTTCACCTTTCTCCTAGCAAATTATGGTAGTTAGGACTAACAAATAATTGTTGGTTTCTGAAGTAGTGGCTGGTGAAGGAGACAGATCTACAAGCTGTGGCCAAAGATTTTGTTATAGCAATCTGGTGGAGTCTGCTGCCAGTATTGGCCTAATAGACTTTGCTGTAAATAATGTGAAATTCTCTCACAGCACTACATTTTAATACATTATAACACTTCATAAGGCCTATGTATGGATTTCACATTGAGCCTGACCACAGTATTCCTGGATAGCAGCCCACACATGATTACCCAGTAATCTTGCCATGTGACTGTAGGCTAAATGCAGTTTTTCTCTAGGAGCTTTAATTTTTGGGCGGTGGGGGTTTGGGGTGGGTTTGTGTTAAGAAAGAATATTGACTATGTATGATCATGACAAGGGCTGCTCCCTCTTTACTAACAGAAGCCTTTCATGTTTCTGAATGAACACCGCCAAGCCTCATTTACATGGGCTTCGTCCTTTTTAACCCCTCATTTGCCTCGCATTTCTTTGTGTAGGCTGAGGAAGTGGTGAGTGGGCCTTGCAAGATCTCTTGCAAGTGGCTGTATGCAGAGTAAACGCCTCTTATTACAGGGTTCCTGGGCAGCCCTGGAAAGACTGGACAAGTATGGAAAATCAATTTGATAATTATCAGGTCTTGAAAAACGTCTGGGCACACACATACACAGTGATCTTGTAGACCTACTGTTTTTGGCACATTGTGATATTTGCCTGTGCTATATAGTGACATGGCCTCGACCATATTTCTCAGCTGTTATAAGCAAAGACCTGATTGAAGGCTGACCAAAATGAAAATCCAGTTAAGAGATGTATGTCTGTGGAAGCTGTAGATATTTGAGATGGAAAACATTTGGCTATGTTGTAATGATGTGGGAGAGTGTGACGCACTTGACAGTCCTTCAACGATTAAATGCACTCCCCAAGGATAGTCTGAGACCACTTCCTGTTAACAAGCTATGCCTGGGCCCAGCTCTTTTTAAAAGATAACAACAGCAAAAAGCAGCAGACAAAAGGTCCCTGGCTTCTTTTGTTGTGCATTGCACAAGTTCAAGACGGCCTCTCCTTTGAGCTGTAATGTAGCCTTGCACGGAGGTGAAGTTGTTTGCACCTGTCCCTCAGGCTATGGCTGAGGCGAGGAGAAATCCCACTGCTTACCACCTGGCCCTCGTGGCTGCACGGCCCGCCTGCCTTTTGTGTGGGAGTTGAGGAGCAGAGGGCCCATACATATGCTAATCACTGTTCCGGGATAGGTCTGTGTGCCCTGGGCCCTGTGGTTACAGAACACAGAGAATGTCTGTATGAAGATTAGGGCCCTGACACACCAAGCCGACCTCAAAGAACTAGCACCGACAAAGGCAGACGGATCAAACAGTTTGCGTCGCCTCACGTCTTCTGTTAAAAGTTGCACTTGAACACAACACAAGACTACAGCCGATGGCCAGCTGACCACTGACATGCATGCACATTTTGCGCCTGCGTGAGAGGAAATAACTAATCAGCAGGCTGTATTTATAATCTGAAAAACATAACGGAAAGACAAACAAAAGAAATTAGCCATCTGTTTTTCACGCCACTGAATCAGTTTATACTGCCTCATTATAGGCCTGGACTATGAATGGAGAATATGTCTGAAACATTTGGAACTGACACACTGTAAAGTTTAGCTTTGCTGCTGATAAAACCACTGGTGCCAAACACAAGTTACCCACAAATGCTTAATGACGTCCTGCCGTTGCCAGACATCCAACTTTGGGCTTGGTGTGTCAGGGTCTTTAAATGCACACAATTAATCCTACTTTAGTGCTGTATTACATGGTATCTGCAATCACTGTGCCCCATTTTTGCTTCATATGAACTTAATGTAAACTGATGTGTATGTTGTAGATTGTTCTTCAAACTCCATTCGTCTATATTCAGATAAAAATGCCGCCATTTATCCATTTTCTGGAAGGCTCAGTGAGTTTCAGACATGCACGAGATAACAGATACACAAAGTCAACTCACCAAATCAGAATGCATGTTCTCCTCACCTCTAAACCCCACCAAATGATAGCAGTGGCAGTCTGCTCACATGTCTTGGCATGCAATCTAAACAAACCAGCACAAATTCCACTGCAGTTCTATTGAAGCTCAGTCATTATTTCCTGCTTTGGAACAGAGCTGGATTCTTGAGGATGTTGCCTGCATGTAACCCTTTGGGTGGGAATTGTAATGGGAAGCAAGCTGCAGGCTATGGTAACAGAGTTTTATCTTCACAGCAGTACATTATCAGTCACAACACCTGGCACACAAGTCTACAAAGCACACAGCTCAGTCCGGAAATTCAAGAGCTAGCATGATAAAAGAGCCTCTGAGGTAAATAAAGGTGGGTGTTCTTGTTAACAGACAATTAGTTTAGGGGAACAGAGTCAATAAAGAAAGAGCCTGGAGTATTTTTAACTCTCTTGTCTTACTATGGATACCTGGGGGGAAATTAGTTGTTTAATTACAAACTGAGATATCCACCATAAAGAAAAACGTGACACCTGTGCCCTGTCGACATCTTTAAAGTTTTAAAGTTGGCTTTCTTGAGATTTAAAACAAGAGCATGGATAAATGTAGAAAGTCCCTTTTGTGTCAAACATGATGTTTGGGAATGAATTTAGAAACCATTTGTTTAAATGTCGGTTAAAATGCAAACAACTAGGGTACTAGCTGCAGGCTAAATTCTCATATTAACTGTTGATCTATTTCTTTTTTTGTGTACTGAAAGTTGCTGTCATCACTTTTAACATTCATTGCCATTCTTATTTAAATCAAATTTAAAAGGATTCATTTGATTTAAGGCTCATGATAATGAAGCAACACTTATAGATGAGGGAAATTATCACTTATAACTGAATTGAATGGTATTGAATTGAAATATGTCCAATAACTCCACTTTGTTGTGTCAAAGTGACAATAAACCCCTACCTCGAATCCCTCCATTTTGTCTTTTGATGCTCAAGCAAAGTGATTGTGAATTTCGTTTTAACCAGTATTGTGCAGCACTATGAAAACCTATACATATCACTCACTGCCAAATAAAAGCATTTCACATTTCATTGAGTTCACAAGAACTTAGAAGTCGCGAGTAGCATTCCCTGCTTGACGTCATAGAACATCTGTGAGAACTTAGTTTTTCCTCAACGGCTAAGTCCACAACTCCATAAAGCCTGTATGCCCTTTTACAGCAATCTGCATTCTGTATGAACAGATTAGGCTGCAGCATCAAGTCCCTCAATGTTTGGCAGAGGCATCAAACAGCACAAGCCCTTCCATAGGCCATGCACAAAATGTTAATGCTAAAGGCTAGCTACACATCTGCCATCCAGCGTGGCCAAACAGTGGTCCCTTTTATGAGAGCACAAGCACCCATTTAATTCGCTGTCCTTTTCTAGGGAAACCAATGCCAGCAATCCAGCGCAAACGGCTCCACGGGTGTTCCTCATTATTCAGTGTAATATTCCATATCATAGGGCAAGGCTTGTGCGTTAGTTGGAGAGCCATAGAGGTTTTTCTGTTTGTGTGGGGTCAGACATAAGGCAGTGTGAAGACACTGACATTTAAGATGTTTTGTACTACTGTGCTGACCATAAAACGTCAGATGTTTTGAGGATTTGTTTGAGGACCAGAGGCACTGTTATGCATAATCAGGGGGGAAGTATGTGGTTTCAGACAACTCTATGAAACATCCTCAGTCTGTTTCTGTTTTTGCATATATTTGCATAACTTAACTGTTTCCTTGTTTATGCAGTAGAGGTCTAAAAGACATGTTCAGTGAGACAGAACTGCCTCTGTGCTTTCTGGTAGGGGATGTTTTGTATATCAGATGTTTTCTTACTGGTGTACTAACAACACTAAATTTCTCTGTTGACTTGGTATAAGCCTAGCGTTGTGCTGTACATATTCTGCCAAATCACAGTAGTGTATATAGGCTATATAGTAATACTAATTTGTAGTCTAATTGAAATGACTGGTGAAAAGGTGAAATCTGGGAAACTACAGTAGGTGGTGAGAAACTAACACCTGCTGCTAGTAAAGTCCCTGTAAATGTCACCTGTGGTTGACAAGGAGGTCTCCTTGGCAGGTAACCATATATTATTTGGTAGCCCTGTAATTATTTTGTGGAACTATGTTTGGCTTGTTAAATGGTAGATTTTGGAATGTTGGTTTAGCCTGTAGACAAAAAACAAGTTTTATACCCTGCCACAGATGTATTTATCTTAACCCGGCTTACTAATGGAAGCAATCAAACATGCTATGACTTTTGTTTTTCCTGTTGAATGTAGTTCTTTCCTCAGGGATGGTATCTCATGACTGTTTTCATCATTTTCATTGATTCCAGATTTTCTGCTTCGCTTTTGAGCACACGGCACTCATTACTGATTTCACCCACATCTTTCTCAACTGCTTATCCAAACATTTAACATTTTAAGTATTTAGTCGGTGCTCACATCCTGAGTGACTTCACGATGAGGTGGCGCATCGGCTGTTTAGCTTCCTACCTCTCCTGCACAAGCTTTTGTTTACTTTAAATTCATGGATATCTGAGTATATGTAGGTAAAAGTGTATATATGTGAATGTCTTTGTGTACATATATCATTTATAATAACTATTTTTAATGTGCAAACAAATAAATATATAAAATAAAGGACATTTCATGAGACACGTGGCTCTTGATGGGCATATATTCAACGAGACTCAACATGACTACATCTGTGACCTTTCAGTTATCTGATCTCTGTAAACATTAGGCCACCCTGCCACCTAAACAAATCTCAGAAGCTGCATGTTTGTTAATTTTGGGCTTTAAGGGTGATGTAATGTATTCTATTTAGATATCTTTGCATACACACAAAATGGAAACTTGTGTTTATGCTCTTGTCCAGGAGTACATCATACTTGTCTTTGTCTGCCCGTGCATCAAAAGATACGCTTTTTGGTTGCCACAGTGTATTTGGAGAACATATCAATAGCATGAGTTGTGTGTGTTAGAGGAAATGATACAGAATTGTGAAACGTGTGGTTATGTGTCGGCATGTATTTTTGTTTTTCAGACTCCAGGTCTTTGGATTGATGAGGGAGCAGAACAGGGAAGTCCTCACCAGCGGTCAGCCTCCTGGGGCAGCGCAGACCACCTTAAAGAGGTAGATTCACCTGTCACAGCTGCTTCTGACAACAAACACCACAGACTGTGGATTAACACAGGCAGCAGTGTCAGCAATCCTGTCTGACTCTAAGCTAGGTCAGACGGGCTTAAACCATTCACACAGCCAGTTCAAAGAGCATGTTTTTGCCGTTTTTGAGTTTCATTCCATTTTCTCAAAATGTGTTATTTGTCAGGGTCTGAGGTCAGCCTAAATATTATGCTCCTTAAGGTTGGTTTCCACTTGTGTCTATCTGCTGGGCTTGGTGGCCAACCAGCCGACCACATGGAGCTATTAGTTCTCCAACTCTCCAGACCACAGTCTAAATTTAACCTCCTTCTCCCCTCTGTTTCCCACTCAGCTGCACCCTTGCATCTCATTATGGCCCGTTGTTTTTGAGAGACGGTGCAGGAGCTCCTCTCAAGGGTGAAACAGCCATATTGTTTCCTGTTTTACTTGCACTGAGTGAACTGATTCAGGGTAACTCATGTTACTTAAGAAACTCACAGATTCCCCTGCAACACAGAAGACATCCATATTTTTCTGTTTCCCGCACAAGATACGACAACTGTCTGCCATCAATATATAGTTCCAAAATATAGCACACGGATGTCTTGGGTTTTTGTTAGTATTGACCAAAGAAACCTTTTTACAAACTCACAAGTACACTTTCAAGAATTTACTTCAACCACGTGTAAAGACCAGCATGCAGAACTACATTCCATAAATACCTTAATTTTATGATCAAAATGCCAAAGATGGTGTTATTCAAGTTCCTGATAACTTCAACCTCATAATGCACAGGTATGGTAGGTCAATACTGTAATGTGATATTGATGGAACAGGCTTTACGTTTACTTTGTTGTGTCAGAACTGAATGTGCAAGAATAAGATTTTATTCACATTACTATTAAATTGTTATGACGAGAAATGAAAGGGTTCAGGCTTTTATACTGAATAGAATTGGACATGGTGTGGATGTAAACTACCAGCGGTCATATTGCACTGAAGCGATGCACAACTGCACTGAACAGTTTTAAAGGAGACAGGAAGAGACACATTTTAATAAACACAGCCACAAGAGATGCACAAAACCTATTTCCTGACTATGGACTCACAGCAGTTTGATCTCATAGAATCTGATTGTCAGAATCAGATCTCATAAATCACATTCAAGTGTAAATGTAGCCATGCACTATAACTAGGCCTGCTAGAAAAATGTAGTTTTCAACTTTCTACAGACAATCCCAGGGCCTTTGCCTGTGCAATCAATAGCCTAGCACAGTTAGGAAAACCTGTCTTTCCCATCCTCTGAGCTTACATCGGGATTGCCTGGACTTGTCATTATCGACTGCTGCGGTCACTCAATGAATGTAATGAACTGCACTCCTAACTCTCTAACCTCTGCGATTACATGTGTGGGAGGACATCTATGAAAAAAGCAAGTCTCTTTGTTGACTGTGTTGCCAGGATTACAAGATCAGCATTGAAGACCACACCTTTGTCTGCATAGTACAACTGCGTCTGTTTGGCTCACAAAGGGTATCCTGTTTTTAGGCTGATACTGGCCCAGATGCAGAAACACCCATTGACCTAACTTGTTTCATCACCAGAGAGACATGACTGATTTATATGCACAATACTAGCCTGCAGACACTATTCACGTCAAGTCAAATCTTTATGGGTACACGCAGTAGTGCATATTTTTGTGAAAAAGCCCAATAGTGCCATATTAATGTTGTAAGCCTCGCAGCCTTCCTAAAAGTGATTAAAAAAAAATACTAATTTGGCAATAGCACAATATTCTTATTAGTGTAGGTAGCCATTGTTCCATTACATTAATAAAAATATTTGATCAAACACTAAATATTTCAGATCTGTTAAATTATTTAAGTTTATTTGTAGCCAACAGCTGAATACATGGGAGTACAGCTGCAATGATTACTGTCTTGTCCATCAACAGAAAATTAATCTGCAGCTAATTTGATAATTGGGTATATAAGTGACTTTTTTTTTAAGCAAAAATACCAAACATTTGATAGTTCCAGCTTCTCAAATGTGAGAATTTGCTGCTTTTTCTTGTCTTAACTTTATAGTAAATTGAATATTTTTGGGTTTTGGACTGTTGGTCAGAACAAAACAAGATATTTGAAGACATCGCCTTAGGCTTTAGGGAATTGTCTGTATTTTTCACTGTTTTCTCACATTTTATACACCAAATGTTTAATTGAGAAAATTATTTACAGATTAATCGATTATGAAAATAATCATTGGTTGCAGCCCTACATAGGAGCAAATATGCTCATCACCTTCATTCATTTCACTGATGGGGAAACGTTAAAATTCACATGCTGACAGAAATATTGCCTTCACAAGTCGATTGTGATCTGTCATTTGCTGAAGTGATGTTACTTTTCTTCCAGCAGATTGCTAAACTGAGACTGCAGCTGCAGCGCAGCAAACAGGTCAGCCGGCAGAGCAAAGACAGGGAGCAGAGCTCACTGCAGCTGCCGCAACAGACACAGCATGGCATTGCATGCCAACCGCAGGTGAGTTATTCATGCCAATATTCATGCCATGCCAAATGGAGTCACCGGCATGCTCTTTTCAGGTGAAAACATTAACTAAGTCTGACTTTGGTGATGCAAGATTTTACCCTAACAGCGATGATATGATAAGGTAGCTTAGCTACCAAGTAAAAAACATACAAATGAAACAGATGGTGACCAAACCATATCACAGCTGTTAAAGATAAGGGAACTTCATATGAATATACCAGGGTTATAAGATGGCTTTCTACATTACAGAGTGGAAGTGTCTTTATATTTTTTTATAGCATGTTCTTTTAGGCTTGTGTGTAGGCCATATTTGATCATTATCCATGTTTATGATGTTGTTATGTTGCACTGCATTTGACTGAGGAGGTCTAGTTAATGAGTCCCCATTCTGACCAGTTGTCAGAGGAGGAGAGAGGGAATGTGTCTGGGCATGCCCTGTTCTCTCCTTGTTTGCAGTTCATTCATTAACAGATGCCCAGCAACAGTACACATCCACCACTGTGGGAAAATTAACAAAGAGTGACATGCAATGCTCTATAAACTTGTGGTAGATCACAATCATGCCTGTGTTTTTGTTTCCTATGACATTTGATCCCACTTCAGCAACATGTATTTAAACTGAACGCCTCCACCCATTAAATATGTCATGAAACTGGATCAGCGACAATTCAATACTGCAAGCACATCTTGGTGCCACAGAGACTGAGACATATGCAGTATTGTGTATTTAATGGCACAATTGATCAGAATGTCTTTCAGTGTGTGGTGAAAGGGGGGTTTGTATTTGAGTATATATTATTTTGATGTGTATGTAATATTTCACTTATTTTTGATTTTTGTCTGTCTTTCCAGTACAAAGGAACTTCATCAGCCTTGTTGGCAATGACTGTGCCAAAATCGTTAATATGCAGAGTGCCGAGCAGTGTGGAGGGCATCAACCACGAGCTAGAAAATGTCTTTATCAGAGAGGACTGGCAGCAGGGGATACAGGTAGGGATGTGTACACACGCCAGCAACGGGCCAAGCTGTAGTAAAAGTATTCAAAGTGTCTGTTGAACTGCAAATGTGAGAGATTAGTATAAATCACCTAGTACAAGTGTAGTTTGCTTGTACTATATCTGATGAACTCACTTGACACTACCTAATTTGTCTTTTTGCAGTAAAGTCTTATCTTTTGTCCTAGTTGTTTTAAATGTCAGATTCATGTCATATCAGAAATAAATACAAGCAGCCAAGTGGGGAAAAAATTGTTCACGGCAGCTTCCTAGTTGTAATTGTGAGTAGGACATATAAGGAATTTCTGACAGCTTAAATATCTATTTGTTGGCGAAAATAATATCATAATTGTCAACAAAATGGTTGCAAAGCCACCAGTGCTGACAGTTTCGTGTATAGCAATGCAGCTCATTAAAAAGGAGCAATATATATAGCCTACACAGTTTATCTGTAGTAAGTTATCTAGTTAACATGTTGGCAAATTGCTACAAGTATGTAACACAAATTTAGGGGGGGACAGGACTGTTTGGTCCAAAAAAGCCTCATGTGTAAAGGCTCCCAAGTCATAACAATGGGAGGTTTTCCCATTCTTCCATTCTGCTGATGCCGGGTGAATGCAGCAAAAGCCACAATCTGTGATCCAAATGTAAACAAAAGCGCATAACCATCAAAACCAAAATACCGGATTGGAACTTGCCATCACTCTTAAATTGATTCACTGTCTTTTTAATACAGTGACTAAAGGACAACACACATAGGCGGTGTATAACACACGCCAAACACCCACACCCAAACAGCTTTTTGGGCTCTGCTTAGAATTTATTACATGCACGCAAAAACACTCTTGTAAAGTCACTTGCAGAATTGTGCACCAAGACAGCATATATTCGCACTCACACTGAATTAAATTGCTTAGAGGCAAGGGGACACTTAAATCTTGTCTGATGTGGGGTAGTAAACCTTGGCAGGTCTGAAGTTCACTTCTTAGAAAGTCACACATACACACATACATACATACAGTACGCACCACTATAGATTTACAGCCTGCTGTGCACCAAGCCTCCCCCCTGCTCTCCCATTTGACTCAGCTGTGCCAAAGCATCACACTATTCATCTACTGTCAAGTATTACTATCTGGTGTGGTGTTTGCTTCTCCAATTGCCCTTTAACAGACAGACAAACACACCAGAGGCCCTTCAGTTCCAGTCATTGTTAGATTTAGGACATTTTTAGCTGATTCTCTTAACCCAGAGCGACATCGTCCAGTGAGTGAGCAGGTACGCAGGTAGTTGCACAGGAACGCTTCATCATAGGGTTTTTCAAGGACACATTGGCTGTTATGGGTGATTGAATGTGACCTTTGAATTACGATTCTCTCTGAACGCTAAGCACCACCACTCTGCCATTTAAGGATCCATGTACGTTAACGCATGACCTCTCCCCACCTCTGACCTCACAGGCCATGGATGTGGTAGATGGCCGCCGCGCCCCCTTCCCTCCGCATCACTACGGCACATACAACAGTGGGGACACACGTGACACAGACACACAGGCCCCTTCAAGTGGTGACTCCAGCCCGTTGCCCCGCCCCCGCAGCTCTGACCACCTCCACTCCCCTGACGGAAGTCCCTGTTCTGCAGAGGAAATCGACAAAGGTGTGCCTTTTTTGTTTGACAGATGCAGCTTTAGTGTTCAGTGCATTAAAGGGCAGCTCCACCAGTTTTACACATCAAAGTCTGTTTACAGGTCTTGGGGAGTTTGGATATGTGTAAAAAGTTGTATGAAGCCTTTTGTGGCTCCAGAGGGAGCTGTGCAAAATCTGATAAATTTCCTCAAGTGTCACTTTTTTGTGCCTCATTAAACTACAAAAGCAGTATATTATAATAATGTTATATTCTTTACTGTATTTCCAGACGGTGTGTGCAGCTCTCCTCTCCCCAAGTTTGCCACATCTCCCAAACCGAACAACAGCTACATGTTCAAACGGGAACCTCCAGAGGGCTGTGAGAGGGTCAAAGTGTTTGAGGAGATGGTGTAAGTATTTTTTCTTGTTTCTCATTTTATGGTGTTTGTTTTTAAATGCACCCTCATATTTGACACTTTGCTACCGCACAGTTGTGCTTCTGTCTGCTGTGCGAGCACTGATGATTAAAAGAATAGAAAAAAAACACACTTACAGTTACTATTTCATGGACTCTGAGATCCTGTTAGTACAAGCTTATTTGCATTGTGGGTGGCAGGGATGAGGGAAAAATGGCTTTGTAGGGTAAACAACTTGCATTTAATCAAAACAGTCATATAAAAAGAAAATTACAAGCAAAAATACTGAGCTCAACTTCTTTTGTCTTCAGGTCTGGCAAATCAAAAGGCTTCCCTCTCTTCTCGTGCCCTGACAAAAACAAGGTGAACTTCATTCCCAGGGGCTCTGCCTTCTGCCCTGTCAAACTCCTCTGCTCCTCCCTCTTCTCCCCCGTCTCTCCCTTGTCCTGCTCCTCCGCCAGCCTCGGTCTCCATGGCAACGACAGCCCCGGGCCTCAGGTGACTCCGACTCTGCCCACTGCACCACTAGCTACCTTTCCGGCCTCCGCTGACTGGAGCACCGACATAAGCACAGGCATAAACACAGACAACAGCACAGACAGCCAGAACCCCGACGCAGATGTGGGGAAAGATGGCTCAGCACAAGTACTCCTCACCAGCTAGTCAGTCCTCAGGTATTCATGACCAAACCACCTACAGCTAAAACATTTCAGCTAGTCGGGTGGTAGGGTTTTAAAACAAAGAAAAAACACAAAAACAAAAAAAAATCCTTGCACTCCGTTAATCCTAATGTTAGCCAGCAGGGAGTTCCCAAGGTCTGGAAATGACAAACACATAGGAGGATAATGGTACCAGCATCCTGCTGCACAAGCATTTCTGCTCGGTCCCAGTGTTTGTCCCGCTATCTGTGAACTTGATGGTTTAATTATCGTCGTCTAGACTTAAGAGTGTGCTGACCTTGGGCACAGCTTCCCTTCACCCATCACTAACCTAGCCTTCTCCTCTGTAACGTGACAATACCCATAACAAAAATAGCTTTGCTTTCGATTGCAAAAAATAGAAATTACTACTCAAATGATTGTGTTACATAGCGCTGGCTGTTTTTATGAAGATTCAGCTTAAAAAGGAAACATCCTAAACTTTCACAAGAGACAACTATGAGGTATCGGCAAAACACATTCTCCTCATGTTGTCCAACCAGCTTATTAGCTGTTCAGTGTTCAGCGAGCTAACATCTAAAGTACATATACTTAAGCTCTTTTGACAGGATGGGAAATGCTCGACTCATATTTTTAACATGTCAGGATGTCTTACAGTCAGAATACATTGCCCCATATTAACCACAATGTTTGCACTTGTTAAGGCTCAGAATGATACAGGCCGTAGCCTATTTTGTCTTTGTTTATTTTAAAGTATTTGTAGCACAGTGTCTGTGAAAACAGCAGTTGCTTGAATGCAGGCTCCACCCATCAGGCATACAAGCCAAGACCTAGATCTGCATTTCTAGTCAGATCACTATTAAAACGTGGTTAGCTCAACACAAAATGCAAATCAGCTATTTTTCAGTGACCAAATAACCAATCACAAAACACACAACTCCCCCATTGCCTTGTTTTATTGCCCCACACTACACAGAACAGTAACTCAGGTCATGTGGAATGTACTTGCTTGGACTATGTTGCCTTTCCCCAGTGTTTATGACTTTCTTCTACAGAAAGACATTCCAGTCTTTTGCAGAAATGTTTTTTTTTTCCCTGTAGAGGGAGATTATTATGGACTGAATCAACTGATTGATGTCACAGCTTGTGACGGATGACTTTTGCATTAACCTGTTCAGGTTAGAGTTTCAGGTGCTATGACACATTCCAGAAATCGCTGTTGCTTTGGTCAACTGTGAGTACTCATGTAAAATGAACTAGCTACATAAGCTACACCCTCCCGAATTAAGAAGTTGACAAATGCGTTGTTTGTTTCACCCCTTTGTTAAATGTGTACCAAAGCAAATTACAAAACAATGAAAGGCCTGTCATGTAGGGACACGAGGCGCCGTTTTTGTGCCAGAAGCAGAACGTTTATGTTAACTTTGTTTTGTTTATAAACACGTCGGCGACATATAAACACTGGTTCATAGTGTTTCGAACACGGCGATAATCGTTAAACCAAGCTTAAGCACTTACTTGGGAGTGAGATGATAATCACTATTTTTATTTTAGACCAATTTGTGAATTAAAACAATCAGATCTTGAGTGTGCAATTGATTTTTGTTTGAAGTAAAGCTACACTAACAATTTTTGTGTAACACAGTTTGGCTCAATATACAGATGTGCCCTAATGTTACCTGCACAAAGAGGAAAAAACAAAAAAAAAACATGACTGATTTAGTCAACTAGTAAATGTTTCATTCCAAAACTTTGGTCTATTAAGCCACTTGCACACAAACACAAATATGAACAATATGCAACACATTCCATACAAATTAAATTGAAATACTCTCTTCTGCTTGCAGCTCCAAGAGTTTCAATCATACTAATTCTGATTTTATTCACAAGCTCATTGTGCAGTGCAGTTAAGAAATGGTTGCCATGTTTGGCAATGATGATTCAGTTCTCCTGTGTATTACGCATTTTTATGTAGATCTTGTGTGTGTTTTTCAATAAAGAAAACAAAACTCTTTTTGGATTGGTATGTAATCTTTTCAAAGGCTATAGACAATTAGATAGATATATACACACACACACACACACATACACACTATCTATCTATATCGATTTTAGTAACATCAGTATTCAGACGCATGGCATTTATATTCAAATAGGAGTCAAGGTAAGGCAATCAATGTATTTGGTTATGATTTAAATATTAACAAATGTCACATGGCTTGAACATCAAAAATGGCACAAGTTACAACAAAATAAATTCACAATCAATTGTAATATATACTGTATAAGGATTCCAATAATTATGAGGTTCTTTATTGTTGACTTGTGATTAGATTAAGGCATATATATATATATATATATATATATATATATATATATATATATATATATATATATATATATATATATATATATATATATATATATATATATATATATATATATATATATATATATATATATAAAATGTATGCAGCATTGTAGTCATCAGTATAATATGACTATTTTCATGGTTATCAAACTTTCCAGTTAGTTTGGCTCTGAACACTAACTGAACACACACTGAAAACTGCATATATTGCCCATGAAAGCCAATAACTGAGCTAAATAAATGCATGTCCAAATTATGAAAAATGTATTGATGTAGAATCTCACATTAATATAAACATATTCATTCAATCACACTTTCACTGGATGACATAAAACAAGGCATGCAACATGCAATAATAAATTAGTATTTTTAGTTGTGGAACAAATTTAGGGGGTCACGAATACAGCATGTAGCAAACAAATTTAAAAAACATAAATCTTAAAAAGGAAACTTAAAAAAAACAACTTCAGGATGTATCCAGTTCACCCTTTCTCAACTGTGGTGCAAGCAGTTAACCTGCTTGGAGTGTTGAATAGATTGATGGCAGAAAAATATCACAGTAACTTTACTTCACTCAACATGTTACAGTATTTTGTAAACGCATGAACTATTGCCCTGTGATCTTTTATCATGTTTGTCTTTCCACTGTTGTATCTCAATGTAGTTTGGCCTGTTTGCAATCTTCAGTATTGAGGATCAGAAATAAAGCATGAATGCTACTAGAGACTACAGGTTTCCAAGGCAGCTATTGTCAAAGGCTTTTTGTTCCAAATTCATATTGAGGTATCCATGCTAAACATTAAACGTTTAACCCAGTGAAATAGCCGACGGGCTTAATAATAATAATGTCGTCTTGTAAATGTTTCTTTTCTTTCACAATGGAAAGGACGAGAGCTGGTAGTTGTTAGTGGGACACTTAAAACAGCGTAATACTGCCACCGTGAGGAAAAAATCAGATCAGTTTCCTGTAATAACAGGAACATTTCTCGATATTTGTCTCATTATATCTTGTTATAACCAGTATCTTCTTACAATAAGAAACGTGTCTTATCATAGTACAGTATCCCATTATAATAAGGGACCTTTTTATATATTGTTATAACAAGAAAAAGATCCAGTTAGGGCTGCAACTATTGATTGTTTTCATTATTGATTAACATGCTGATTCTTTTCTCATTATCAAAATTGTTGCTGATTAATTTTCCACCTATTAATTGACTAATTGTTTCAGCTGTATATGTATTTGAAGTTTTAAAGAGAAGGCAGTTGAGTGTGTGGCTGGTCAGATTTGTCTCCGGTCACAGTGGCAGTTGCATTCTGCTGTGCCCACGAACAAAGGTACCCATTTCAGATCACCATGACGCTGAGGAAGAAACTATGCATTATGAAGTTCGTGCTCTGAGTCAGTTTTGCCGACCGCATCGGGATTGGAGAGGGGGTCCAAGTCTGCAAACAGGTTGAACCACGCTGAGAGGTCTTTGGACGTCCCCGCGGTCTCTGTAAAATGATTTAACAAAGGGTAAATGTCACTCAGACGCACTACTGTACATTTACTAAAGCCACGGTGAAAATAGAAAGAACTCCCCTTGTCTCGTAAAGGACTCCATCTGGCTGAGATCCAAAATTATGAATGGAAACAACCCACAAGTTTTTTGAAAGTACCCATAAACACAGGTTTCAGTTGGACACGTCTCTTTGAATGAATTAGTCTTTTTCTTTCAAGTCTTTTCATATGTTTTACTCATTTGGCCCGCTCCTACCTTTCACTGCTGGCTTAGAAGGGTTCTGATTGGCTCCAGATGAGTGCTCTGTTGCCTGGGCGACGGGCTGTGGAATGACCCAGGCCCAATCTGAAACGGAGACGCAGATTTAGATGAATCAACAGGGGACACTAAACGTGCCAAAGCATGATTCAACAAATAAATCATCTCGCAGGCTGCTGATGTGGACGGATATTATATAATAGACACACAAACAGCAATAATCAAAACATTTATCACAGCTAAATCACATCTGAGAACATTAGTGGTTTATTAGACACAGGCCAAAAGCTGCAATGACAACTTTGAGGTCTTGTTTCAGGCAAATTTATTTTGCTTTCATTGTTTGTGTATCCAGAAAATACAGCATGTAGCAACACTAAATACCACCAGGGAGGACACTGGAATGTGCTGTTAATATTGTAACAAACAATTTATACTCCAAATGCAAACAAACAAGTCCAACAGACTTAAATGACCAAATAACCTGTTGAATCCTTTGGATATTTTTGTGTATTAGTGCATTATGGTATTTCAGCTCCAGCATCCTCTGCTTGTGTTACCTTTATTGATCCCCCCCTTATTGACATTTTCAGCAATTCCTGGTGTTGAAGCAGAAATTTAGAATAAATAAAACATTCTGAGATAAATGTCCCATGATGACGAGGCTGGAAAAAAACACTTTAAGAAGTTTTGTCAATTGTTTGAGTTCAGAGGCTTTGAGTGTGACTACAGCTTCAAATCTTATTGGATGCATCTGAATATGCTTGACTCATGAGGATTTGGGGATTTTCTTCCTTGAAGATTTGTTAAAGCTTTATTTCACATTCTTGGTCTCCAGCCATTTTACTTTTGATTTGGCTGTTTGGGCTGTATAGTCAAGATTAGTCAAGTTTTTTTGACTCTGAACCAGGTTCTTTCCAGGATTTGCCTGTTTTGGGCTCCAATCTTTAGGTTAAAGGGAGGTCATGAGCTTTGAGAGTCTCTGTTGCAATGTGCTCTTGCAGGAGTGACTTTTTTGACCACTCCGCCATATCACCAAAATCTGAGAAGTGCTGCACCTACGCTGTTCTTCCTGCAAGATCTTTGGTAACAGCCAAAAAACCTCTTGTCGTTACATTCTCAGGATCAGCCTCTTGAAGAAGCTCCTTCCTGTCCAGTCACCCAGATAAGTTTCATGAACAGCTTTTGAAAGTCTGCAGCGCTCTGTTTTATCCATTGTAATATATGGTGGTTTATTGACAGCAAAATTAATTTAAGTGTAAATCAGTAAGTGCAAAACAAGTTTTGAGAGCACAGAGGTAGAGTTTTTTAAGTGTTAAATTAGTTTTGAGCTTGCACCTGATCTTTGCGTGCTTGGTTTTTCTTGCATGCTGTCAAAAGTTTTGCGCTTATAAGTCAGTCCCTGCCTGTGCGCTCTCCTACCTACACTTGCAGACTGATTAGAGCTTGAATTAGCTCAAATCATTCAGTTCTTTAAAATTGTTCTATACTTCTAGTTCTGTGCAGTTCTGATTGAATTCTGTTGACAGTTCCTGGCACTACATATTGTGATTGTTTCTGCTCTGTGGTCCAGTAATTTGGAATTCAAGCTGTAATACCAATTAAATGTGGAAAAAGTCAAGCAGGTTGAATATGTTTTGACAGCAGAGATTGATTAGGCCCAAGCGTGCTTCGTTGACCAGCTGGACTCTCGGCCTTCCTTTCAAAACTCATCGCCATCTTGCCTGCCTCGGATCCCATTGACTTCTCCTCAACCTGTTCTGATATACTTGGGTTGAAAAAACTCCAGACTTACTTCTTTTTCTAGCCCTCTCCTTATTGATGATCATTGTGGGATTACAGGAATATTGCCAAGATAATATGCCGTGACTCTTATACTTTAGTCAAACTAGCTAATTAACCAAATTTTGGGTAGTGTCAGACCTGTTATACTCCACTGAAATATCAGCTTCCTACTTTCAACCAGGAAATATATACATACTTTTTTATAGCTTTATAGCTGGGCTATTCACAACCCTCTGAGCTGGAAATAGACAAAACCAAATCAACAAAACCAGACGAGGTGCTAGCAGCCAGTACCCAGGCCCAGATGAAATGGAAAGTAGTTGGCAATTACCTATGGTTAAGCAAATCTAATGCCATGTTATAATAGGCTCCTTCTATTACTTTGACAGACGTGGGTTTGATAAATCATTTTAAAGCCACTTTTCTCCCTGTCTGGAAATGGTTGGCTACAATGGGGGAAAAGCAGCTCATTTTAGCTGTGCATTTGTTAATGCACTCATTCATGGAAAAACAATGTAACTTATTTAGTTTTCGGGCATATACATTTCACGTAAATACTTAATTAAATTAGGATAATGGTGACTGTGATATTATAGCATGGTTTTAGCTAGGAGAGAAGTTCTCCCTAATGGTGGAAACCTCAAGTTGTCTCATTTTGATAGAAAAAAATCATTATTTTCACAACCAGTCTTTTTGGACCTATGTACCTCCTCACAAGCACAAATGTACACACAGACTAGTAATGTTCTGACCTGAGAGGGAAGACTGTAGATTATTCAAGCTCTGGTCCAGCAGCTGAGATGGTAGAAAGAAGGAGTTTTCCTTTTGCTGGGCCTCCGCTGGTCTACCTGATGCTTCGCTCGTTCCCTCCTCTGTGTCTCCAAACACTTCTGTCCACTCTCGAGAGAAATCTCCCTCATCCACAGACATACTGCCCAGGATCTCATTCAGTAAGGCCATGCTGTCCTTCTCCTCTCCCTCTAACTCTGGATATGCAGGGAGAGGATCTTCATCCCCTAGAATGATCAGACAGAGTGGTCAGAGGATTAAAACAATCATGCATAATTATATAATCACAATACAGTAATGTAACTGATTTCCCTGTCATTTGTATCTTAACATTTTCCCATAAACTTCACATTTTTATTAAACAGTTTTGAGGTTATGGGTGTTTAAGGAGTCTTGATATTTATAAATGAGCAAGAGCTGAAACGATTAGTCGATTAGCAGAAAGTTAATCAGCAACTATTTTGATAATTGATTAGTCGTTTTCTAGGCAAAAATGCCCAAACTTCACTTCTAAAATGTTAATATTTGCTTGTTTTCTTAGTCTTCCATGATAGTAAACTGAACTTCTGACTTTCGTCACCTTGAGCACGGGGAGCTGAACTTTTCACTATTTTAGACATTTTATAGACTAATCAAATAATCAAGAATACAATCTGCAGAATATTCAATAATATAAATAATTGTGAGTTGTAACCGAAAAATAAACAATTTATTTCTATAGTATGTAATACTGTAAAAACATTGTTACATAGATTTGATAGTATTGTCTTTTACCTTCTCTGGTCTTGTTGCTGGTGTTTTCATTTACTAGTGAGATGAGTCTAAATATGACAAACAGAAGATCAGTTTATTTTACGCATACATAAAGCAACAGGTGTGTAGAAATACCATGTTTGTTCAGTCCAGACCGGTTCAGTGTTTATAGACATTCTCATTGTTCACTGTTGGCATGCATGTGTTTGGTCTACCTGCATGAGTAAAGATCAAGATTAGATAACTCACTGGTCGTCTGTGGTCTTGGCTTTCTTTCCATCTTGTGTCCCTGCTTTAATTTTCTTCTTCCCCTTCTTCTTAGCCAGCTTCTCCATGGGGTCTTGTAAGGTCTGAAAGAATAACCAAGTCACTGATTATAGTTTTCGAGATGTAGAACTACATTGGCAGTGTCAAAATTTAGATCTCATTTGTACAGGTCAAGATGCTCTCTGACCTTGAGTGTGGAGAACTCATAATGTTGACAGCCCTTGAAGCTCTCATGAATGGCTGCCATAGTGTGGGACGTCTTCTCCCAGAAGTGCAAAAGTGTTGTCTGAAACAGTAGAACAAGCCAAGGCCATGCATTCATCTGGTTGTGTTAAAAGTAATAATTCATATCAGTTCATTTGTCTCATGTCTAGTGCGCAGTGTCTCTTCACGTCATCTGATAGTTAAATCTCCACACAGTGTCTTGTATTTCTTTGTTCCCCTCGTTTGTCTTCCTTCCTGGCTCAACCACATGTGGCAGAGCCATTGAAAACACCCTATTTAAAATCAATGGAGTGTATGCAAACAACTGGGATTTGTGGTATACCTGGTATGTGGTTAAAACGTGAGAGAGGAGGTTGCAGCGACTGGCTCCCAGCAGGTCAACTTTCTGGCAGACATCATTCTTCAGTTTGTCAAAGCTTGTTTTGGAAGTGCGCACCTGGGCTTGAACCTGAGATATAATAGATAAGAAAATGTCCCAACTGAAGATATGCAGCCAGTATTATGTATCAGACAGGTTTGAACAGTGAAAACACAAACACTGGAGTTCAAGTTTGTGTAAGTAACTAAAGCGTAAGCAGAAAAGAGCATGTTGGGTTCAACCATAAACTACAGTCTATGGGTTCAACATCTGATGGTGCGTTCTGCCCTCTAGTGGCATTATTTTGTAACTGGTTTGTTTTTCCTGCTTTGTGCTGTTTGTGTGGTCTTGGGTATTGCAGCAAATTAGGACTGAAATGATTAGTCAATTACTCAGTTAGTTGATGATATTTTGAATATCTTGATAACTGAATATCTTTAGGTATGAAGCAAAACATATGACCTTGGGATGTGGGAGAGTTTTTGATGGACGTTTTCCACTGTTTTTCCACTGTTGTAGCAGGAAAAGCACAGGTGCAACTAATAACGTTTTGTGCTTATCAGAGCCCTGGAACAGGCAAAACTAAATGGAACATAGCGATTACTTATGTTATTAGTTACACCTGTGCTTTCAGCCATAACATGTCAAAATGTCTGCTGTGAAAAAGGCCAATTTGTCTGACCTTTGATTCTGCCTCTTGTACCGTGTGACAGACAAACCTTGCGGAATTTCTCCATCTGTTTATGAGTATCAGGATCGAGCTCCTGAGACACATCCTTCATCCAAAGCAGCGCTCCACGGTATTCAGTCCTGGACTGCTCCATTCGATTCACCGTCAGCCACGTGTCTGAGATAGCTCGATAGCGAAATGTTTCAACCTCCTGGTACAAACGGCACAGAGGGTTCCTCAGAGCCAATCTGTGGGATGTAATGTTAAATTAAGTATTAAGGTGCTGCATGTCACAAGTTTGACATTAATTATCATTACCACATTAGTTTTAGACATCACTAGATCATCATAGACGAGGTCTCTCAGCTCTTCCAGCCGCAACAAGGCAAAAGCTTGAAAGTGTCTTTCAAAAGCAAATAGTCAATCAAAGGCCTCTGGAACAATCAGTTAAATCAACTTTTGTTTATCCCTTTCGGTAAAGAAACAACTCTAAACAAAGGATAAGTAGTAAATATCTAGTCTTAATTTTGAGAAACATTAGCAGAAACAAAATCATTAGCGGGACCTTGCGGCGATAGTCACATTTGTTTACCATACCATTGTTTACAATTATTCGCCAGTATTCTAAGGGCAACACCATTACTGTAATATATTATAATAATGTAACACTTAGCTTAAGTTTTATCAGTCTTTCTAGTTAGCTGATTGTGACACAGATTCAGAAATCAAATAAATTCAATCCTCATTTTCTAATAGAGTGAGTGTATCTGCTGTTTAGGAAATTTGATTTCTGCTCTGTAATTGTGATTATTCAAATCCTGTTGGTGAGAATTTCCTAGGAGTGTCCATACCTTACTCTGGGATTACATTTAGACAAGTATGACACTCCTCCCTATTCCGTTTTGGGATTTTAGGTGATAAAATTGACAGACCTTTACATACAACTATTGTCTAGTGCAGCTATAACTTGGATGTGGCATACATCTGTCATAAATAAACTGATGCTTTTTGTATGTTGCCTACCTCTGTTGGGAGGAGAAGCAGAGTGCTTTCCCAGTGGCCTGCATGATCTTTCCAGCCCTGGTTTTATCCTGGGAGCCCTGGGACCGCAGGAAACGACCCAGCTCGTTCTCCTCTTGGGAAAGGACTGCATAGTAGAGATGGTGAATGTAGTCTTAAGTCTTAATCTCAAACTAACTTAGAAAATCAGATTTGCAAATTTAATCAGACAAAATGAAACTTCACCATTCAAATGAATGAGCATTTTATATTCAAGATAACTCATGATAAGCATTCATACTCACCTTTGAATCTCAATCACAAATAGCCCTGCAAATGAATGCATACTGTATATAGGAATACATATATCTCATTTGTGGTTTCTCCTCTTGAGAATTGCCACCTTATCGTGGTTGGGGGGGTTGTGTGACCCGAGGAGCTGTATAGTTGGGGGTAACGGCTCCAGGAAGGGTCTCCTAAGGCAAATTGTTCCCACGAGAGGGGCCAGCAATGTTTTGGAGGGCAGCTCTCAGGTGAAGAAGTAACATGGGGCTGCAGTCATGAGGGCCAGCCACCCACATGGGCAGGAGTTGTGGTTTACTGGGATTTACTGGCAAAGGTTTAATTTCAGCTTTGGGACACGTTGTTTGTGTTATCCAAACATCAGAGGAGAGCGAAACCTATCACGCATTTGTTGCTTTCATCTAGTTCAGAGGTCATGGTTAAAGGACGGGCAGTGGGGTGTGGTAAATGGGAGGATTTGCCCGACTGATCTGAACCCGAGTGGTGTTTTGTTATTAGACTTCTGTGCTCATGCACCATAGTGCCGTAGTCGTGCATGAGCATAAGGCAATTCATAAGTGCAGCTGGTACCAGAACACCTATGTAGTTGTATCATCTGATCTGGTAAAGAGGGCAGCAGAGATGTCAACTGATCATCACCTGGTGATGAGTTGGATCAGGTGGTAAGGGACGAGACAGACCCAGACCATGCAAACCTGAACTGAGTTCTTTCACAGGGTGTCTTGGTTAACCCTTAAGGACAAGGTGATGAGCTCAGACATCCGGAAGGAGCTTGGAACTGCTGCTCCTACAAAGAGCCAGAAGTAGTTCAGAGTTCCTCCTGGATGCCACCTTGTGGAAGTAATCGGGGCATGTTCAACAGGGTCCCATCTGGCCTGGGTATGTCTCAAGATCCCACCTGGACGAGCTGGAAGATCTTGCTGGAAATAACAGTCTGGGCTACCTTGATTGGCTTGCTGCCACCATGAAACACATCTGGATAAATGGACGATGGATATTCATGTTTTTGTCCTAAATCAATAAGGAAGCATTTCATGGAGAACTGAAATTTCTAGAATATCTTTGATCTCTGTTAACAGTTCATACTTTAATTATTAATTTGGAATTTCTATTTCCACCAAATATTTATGCTGTTTATTTGAACTTACGGCAGATCCGTCTCTGGTACTGCTCGATGACCTTTAGCAGCTCCATACATGTTCTCTGGATGGAGTGGAAGACCTGCAGAGCAGAAAAATAAGAAATCAGCGTAAACACAAAGTCAAACATAAAAATGCCTGGTCATTGTGGGAGTTATTCTCAGTTAAGTAAGACTTGTTTCAAAACCATGGATATCTAGTTAAGTCTATGATACTTTATTGATTTTAAAAAAGCAATATCTACACAGTGGATGTGATGCAACACTAAAGCCTTCATGAGGCAAAAATAGAAGTATTGAAATGTCACATCAAAGCTTTAAAAAATGAGCGCTGATCTGGTATGTAGATATCCAGTTTTGAATAGTTTATCACAATGCTTATTGAGGACTTGGCCTAAATTAAGGTTGGATGTTTCAGCTTTTATGAGGTATCCATTTCAGCCATTAAATTCACTTCACTCCTGAAATGGAGACGTAGATATGGGGGTTGGAGAGGCAGCCTAATGTAAGTTTTAAGCCTCGAGCAAATACTGGCACAGAGTGAATCAAAAAGCCATTTTAGCCACTGCAGAATCCACCTGAGGGAAAGTATCTCCAGAGCCTCTTAATGTTTCTGTGATGTGACTGAGGCTTATGGCGACCAAACCTGACTGTCTGTTCCCTGAATCACTTAACATGCTGTTATACTACAAGCCCCAATAGTTTCACATTCTTCCTCACCTCCAGCTTGGCATCCAGATCTGCATCTGACGCCACCACATGTTCGTCCTCTTTCTTCCCGGTGACCTTGATGAGTGTCTGCTTGGTTTTCCAGTACTTCTGCTGGAACTTGTTCACCACGGATGAGTCTTGGGTTTGGATGAAGCGGTCCAGATAGTCTCGGGAGTAGCCACTGCAATGACATATGGGTCGGACCAATGTTGTGACTGCTGCTCTCTCCCATAATGAACTGTATACATTCTGGGATAAGCTCATTGATTGGTGTAAAAATTAGTGTAAACAAAGAGGTAAATACTCACAAATTTCCTCCCTCCATGTTTCACGATGACCTGTGGAGAATACAGAACAACTTAGATTGCTGCTGGATAGTGTAAAAATACTCAGTTAGAAGTAAAAGTCCTGGATTAAAACTTAAGTACAAAAGTATTAGCATCAAAATAAAGTACCAAAAGCAAAAGTACTCATTATTCTCATTATGCAGACAAGAATCATATTATATTACTGGATTATAAATATAGATGCATTAATGTGTCCATAATTTTATGCTGCAGCTGGTAAAGGTGGAGCTCATTTTACCTACTTCATATATGCTTGGTAGCTTAACCTATAATAATACATCATAATTTATTAGTTTATTTATATTTTGTATGATTAATGTAAATCTGCAAAGTAACTAAAGCTTTAAAATAAATGTAATGGAGTAAAAAGTACAATATATTCCTCTGAACTGTAGTAGAGTAGAAGTACAAAGTAGCATAAAATGGAAATACTCAAGTACAAGTACCTCAAAATTAAGTACAGTACTGGAGTAAATGTACTTAGTTACTGTCCACCACTGATGACTGACCTCTGCTTCTACTCTCCCTGCAGCTGTAAGTCCTAATAAGGTGTGACTTCTTCCCATTCAAACAGTAACCAGAGAACATTTCCACAGACCAGATTTAAGCTTTTGAGGGAATATTTAAAATATTGATAACACCACCACCTGTTTTGGATGAAATGAATAAATAATGACACTATTTTACATGCAGCTCGCGCGTCACGACTCATTCTGGTTATGATGCGATGCGATTAAAGAATAAATACACTGTGACCAACATAGGCTACACTTACATCGCGAATTAACCAGCGCCGTATATCTACGTGTATGAATGTGACTACAATACATCCGCACTGGAATAAACACAACGCAGTCTCACCGCACTGAAGCACCGTCTCCCTCCCATCCCCCTTTTGGATGTCACACAAATATCAACATACAAATGAGCACATGTCAAAATAAAAACGCGGTATGTTGCACACGCACCTCGCTGTGCTGATAACATGTAGAAACAAAGCTCCTTATATTCCTCCCATCGCTGCTCGGACAGCAGCTCCGGCTGTAGGCCCGGCTGTACTGTAAGTGTACACACAGCTGCTCATTCACTCGTCCGTCTGCACGAAACGGCTGACGTCATGCAGGGTGAGCTCCCCTTGTGCCACGCCCGTCACGTTCAAATGTTTGTCTCGTGCAAACAGATATTGCTGCATATTGGCACTAATTGTCTCGTGCATTGCGGGTTTGTTTGTGTACCAGTGCGCAAACTGGTTTGATGGCTGTAGAAAACAATAATGAAAAACAGACATTAAAGACCCTGCACGTTTTCTTTTTTTTTTTCATCTATAAAATTACAGATGTATTCACATACATAATTGAAAATTTGTAGATGAAAGATTATATATTCTCAGCAGATCATCATTGAAAATATAATTTCAAATACTGAAATCATAGAGCAAGGACTTTAGATTTTGGCATTGAAAAATTAAATTTGACATTGAAAACAAAAGCTGAACTGAAAAAGGAAACTGGCATTGAAACAAAAAAATATTTTATTTTATTTTGATCACATTTTGGTTCACCTAACTTTTGTAAGTTAGATGCTTTCTGAAGTGCTTTTTGAAGAAGTGATTGAAAGCTATGAAGTGTCTTTATTAGAGCTGAAATGATAAGTGAATTAATCTATTCGTGGATCAACAGAAAAATAATATGCAACTACTTTGATGATCAATGACTCGCTTCAGCAAAAATAGTGAAAACATCCTCTGGTTTCTGTTTCTCCATTGTGAGGATTTGGTGCTTTTTTTCTGTTTTATATTATTTAGATGAGTTTTAGACTTTTGGTTGGACAAAAAAAGACATTTGAAGACGTCGCCTTGGACACTATTTTTTGACATTCTATGGACTAAATGTTTAACTGATGAATCAAAAAAGTAATTGGCAGATTAATCAATAATGAAAACAATTGTTAGTTACTACTAACCTACTCTATATTAGATTTTACTGTGTTAAAGATCTGCCTCTTGTGCAGATGAAACGTCGACCAGCGTTTAGTTCTGTGTTTGTCCAAAGGATGGCAGTGTAACATAAAAGAAGGGCAGTGCACCTTTTAATAGCCATCTCTCTCCTGTTTGGGGCCCCAAGCTTTCATCTGTTGGCTTCAATTTATTTCATCACACTATACTGCAGCTGATCTAATAGCATGTACATTTTGCTGTCACCTAAAGGGAATTTCTTGTCATGCTCCTAAATTGATGTACCTGTTTGCAGCCTGGGACAGTATTTGTGCTGCACAGTCACAAGGAGTGTGTGAGCAGCATACAGACAATTTTACAGATCAGCACACTGACGTACATTTGAACAGGAGATTATGGATTTATATTTGGAAAGTGTGTTTTATGTAGAGCTTTGCAGACCTAATTTGATTATCACCAAAGGAACGTTGAACCATTTGATCCTTGAACACCCCAAGGTCACTTTCTGCACAATACCTCGTTTTCATCCTCCATGCAATATGGAAACGAGCATGTTGTGTTTATTAGGTTATTTTGCATCTTTAGTATCACAATACCATCTGATTTCTAAAAGGAAGTTCTCCAGCGTGCCTCCAAACCCTGACCTCTGACATCATCTCAAGGCTTTTGATATGAGCAGATAGATAGGCGCGTCTCTTATGGAGAGGATATAATCTCCATAAAGACTGGTGTCCTTCACCCCCATCTGATCCTCCTCCTGCACTTACCCACCTTATCTTCAGGTCCAAGATGGTATCAAAGCAATTTGCGTTCTCTTAAATAAGACGGGAAAACAATCAGGGGCTTTAAATTAAGTGATGCTGTTGGGGGTTTAATTCAATCAGGACAGAGTCAGAGAAATTCCTCTCCAATATTGATCAGGGACGTGCGTCACGATTGATTTTTCTCTGACATTTCCTTACTCTAACTCGTGTGCTGCGGTCCATTCGCGAGGGTTTCTTTTGTGTTAGAGTAAGAGCCACTTCTTTCATATTCCACTGTCATAAACTGTACGCCAGCTAATGCCAGAATGGCCAACACACTGAGTCCCGTTTTCTGGGACACAGTCTAAACCAGACTTGAGCGTGCCCTCATTATGGAGGTTTGCACACCCCCGAGAGTGCCCGACCTGACCCCAAAATTGCTCAATTGACTTTTTCCATCCGCCGTTATGTGTGCTGATGGGGAACCATGACATTTACATTCGCACCACTCCAATATGATCCCTTGCTCGGCGCGAGTTTTCGACACAGACTATAGCTCAAAACAGGTCACAGGATCAAAAGTGTCTCTTGCCCGGAGGAGCCACTGAGTCGATCCTTTCCATTTCTGCACCAAATGGTGTTTTCTCTCTCTCTCTCTTTCTCTCACCAGTAACTTGCTGGAACACATTTAGATCCTGAGTAGAACTCCTCAGTGCCCACTCAACACTCTGCGTGGTGTTTGAAGATTACTATGCTCAGAGACATCCTCACTGGGCATCCAGGCAGCTTAGAGGCCAAAATCCATAATCCCTTACCCTTCATGGGAATTCTCCATGCACTTCAACATGCTGAAATACAGCCCCGCTGCAGCAGCCACTCATGGTCGAGGAACTACTGCAGCCGGAGGCCGAGATAGATGGATGACATGTCTCAATGAATGTGGGAGAAGTGGAGGAAGTTAGATTTAAAAATAAGTTATGTACCGCAGATAGTTTCTGCCCAGAAATCTAATCTAAAGGGATGTTTCTTGCAAGGTATTTTTATTTCTAATGTATGCACACTACTTCATTCAGTCCACATGCACTGGTAACCATTTTATGTATACCATAACAGCCCAGAGGACATTATTTACTGAGAATATGGGTACTTTGGTGAGACTCAGCAGCTGCACAGCCTTTCTAGCAGTCGTCTCAATAAAGAATTTCCTCTGAGGCTTTAGCGCCTTATTAAAAAGCGTAAATAAGTGTAGTTCCTTGATTTAGTAATCTGCATGAGCAAGTAATATGTAAAGTTCAGCTGTTGTAGCTGAAGGACCGGTGAGGTTTAATTTTTCCTCCTCTAGGCTACACTCTAATGCTTTGTTAGTCTGCTCTGCTAAAACCCATGTAATAGCTTGGGGAGTTTGTCTTGCAGCAAACAAGAATAATAAAAGTAATCTCATATTCACATTTGGTGTTTTCTCATTATGAAAGCATTTCTTTACCATAATAACCCCTTTCCATTTTTTCTTCTTGAAATACAAGCAAAAATACAAGGGAGACAAAGAGAAAAGGTCAGAGCAGGTTTTAGTCAAACATCAGGTAGCAGAGTCACATATGTTGAACCAGTGGTTTCTACCTCTGCACCATCTGTGCACACATTTTATGATTAGCACAAAGTCCAAGTGATTAACAAGGATTTCTTTTTTTTTTAAAAATTAATGGTCAACTTTTCCGAAGCAGTTTGCAAGGACATCTCCGACTACATACGTTTGCCTATAACATGTTGAGCTCTAACTTGGACAAAATGTCAGTGTGAATGCCCTTGGTCAGTGAGGAGCTGGACCGCTACTACCGGCCTAACCTGTATCTCTCTCCCTGCTGTTTGGCATGCTCCGTGGCACCGAGCGCTGAGGGCAGAGCGTGTCACCGAGCTGGCACCGGCCTGAACTCGTTCAAGGTTACTCTTTGATTTAATGGTGATGCATTTTTTAAAACCGCATCATCCCTCTCTCTCTTGCCACCACGCCTAGTCCATCTCTGTCACAAACACTGGCTGTGCGTCTCACCTTTAGCAGTGGAAGCACCAGGAGAGGTTGTTTAAGATATAAATCAATGGCAAACGAAGCGCTGGCTCCGGTGCAAGCTGGTCCTGATTGTTTTACCTGCCGGCCTGCTTTAAAGGCAGGACGGTGAAGGAAAACCGTACTATATATTTAGACAATGACAAGGGAAAATGGTCAACTTATCATGTAGACAGCCTTTTGTGTGGGCAAGTACAATTAACACTAACTACAAAGCCCTGATGTTTTGATACATAACCAGGTGCTGTGGTAAAATGGAATACCTTGGTGATTTTCTCTGCCCTTTTGAAGATGTAAGTGATGGAGAAAAGTATCGGCGTGTTCTTTATTGTGTCTTTGTCTAGTATAAATAGCATCACCTAACTCTGTACTTCAGTGATGTTTCTGACAAGGTGATATTCAGTAATCATCAGCTCTCCCTGCTGTTGTTCCAGTAAATATGCACTGATGGCATTGTGTATCATAAAAATAGATATTCAACCAGTTGCTCTTTTTCTCTGAGGTGCAGCTGCTTGTGAACGAGCCTAATTGCCAGGGGTTAGCATCGGTGCACATCGCCTCACACACACACACAGATATATTCAGGCGATCAGACAACATTTAACTTTTTTTTTTCATTTCTTAACTGAAATTAAATCTGAGCTATTCAGGCACGAGAACATCAGCCTTTGTGTTGTGTGGCAGCCTGTTATGGATGGAGATCAGGATTTCTGATAGCAAAAAAAAAAAAAGAAGTGATAAATCAGAAACGGGCCATATTCATGAGCCATGTAATCCTCTTATATCATGTCATTTCGAAAAGCAAACACATCTTTGCCATCAATACTTGTGTGTCTGGTTTGATAAAGCCACCTCTCACAAGAATTGGGGAAACTGTATGTTTGCCTCTCCAAAAATGTTGAGCAAAAATTAGTTAACAAGTTAGTGCTAAGATACTGAGGGGGGGAAACCATGCACAGCTTTGCATGACAATGATCAGCTGTATCAAGTACGGAACAGGCTTCTAGTATTTTTGTGAAATTAATTGGTTAAATTTTAAAATTTCAACATGATAGTGGTATTGCAATGCACATCTCTTCTCTTAGAAACATGGAGGTTTTAAGGACATTCCACATTTTTGCCTTTATGTCTTAACTAATAAAATCATACATTAACTTTTCAAATGATAATTTTAATGAAAGAAAGTATAAATCTGCAAGTTGCTCTGTGAAGGATAAACCATAGACTGTATATAAAGTTATAGGGGATGGCACCTACAGTAGCGCCTCCTATAATCGGATTGTTATAGGACTGGAAGTTTTTATTATTTAGCAATTAATCTCTTAATTATTATTTGATTCACTGTTTTGTCTATAAAGGTCAGAAAATATTGACCAGTTTCCCATAGCCCCTGGCTGACATATTCAAATAGCTTGTTTTGTCAAAAAACAGTCCATCATGATATATAACAGTGAAAAGTAGCAAACTTTAACATTTGAGAAGGTGGAACTAGAGAATGTTTGACATTTTTGCTTGATAAATTATTTTTACGTACATACGACGTCTTTTGTCCATCCGTCCTGGAAGAGGGTCCTTCCTCTGTCGTTCTTCTTGAGGTTTCTTCCTTTTTTCCTTATTTGAATTGAAGATATCTAAAGATATGAAGGGTGAAAAGCCCTTTGACTCAAATTGGTGATTTGGGACTATATAAATAAAATTGATTTGATTTGACTTGTGTCGAAACAATCAGTCGTGGACAGAATCTTTGATCATTTCAGTCATTTATTAAGCAAAGATGCCAAACATTTACTGCTTCCAGCTTCTCAAGTGTGAGAATTTTCTGTTTTTCTCGGTTTTACGTCATTATAAATGGAATAATATAATTATATTATTGTACACATTAAAAATCACTGGGTTAATTGACTCAACTGGATTAACTTTACCCAGTAGCCGAACTGAGCTGAGTAGGAAACCACTGAGTCATCAATCAAACCCAAAACACAATAGGTTGTTTTGACCCAGACTTATTATTTTTTTACATTATTTACCCAAACTAAAATAGTTATTTTGACCCAGTGTTAGACACAACCAGCTCAAGTTTCACCTTAAAACTGTCACAAATGTATTATTTGAAAAAGCACTAGAGTAAAACATGACAGTTCACAACCATACCTACTATATATCTTAGTTTCTGTAAATAACCCAACAGAAATATGAAAAAAATAACACTAATACTGGATTAAAACAGCTCGTTGTCTTGGGTTTGATTGTTTGATCCAATGGATTTCTACCCACAGGCCCTCAGTAAAGTTAGCCCACTATTGTGTCTGTGCTATAGTGACCCAATCACAGTGATTTTTAGTGTGTACGAATGCACAAGGGAGATTTAACAAGACGCTGCATCTCAAACTGTTGCATTCTTTACTATTTCTTGCATTGTTGGGATTCTGCAAGATCAACAATCTGAGAATTTAAGATCATTTTTCTGTTACATTCATTGTAATTTGATAAGAGCGTTCCTGATCCTGCTGCACGAGTGTCAAAATCCTGACAGTCCGTGGAAAAAAAAGAAAGGGGTTTAGCAGCCTGATGAAATGTGAAAACGGCTCTTGTCTTCACATAATGTGGTAAAGAGTGGAGCCCTGTGCCGAGACATCCAGCTGACAGATATTTGAAAGCCGCCTAATTTCGTTCAGATTCATGATGAGCTGAGAAGCATTAGATCATAGATGTGCAAATAGCAAAATGGGAGAATTAGACAGTCGCTGCTGTCAGCCATTATCCATTGTAGTAAGAATTGACAGCGTTACGATCCATTAAAGCAATTAGCTGTGCCACACAGGTGCCCTGCATTTCAGTCTGTGAGACCTTTTATTAAAAGCCTCAAAATATTCTTAATTTCCACACCCTTCCAAGGAAAAATCTGTATACCAAATGTAATATAAGCAGCGGGACGGAATTAAATAGAGCGTTAACTTAATTTCATGTTGCCACAATTCATTCGATTCATATGGGCTTAATAGTATTGTTCATTTTCCTGCATATTTAGGGGTGAAGTGTTCGTACCTGGTTATGTCTGGGGGGCATTAAGTCTGACTAATGAAATGACTCTATCCTCTGTGGCGTTTTAATCTATTCACTGGGAAAGTAATTGACAAGCCCACAGTATGTGCATTAGGATAGCTCCGGCACCAAAGGACAGCTGTCACTAAAGCAATTAAAATGACAAAGGTTAATTAATTCTCTCCAGTTTTTACCTGATATGAGACATTCACAATGAGTGAGTTTTTCATTTCCAGAGGAGTAATAGTGTTTTGAGGAGAGTAATTTATTTGTGATTTAAAAAAAACAAAACAAATAAAAAAAACCTGCCATTGTCTGATGGAGCCTTTAATATGTCAATACCTCACACAAAACTGTGCCCCAGGACAGCTTCAGCCCCAGATTTGAAATGAATTCTGCAGCAGGACATGGTCTGAAGTGGCAAATGGTTGTTTTTTTTTTTTAAGTAGGATACCTATTGTGTCTTCTGTAGTAGTGCCAACAAAATGTGATTTGTTTATAAATGAGGCTTGTAAGGATGTTTTACACTTAACATTTCATTTGAACAAACGTCTGTAAGTGGAAAAAACGAAGCGCTACATTTTCCCTGTGGTTGGGGGTCAAGCGGAAGAAAAACCAAGACGCAAATAATTACTATGCCAACCACCTCTGACACCATGAGAGCAGAACCCAAGAACTTTCTAATCCACCTAAATGTCAAAGCAACGTTCGCAGCCCTCCCTCCGTGTGAATCTCCACAGGCTGCCAAAAGGCCAGTGGTTAGTCATCTGTTTACTCCTGCAGCTGCTGGGTGTCATTGGGACTCTGAAGGAGAAATCCCATGATTCTCTCTGCCATTTCTGACAGCTCCCGCCCAGACCACATTAATCAGGGATTGTGGGCGAGCTAGGGGATAGACGGCAGGCATGGATGGCTCCGGCCCAGGACAACTGAACCGAGGGAGAAGATCTGGGCCCAAAGATAACTTAGACGTCCAAACACTGCCGGGTTGTAATGCTGTCTGTTTCATTCATGCACACTGAGCTCGTTAAATGGACAGTTTCTCTGAGGAAATGGCTAGTTTATCTTGTTGCTGGGTAAAATGGTGCTTTGAAATTAACATAATTTAAGAAATGTTGGCTTTAAGGACGAGTTAAATGAATCCAACCTCTCCCACTTGTGCAAATTAGTCCCCAAGAAAGAGATTTGCTGCTGAATTTCGGTTATTAGATATTTGAGACTGGTTTGGATTGAAAAAGTCTTGAAAAGCTATATTTCTTGCGTGTTAATTATAAAACTCTACTTTCTACATTCTCTCTGTTTAATCATTTCACTGAGTTGTACTGAAGGTACAATCAGTGATCTGGGAGTTAACAAAAGATTAGCCCTAGCGCTAGAAGTGAAAACATAAAATTGGAATCTGCTGTCACTCCCAAAATGATTGACAGATGTTTTAATAAAGGGACTAATACTAGACTAAACAACTAAGTTAATAATATTTCCAGATGCTAAAGATTTTAAATCTGTGATGTTCTTAAATACAGAGGGGAAACAGCCCAATATTTGCAATTACTATTAGATTTGAAACACACAAAACGCAGATTTTTTATCCTCTGTCAAACTCCTAAACCTGCATTAATTGATTTGTTTGGCAACGAGCTGTAAACACAACACTGACAAATGATCGCCTCATAAAGTTCATACGGCTAACATGTTAGGTTTTTATTTACACTTCCAGGAGACACAGAGAAATGTTTGTATTCATTTGGAGACGTCTTTTTGGCGAGTAGGGAGTCAAATATTCACGCTCGTTTACTTTCTACCAACTCCTGAGGGCAACATCTGGCTCCGCAGCTGCTAAATTCTCCACTACGTTCAACAGCTAGTCGCTAACTGTGTCTTTTGGCTGTTTGGTGCTGGAAAAACCAAAACAATGAGCTGAAAGATGTTAAAACGCTCCGTAGAGCTGAGGGAAAAGCTGTGGGTTCGTCACAACAAGCACTACCTCTCACATTAGACATTCATTGTTTTTGTTAAAATATAGGTTAGTGCAGCTTTAAGTTATGTTTGTGAATTCATTGTTAGTTGGGCCTTAAACAGTACACAACATGTCGCATTTACCCTCAGACGACACCAGTCAGGGAACAGATCCATCTCTCACACCAAACACTTTTGTGCCAGGCTGTTTACACTTGTAAGATTATGTGCATAATGAGGCTGCATTGTCTCGCCAAAGTGCTGCTTTAATTCTTTGAAGCTGAACAAACTGTCCCTGGCACATTTGGGTAAGGGTGGAGAGATATCAAAGTCACTTTATTGAGATGAAAGAACTGGCCCAAACAGCAATCTGAGACATTAGTCATTCCTTCTTCTCGGTGACAGAAACATGCTCTCAATTTACGAGTCAGGTGCTTCCAATGATTTCTGCCAGCCTTGTTCCTCCACATCATAAATTCCTCTTTATGCTCACTCATCCCACAGGCGGACCCCTATTCTTTGGCCTGCCTTGTCAGAAAATACACCCCATGTTGGCATATTGGATGTTGTCCAGGCTGCCATTAGCAGTTACTGTGTTGCGTATACCATAGCGTACACTGTGAAAGTGCACTGAATTTAAATAGACAGCAGTGATTGTGCCCCTAGGTGCACATTTGTGCTTTTTTACAGGTTTTCTATCAGCACTTTAATTCATTCTTTCTGTGGTGTTGACTCTGCAGAGCCCCCACTTACACTGTGTTCATTTCCTCTAAATGCTTCACGTGGAGCCACTGGCTCCCAATTTATGTAATGAAGGTTTAATAGCCAATTGGAACATCCAATATCATTAACAGCCAGAGTTGGTCTCATCCAGATTTTTTTTTTTTGATAACCAGAGGTGCAAACGTTTGATAGGTGGAATGTGTGATTAGCACCTGCTGTTTAATGTATGTCATGTCTCCTCTGGAGCGAGAAACCACATTTTACCACATCTCACATTTCAACACAGTGTTTGTTCTGTTTCAGTCTTTGTTAAATTAACTTTTCCATGTCTTCCTCTCGTCTGCTTGTACTAATATCTATTTTTTAAGTACTTTCAAACACATTTTGACCTTGTTTTTTATTTTTATTAGCACTTTTCTATACAAATGATTACTCCAGTGTGTACAGATGGTTATTTTTGGATACTGCTGGGGCACTGTGGCTCTGACACTTCTTACTACAGGCTGCTTGTCATGTTAGTGATGCAGGAGTTGAAATTTATTATACTGGACTTGTTGTAAGTCATAGAAATAAGAGCAACGTCTAAATGTCTAATGGAAATGCGGGACTGAGAAAACAGCAGAATTAGGGCACAGTTATGTTTGATTCTTTTTAAGCAGCAGTACAGAAAATGATCTTCTGTATCTCTGCCATCTTGTGTGTCTTCTGCAAGTTTTATTTATTTATTGCAACATTTACTTGCTCATGTTTGATCTGATGGGAACTCTCAATTGGTGTAATTTACTGTGGACTGTCCATGGCCTTAAAACCGCTAACAGATAACACAGAATTGAAAGAGAAGTACTTTTTTTTCTTTTTGTCCCGTGACTTGATGAAGATTATTTCTGACAGCTGCAATAACATGAAAATATAGATGGACGTTATTCAGTTGTTTACCACATTCGGTTCATGCATGGACATGGACGAGATTCCAACAACAATATCAGAGAGGTATATTCACTCTAACAATCACACTGCAGAACACAACACCACTCAAAATATGTTTGCTTTTTCCATTACGCCCTCTAATGCATACTGACAGATTCTTCTTATTTGCATTGACATTTACGTGTTTGCAATGATTACCAGAGACTGATTGGAAAAGACAGAAAGCATGATTGAGACGGAAATACACTATCAACATAAACAACTAAATTAGCAGGAGAAAACATTAATAAAATTGTTTTCTGGTCTTTGTGTGGAATCCACAATATTTACATAAATACAATCAGCATATTTTTATGGTTGGCTTGAGAATATCCTTTCAATGTAAGCAGCTATGCATATAATATGAGTATTGCAAGCCTATAAATGCTTCCCTAAATGCTCTCATAATGACCTTGGGGTAGGTCTGTTCATTGGAGCAATATCAGTCTTGCGACAAGGATATGTTAGCTGTAATAATGCCTGTCAACATCTCAAGTTTGAAGTGTCTTAACTCCATTTTCATTCAAATAATCTGTCACCGCTCAGGACCCGACGGCTTGTCTCTGCATCTTTTTTTTGTCCTTTTTTTTTTTTTCCTCCTCGTCTGGTCATGTGATCACCCAGTGGGGAGGTAAGGGGTGTCACTGTGGTAGTTGTAATCTGGACAGACCTTCTGCACCAGCTTGTAGTCGGTGCTGTAGAAGGTGATGAAGATGCAGATGACTTTAAAGGGCTTGGAGCACAGCCAGGACACGTGGCTCTGGGTCTGCTCCTGCGGGCAGCTCTGCGAGGGGTCGTGGGCACACAGTGAGTTCCTGGTGCCCTTCTCCACCTTCTCATACTCCACCCTGCAGTTGAAGAGCTTGGTGTCCTTGGTCTCCAGAGCCGTCTGCTGCTGCTGGTGGTGATGGTGGTGGTACTGCTGGTGCTGTTGGTGTACCTGGAACTCCACAGCTTTGGTCGGCGGAACGAGTCCCACGGACACGTTGCCCTGACCGGTCGAGTTGTGGCGGAAGTAGACACTGAATGTCCCGTTGCCGTGATCAACGATTTTGCCGGTAATGAGAAGGTTGAGCTTCACCGTCTTGATGTTGGAATGGAAGTCGCCCCAACCAAACATCTTCTTGAACTTGCCGGTCTTGACGATGGGCCTCCTTTTGGTCCTGGATCGAGGATCGCGGGGGTTTGAAGCGTTGTAAAGCCAGTTCCACTGCTCCCGTTTAGAGTAAGAGTCTGCTTCATCGTAGTTCAGATCCAGAGAGGTGTAGTTCTCTTTGCCATAGAGGGTCTGGGACAGCAGACGGCTGATGGAGAAGGCCTTGCTACTTTCAGTCCAGTAGGTCTTCACTTTGGGTTTTGAGCTCTCTCTCAAGTCCGAATTTCCTGAACTTGGTGAATCGGCACTGGCAACCTGGAAGTACAAACACACAAAAAATCACTTTGTATGAGGATAAAATGTGCAAAATTTCAAATGCCCCCAAACAACATATCTTTACATTCAAGTGACAAAGCGGCTGTAGAAATTATGACTCTTGTCTGTCTGCAGCAAGAGAGGAAATATGTTATTAACCAAGTGGTTATAATTTTAACTATGGTCCCTAATCTTAACCTTAAGTAGTAATTTTAACTCAACCTGCAAGTCATTTTTATTCCTATTCCTTAACCAAACCTAACCATAACCATAACATTATCAGGTTATAAAAGGCACAGACAAACAATTCATGGAGGGCAATTACAAAATGCTGTCACATTTGCAGGATTGCTACCAGTTGATTTGTGTGTGTGATGTTGAAATCTTGTTGCAATCGCATAAAGTTTTAAAGAGTTATAGCAGTTTATCTTAAATATAAGATGCCTCCATGAATTTGGCAATAAATGAAAGGAAAAGGATATGGGATTTTTTTCCATGGTTATCTAACAATGTTATAAACCTAATTTTGTGAAAATCTGGTAAATTTTGTAGCAGTCTAAATGTTGGAAAATCTTTCTAGACAGAAATGGGTGGGGCCTATATCAAAAGCATTTTCTGTCAAAACAAGTTTAAAGTCATTACAAAATGAATTAATCCTCCACAAAATTAGAGGATTGTGCAGCCTTGAAGGACCAGACCAGCATTCCTTAGAATTGCGTCAATTTCACAGCTTACAAATTACATTAATTGCCAATGTTCAGTTCCAATGCAGGAATCAATGTGGTCTGTACTTGGTGAACCAGAAAGTGTGTGGACATTGAGAGGAGGATGGTGGTGGATGTGTGTGTAGCATGTCTGACTTTGCTCAGGCAATAGGTTGGAGATGCGTCTTATAGCAGTCAAACTGTTTTGTGTTCATTTTTGTTCCTTTATTTGCCTGGACCACAATCTTTCCCTAGCCTTAACCTTACTGTAGTCATCATGCAAGGATAGAAGAAGAATTTAGAGAAATAAAAAAATCGTTTCATTGAACGTAACCCAGGTTTTTGCAGAATTGTCCAATAGCAACGTTCTGTCTGGCATTAGTGTTGGTTAGACTTGGTCTGTCTATATTTTTGTCATCCTGAGTATCCATACTGTAATTTTACTATGTTGGTCTATTCTGTACACAAGACATCTATTGCATGTCTGTCCGTCCTGGGAGAGGGATCCCTCCTCTGTTGCTCTTCCTGAGGTGTCTTCCATTTTTAGTATTTTTGGGGAGTTTTTCCAAATTGAGGGTTTAAGGATAGAGGCTGTCATATGCTATACAGATTGTAAAGCCCCTTGAGGCAAATTTCTGACATTGGGCTATATAAATAAAATTGACTTGACTTTACTAGCAGTGAAAAAACACCAACAAATACAGATTATTTCTCCACCCACAAGCGTGTCAGCACCTATAACAAACGGTGTTAACGCTGTAACCGACTCTTACAGTGTGTGAAATGTCTTGTGCGCGGTGTCCTAATCAAGATTAAGGGTATACCTACATACATCGAGATGAATGAAGCGCTACTCGGGTGATGCAGACGTGATGCAACAGCAGACTATTACCTGCTGAATGTGGCCTGAATGGATGATTGATGATTCATTCTGTGTCTCTCCTCTAACAATCACACAGATGAGAGAGCGAAGATTCCTGGTGCACCCCACAGAGGCCCGTGACAGTGATGTCCAAACCCCGGCCGAGCAACGTGACAGCAGATCTATCTGGTCGAAGCGTTTGCATTTTGTACCTTCACCCCGCGATCGATACTCTGAAAATAAGGTCTTATCTCATTCAGAAAGATCACTGAATGACATTGTAGTACTGTAGGCTGTAGAGTGTGTGTGGAGCCTTCACTGAGTGAACTGTTGCAGGAGTTGTGATCTTTCTCTGAAGCATGCCTTCATTTTATGAACTTGGTTTCAGAGTGGAGGAGTTTGAAAAGATGGCCTCCAGTTGTTTTGAAGAGGCCTCGATGATGAATGACCCGATGTGAGTGAACCATTAGTGGCACTGTGGAGACTTTGGCTTAGTAACTAACATTTCTCTCCCTCTCTGAATAGAGGAACATAGCATGAGCGATTTTTTAAATGTAACATGATACGCAGAGTCGAATCGAAGCCTTTCAAACCCAGAAAACGTTTGGAGATAGCCAAATCTTTGCAGTCGGTTGGTTTTAGAAAAGAAAAAGGAAGTTGCTGGACCTTCATAGCAGAATGTTTGTAGTGATGAGCTAAAGAGAAATATGAATTTCAGCAGTTTCCTTGCGCAGTGGGGCAGCTAAGCTGTATTAATGAGCACCTCCTTTTTGTCTTCCATTGCTGGAAACAAAAGTCTGTCATGTTGCCTCACTGGTGATGTATAGTAAAAAGATAAAGTGAGGGTGAGGATGAGGGAGGCTTCCTGTTCAGGATTTATTGGCACCATTATAGTCAAACATTAAGCTCCTTAGGATGTAAAAGAAGCAGTGAAATGGTCTCTTATAGACTGTCAGCCCAGCAGCTATAAAGTCGATTATGACATTAAAGTTCAGTCTTTATTCTTAGGTTTAATAATATTTAAGGTTTCAGTTGTTTATGTGCATTTTAAAAGTGAAAATGCTACAAATAAATGCATCTTTATAGGATAATACAGCAGCCAGAAGCTAGTTTAAGTTCACGGTTACTGACCAAACATAACCTCAGATTTTTATACACATTGTATGTTGCAAGGTCAAAAATGTTAAGGAAAAACTAGTGAACTTCTTTCCAAATACATATACAGGATTTGGTTAAATGGATTTCTAACACTTGATCTCTTGTGAGTTTAAACGTGAGTTCAGTTTTACGTGTCTGCAATAATCATAAAATAAATAAATTGTCTCTAAACGACCTTTGACCCGTAATCCAAACTGTAAGCCCCATTTATTTTTCATGAATATTTCTATACCGAGTCGTGAAAAGACTAGTCCCTAATGATCAAATGAAATCTCATTTTCGTAGTGCAGTAATTACTGATGCTTCCCAGTAACTGGGTTTCAGTCTCAATGGAGTCTTGAAACCAGATCAAGGGATATTAGGAAACTGCTTTGAGCTGGTTTAAGTGACTGTCAGGCTAATTAGTGAAAGTGTGTGTGTGGAGACAACATTTTAAGGTGTAGATGGAAAGAATATTTCCGAAACAATGCAGATCCAAGCAGGTTTAGCAGTCAGATGGTTCAAGTTTTATCATTTTGTCAACCAGGAAATTAGATTGCCTACAAGAGTGTATTTTGAAAAGGACCATAATTTTCTGCAACTTCATGTTATGAATAATTTTGTAAGAGGAGATGTCACTGGAAACAATTTTTTATTTTTTATTTTGGAAGGGATTTCTTCGCTATTTTGCTTCCAAGATTATCAAAATTACACAGCACATCTGAAGCACGTCATCAGACCTAAGTCCTTGTTGTGCGAACTCGCTCTGTTGTCACCGGCGTTATGTATGGTCCCCAAACTGTGACATGCAATTAGCTTTCATCTAAAGCACCTGACAGTCTCTGGATTAGAGCACTCAGAGGCACATTCACAGAGACCCCACTTCACGGATTAGAGCCCAACCTGTAATCCAGCCCGGGGAGATTAGGCAGATCAGAGGCAGTCCTGACTAAAGCAACGTTTATATCCAGAACACCCCGACTGACTGCACCAACACTCGGAGGGCCAAGATTTACCTCTCACCGGCTTCAAAAACATGCAAGCGAGGCACAAAGAGAGAGAGAGAGAGTGAGTGTGTGTGTGTGTGTGTGTGTGTGTGTTAGATGCATGAATGTGTCTGAAAGAGATACTGCAGAGAGAAAAGAGGGAAAGTGCTGTAGGATAAAGGACAGGAGAAAAACAAACATGGCAGCGTAAAGGTCAACAGTCACACTTTGCTAACTTTGGGTTTAGCAGATATTGGTTTGTCAGTGTGGGGTTTTTATTAAATATCAACTAAGGGACAAACAATATGGTTCACTGCTCCAAGTGAAATTTATTTTGCACCTAATTAGCTTCATTCAATTGTGATGTATTTTTATACATTTATTTTTTATTTCAGTAGTCATCGTTAAAGCAGTGCTCCACAACCTTTTTAGCTTGTGGCCCCTTAAAATGACCCAGTACCTTCTTGCAAAATATTTTTAGTGACCAGAAAAGATAAAACTATCTAATATTTCAAGAAACAAAAAAGCAAAGATTAGAGAAAAAAAAATCAGATAAAAAATGAATATAAATTCATGGAGCACAACAAAACTCTTTCCAGTCCCATTAATCATCTCGCAACCCTTCAGATGTATCTTGTGACCCAGTGGAGGAGCCCCAACCCCCATGTTGGGAACTACTGCCTTAAAGGACCGCACCAGTGGTTTTGCATGTTTTAGCTCATTTACTACAAATCATGAATACTTTGTAAAAGGTTAACTGTGAAGTAAAAGTCACACAATCTGTGCTCTCAATAAATTTAACAGCACAATGTTTTCATCTAACTGAGATCTTTGTCAGGCCTTTCTGCATATATAGCTGAAACAATGATCTGCAACTATTCTGATAATCGATTGATTGTTAAAATCATTATTAAAGAAAAAAGGGTGAGGGGATGCTGCTTTTGTTTTTGTCCTACATGACAGTAACTTAAATGTCTTCGGATCTGGACTTTGGATCGGACAAAACCAGTAATTTGAAGACATCAACTTGAGCTTCAGGAAATTATAACAGGCATTTTTCACCATTTTCTGACATTTTACAGACCAATCAGTTACAGACATAAACACACCCATCACTCAGGTGGTTGTGACGTGCATGGTTAAGAGTCAGACCAAGACTCTTGGACCAATCACAGGATGACACTGTCTGATGATACTCCACAAAGAGACATGGCAATATTTACAGTAAAAAGATAGAAGCACTTGGGAACAGATCCCATAAAAACACCAAAACCAACAATGAACTGATCTGATATATCTTATTCCTCTGTACCACAGAGCTCCATTGTTGTCCAAAACCTATTAAAAACACATCAGTGAGCCACACTGTAACATGAACACACATACTGTAGTTTATTTTGAGTCAATCCGACATATAGTATACCGTCCTGCTGCTGTAAATACTCACTAGAGCACCAAATAAATATTAATCCGCCACTAAAAGTAGTCCTCAATAAATGTACTATGTGCCTTTTAAATAAATAATTAAAAGAAAAAAGACAAAACAAAAAAGTGTATATATTTGTGACCTGCTTCTAAAGATTTATGTGTTCAGTAGGAACCAATGAGCCACAGACAGAATAGGGAAGTCAGAAAAGGTTGCGAGATGCACTAACACTTGTCGTTGTTTGTTTTTTTTCATGTGATTTGTTGACAAAAAAAAATTGAATTTCTTTAGCCTTATTCTTTAAAACATGGTTGAGCAAATTTCATGAGTGATAATGCTTTAATGGAAACATGGCTGCTTATCTGAAAATCTAAAACTGTATATGATCTGCATTTGAAAACTGTCAGCGGTTTACAGGATTTGTGCAGTAGTGAAGGCATGAGTGCTAGAATGAGCTAAAATGTGCAAAGACCCTGGTGTAGTCCTTTTAAAGACCATCTGATCCCGATGTAATTTGGTTAGTTTGGGTTTCACAGGAGTAACATTTCTTCCGTTTGAACAGTTTTGGTTATTTCACGTGTGAGATTGTCTGTCTGTATTTTTTGTTTTGTTTGAGCTCTTCTCGCTGGATTAAAGTGGGTGGGGCTCAATTTGAAAACCATGATGTCATGTATTACTGCACACCAATCAGAATTTAGCAACATTTGAATCAAAACGTGATGTCACTTGTTAGGTTGTTCGCTCATGTTGTCAGTCCAATGTCAGTCAAATCTGATCACTCCACACCCACACAGTCCTGATGTTTTTGGCGCATTTAGGTATATTTAAAATATTAATGGTATGGGAAAAATACTTTTTCAGGGGCTTTAAAGATATTACATAAAAGTAAAGGTTATTGGTTTAGTATTGCACTTATATATAGTTACAAACAAGGGACTCGAGAGATAAAAGAATGGTAAAAATCAAAGCAGCAGAGGCCGAGATATCCAGATTTGTGTTGTCCGTATTATCGGTCTAGCTCCTGTATTTCCCATAATTCAAATAAAAGAATCTTTCGACCCTACCTGCCTGGTATATGTCTTTCAAACTCCATTCGTACGGTTTGTAAAACAGGCTAAAAATCGGTGGCGTACATGTTTTTATACAAGAAAATACACCATCTTACAGAAAGTCATATCGGTCAAAGCCTCATGCCAAATGCAGTAGTATAAAACATTTAATTTGCAATATATGTATTAAATATAGTGTTTTCATTCAAAGAAATTCAAACGTATCTCCCAATCATATTTAGAGGCTTTCATTTCATGGCTCAGAGTTTTTCCAACATTTCGACCTGCAGTTTGTTGTGTAGGAGTCTCCCACCACCCAAACCCCATTTAACTGTCTGTTAATATTATTCCCAGGTTCGGTTTGTGAGGCAGAATCCCTCAACAAGATAACACAAACAGCATCGGTATGCAGAAGTCATTTAGGAAACGACTCTCAGATTGCCAGATGCAGCCTATATGCAGGCTGTTGGACAAACCTAAATGCTATCTACTCTTGGCGAGGCTGTGATAAGGCGCAGGCGTCCGCTCTTTGAAACAGGAAGATAAACAACCCCCGGCTTCCCTCGGGAGCTCGGAGGATATTCTATGGGCTGGACCCCCGAACAGCCAACAAATTCCACCTTTAATAGAACCACCGGAGGAGCCAGATGACTCGGCGGTGGGCTGTACACAAAACCTTGAGGGGAAGAATGAAAGTGTGTGTCAGTTTTCATTTACCTGAATGCTGCGGCTGCTGTGTGGGGAGGATTTGTGAGTGCGACAGTTCTAGTTTAACAGAGTGAGGATGGAGAGGGACCGGGCTGATAGCAGCTTTCGGCTGCCACTTTACAATCTTGATTGGATGGTGTGTGTTCAGAGTTCAGCCGCAGCATTCAGAAATTAATAGAGTTGTTGTCCTTTTAATGGTATTTGTGCATAAATGCCACACTGCAGAAGTTTTGCGGATTTATTTACTTTTTTTAAATTTAAGGTATTAAAGTGATGCTCTTATCCAGAGAGGCTTAAAGTGTGAGGAGCTATTAGGGGTTAGAGTTTGGCCCAAGGACATGTGGCTGTTGTGGGATCAAACCTGTGACCTTTCGGGTATGAGACCTAACGTCTTGCTCCACCACTCCCAGCAAAAGCTTATTTTAATCTAATTTATGACTTTCCAGATGCCATGAATCACAAGTACTTCTACCAAAACGCTCTCAACAAGAAGAGTTCAAGAAGAAAAACTACATATCAGTTTATGAAATATCAGCTTCAAATCAGAGCCACTTTTCTGTATTTGACAGAAATGTTCCTCTAGACAGGAAGGTAGTTTAAGAGTCCTTAGAGTATTTTTCCGACTGGGCACTGGGATATGATTGTCGACATAGTCATTTACAGTGAATCTAACTTGTCTCGCCTTATGAGGTCCCCCCGTAGTTGAGCTGATGGATCAACTAAGGGCATTTGACGCCCCCACTAAGAGTTTAGGTCTATATTCTCCCAGTGATATCAAAGTGTTACCTGAGGGGGGTCAGAGATGATGACAAATCACAAAGTGTGTCAAGACATCACAGGCAGCTGTGGATGGAGCCGAGTCCTATCACTGCAGCACCGCTTTGAGAGGCCAGGGCACAATTATTACCATGACTTCTGAGGAGGATAAATACTGTGGGATATTAGAGCGGGGCAGTTTGAAGACGAAGGAGGAGGAGGAGGAGGTGGTGGTGGGGGGTTGTGGGAGAAGGAAAAAAAAACATAGCCACCAGTTTTTCAACTTACCCAGAGGAAAAATGCATAATCATATTATTTCACACACGACTTGGTTCAAAGGCGGCCAAAATAAGTTTGTGAGGTTCCCATGGGTCTGTCAATCTGTTGAAGGAGCTGCAGGCGAAAGCTTAGGATGCACCGAGTACGAAACAATTATGATCATCCCATTAAAGCATAGCGAAGCAATTTGGCAGCCCAGTCTGCAAAAAAAAAAAAAAAAAAAAAAAAAAACCACACCCAACAAGTGATGCTATGAGATCAGCTCGCACTACCATGATGCTATTGTACATATAAGTCTCATACTTAATGATTAATGTTTGTCTTTATATTGTGACAATAGGGGAATCCATGTTAGTTAACATTATTGCTTCTGAAATCAAAGAATTGTTGTGTTCCTTCAAAGCAGGAAGGCTTCGTAAAGTAAAGAAAGGGGGGGGGGGGGCGAAATGATTAGTGCGCTTAGTCAGCTGTGAAATTGAGTTTATGGTTTTCAAGACGGTGAATTCAATTCGATAATGGGTATTAAGTTGTAGAGAATAATTAATAGTAATTGACTTCTTTCCATCACTATGCAAATTAAACACAGATAACACCACGGGAGCTTTTTAAGGCCAGTCAAGTTTGTGGGGGATTAAGTTTATGGAATTTTTTTGTTGGAGAGAGGAGTGGCTCCTGTTCTGCTTTGATTGCTTTGTTGACAGATTTATCAGTGGGTGAGGGGTTACTGTCTCTCCGAGGATTAAAGGAATTGGGTTGTCACAAACTGTCAAGGCACTGAGTTAGGAGCATTCTGGTGTGTTTGTCGTAATGGGCTCAGGCTGTTCTCCACCGTACTGTCAAATATATTCTTATTGAACTGCATCTGTAAGTGGGAGAAGGAAGGAAGAAGGAAGGAAGGAAGGAAGGAAGGAAGGAAGGAAGGAAGGAAGGAAGGAAGGATTGAATGAATGGTGCTGAGGGAGAAATATCCAGCGGGATATTTGTGTGCAGGTGGATTTGTCAAGATGCAGATTTGGATTTGGGGAGCTTGCGTTCAGAGTGACAATTTGTGAATATGTGCAGATATAAATGAGTCAGTGCGTGGAGCAGTTACACATCTGGTTCGTAAAGGTGAGATTCATCATAACAGGACTCAAATGTAAGGAAAACTATTTAAAAAACATGCCTTTAACTCTCCTGTAACACAGGCAGAATGAGACATTTTCTAGACTTACATTATCAGAATGTTGCTTGTTTTTTACACTGTGAGGTCCAGTCGTCCTTGCACTACCTGAAACTCGTTTATCAAAATTTTCTGTTTGCGAACATTCCTCGATATTCCCACTACCGGACAAGTGCAAACATTAATCATAGAGATGTAACATGATATGAAAATAAAAAGGTTAAAAATCAAAATGACATTTAACTCACCAGAGAGATGACTGACAGCAGCAGCAGAGCAGCAGCCCAAAGACATGTGGTCTTCATGCCTCTTTGTGGAGCGTCTCCCCTCATGTCAAACTGTCCTTGATCTTGTCAGCCGCGCAAAAGAAAAAAACAAAAATCTCCTTCGGACTGAGCCGGTATCAGCTGCTGAACTTGAGGAAAAATAGAGAGTGAGGGAGGCGGTCCTGAGGCGAGAGAGCAGAGATGAATCTCCTCAGGCTCATTCAGGAGGGTCAGATGTCTGTTGTTAAAACGGCCCGAGTGTCTTAACTGGGGGGATTTTTGATGCGAGGTTTGTAAGTGCCGTGGTGCAGAAGCGAGGTGTTTGTACATCTGAGTGTCAGTGTGGAGGGACGTTTTTATATAGCGCGCTCTGAGGTTCAGAGAGGGGAGGGAGAGAGAGGAGGGGGAGGGATGGAGAGACAAATAGAGTGAGTGAGGAACGGGGTGAGGGGAGGAGAAAGGGGGGAGCGGAGAAGGAGGTTCACGTTATAGACTTCTGAGAAGCAACTTTTCTTTTAACATCGTCAGGGGCTGACATCTAGTGGCCGCTTTTTCTCTTTACATCAGATGCTGTTAAACATCAGTGAGATACATGAAGCTGCAGGAACAGGAACTCATTGCAACTTATTCTCTTAAGTGACCACCAAAAAGAAAACAATATTTAGTCCTTTTTATGTATACATGTAGTTTATGCTGTATGCTGTGCCCCATCCAAGTATTCAAAAGCTGTATTACAGGATTGATAGTATTCAGTTGCAGCTTTAAATAACAGCTTCTTCTCATTTTTACAAATTCACTCATAAAGTAAGTGAGCTGAAATTACAAAACTTTAAAAGTTATTTAAGTTTTTGTGCCAAAGATGAAAGCTAATAAATTCGATCTTTTGTAAAAATCAGGTTCAAGTAAATATCTTTTGGTCACACACAAAAAATAAGCTACTTTAATAATAATTATTATTTGGTTATTGTATTAACTATTTAATACAAAACAACACACAACACAACTGCCTAAACTGCAGAATGTCAGTGTTTGATATAATTAACCAGACTTTTAAGTGAACATTTAAAAGCAAGATTATGAGTTAAATTTGTGCTGGAAAAAGTAAAGCCATGCATTTGTTATAATAACTGTTTTTATAGTTCGTAAACAAATGCCAAACCCATAACCCAATAACAGACAGACTTCTCTATCAAAGAGGACTTCCGTGATTTATTATCGTGCTTCCTTAAAGTTGGTGGTCTTTGCAAGAGACACATCTTTTAAAATGGTCCAAAACGAAGCAGCAGAGGCCGACTGTTTGTCCTTTTAAATAAGTCAAGCTTCAAAAACACTAGATCCTACACTTCCCATAATGCATCGCGATAGCATCTTTTCTTAGCCCCTCCCTGACTGGTAAACGCCCACATCTTTAAAACTCCATACCCTAAGTTTGTGATGTTTACTGGTTAAATTGTGTAGTCTTTAAGCCCCAAATTACCTCACTGATGCCATTTGAGTAATTCTTTGTTCTCCTGCAGAGCCACAGACTAGCCTGTTTTTAAAGGCTAGTGTGCAAATCCAACCCAAAAAACAATAACTAAGTCAAAAGTGAGGCTGTCTGCCCACTGAAACTCCCAAGTTTTTATTAGTGCAACGTTTCGACCTTGCAGGCGTGCGGACAGCCTCTCTGTAACATAAAATCAGAGGAGTGACCCTCCTTAAAAATGCCACAATCTACACACTTTGAATCAAAATCTAAAACTTGTTCTCTTAATCTTAATTTGTAAATTTAAGATTTAATTTACTGTAAGAGCAGACTGAGCAACATTTAGGGACTCACTTCGTGATTTCAGCTCATATTTACTGACTTATTTCATGACTTTTCCACCTTAAAGGATTCTTTATTTTTATTATTGTCAACAAATCCCATGAAGAGACCAAAACCAACCAAAGCCTGGTATATCTTACTCCTCTGTGCCATAGAGCTCAAGTGTCCAAAACTATTAAAAACACATCAATGAGCCACACTGTGCCATGTTCTATCCCACATGTGGGAAACTCACTAGAGCACCAAATGTTTATTAATCCGCAGCTGAAAAAAGTCCCCAACAAATACACTATTTACTCCCATTTGAGTAACGTTTGTTAAAAACTAAAATGCCCAGCTGTTTAAAAAATTACTGACCCTTTGTAACTATATATTTGTGAGATTATAGTCTTCAGAACGAACAGATGGAGCCACAGACACGGTAGGAAAGTTGAAACGTATTGAGAGTGGAGCTAGACTGATAAATTAGTATATATGTCGGCCGATAAGTAAAAAGAAACTGCAGTACAGAGATGCCAAATTAGCTTTAAAGCTGGAGTGCGGAACTAATGTCTCCCCCTACTGGTAGTGAGCGTAATTACGCAAACACTGTTGATGCTCATGACGTGCGTCTACAGGGGAGCTCGCCCAAATTTCCACAGCTCCAAGACAATAACATGTTATTTAGGTAGAGTAAATGTAATAGCAACATAACCTACTAATACCAACCTGTCCACGAGCTGTAACGTGACATCCTGTCCGAACTCCGGTATACAGAGAGATTTAACTGGTGGTGGTCGGCTTAATCAGCATTGTGTGAACTCGTCTGGCAACAGCTTGAATGTAACAGACGTTCATTTATATGTAAACGTCCCGCACTCTAGTTTTAACTTAGAAACTGTGTCACTACTAGACAAGTTTATTGTTTAACTGTAAAATGTCCTGCTTAGTATTTATCTTGGTCACCGTTCTTTAAAAAACAAATCTAATTAAGATTGTTTGTTGATGGTATGTGCTTGTTTTAAAAATTACTATCGGTCAACATACCGATCTTTTAAAAACTCTCAAATATGGACATCAGTATCGCCTGGACTATAATTGAGAGGCGGACTAACACGTTGTTGGTTTTGGTCTTTTCATGGAATTTGTTGACAATTACAAAAATATCTAAGAAAACAACATCCTTATCCTTTAATGCCAGTTTTTAACATTTTTATTCAGTGATGCTGCTGTCTTGTGAACATATAAAGAAAATTACAAAAACGGCTCAATAACTTTTTTTGTGTGTTTACAACCGTGTCCTTATTTATTTGTCAGTAATTCTTCCCGTACATATAAACAACCTGTACAAAACAGCTTTTTCTGCTTCTTTTTTTCCTTTCCTTTTTTTTTTCACAACGTACAACTTGCATCATAACAACAATCAGCAATATCACACACCCACTTTGCAATATTCAAACTAAACATTTTCTGTGCAATACAAAATAAATGTACACATACTTTTGATAGTTTTTTTTCTCCAAAAAAATAAAAAAATCGCTGTTATTTACAAATCCCACAACAAAAGAAGTAAACATTCTCCACACCAGTTTGCTTTTACGTTGAACTCAGCAGAAGCGTGTTCCCTTATTATTAACATGTTGTATATTTTTGTTTGTACAGATTCTTTTTTAAAACGATTATATTTCACCTCATGTAGTGTGAGTGAAAAACGATAGAGCACCTATGATACGGATTACTACATGAAAAGTTTTAAAAACTCTTAAGTATATTTCGCTAAGTGACCTCAAAAGAAAATTTAGTCTTCTTTAGTGTATAATGTATTCTGTATGCCCCATTCAAGTATTAAAAACTGTATTACAGGACTGTTAGTATTTAGTTATCGTCAGTAAGGCAGAAATGACATTTGCATGACATGAATGGTTTAAATTTATTGATCTCTTTTTCTTTAAACACTGGAAAATATCAGCTTTTCCACTATGTTCTTCTGTAAGTAGAAAAAAGTAAATTTGAATTTAATCAGTTTTATGATTTAAAAAGAACTTTAAAGCAGGTGCTTCATTAAAAAGAAGTCACCTGCTGTTATCATAGTTAAATCTTTAATTGCATCTGGGCAGAAGTAAAGTGATAACACCAGACGAAATCTACAAACCACAAAAGGTACTTGACTACAACCAAAGAAAATCAGTTGTGAGAAATAAAATCTATACATATATTTACTGGAGATTCACACCTGTTTTGTAAAATGTGACATCTATCACGTTGTTTTCCTTTGAATGTTCTCGCGTTGAGCTTACGGTAGCTGTTCCTCTGCTTCATGGTTTTTGTCTGTGGAAGAGGCAGTGTTTTATGGCAATAGAAGGTAGAAGTCACATGTGCATATCATGCTGCACTAATATAGTGCAATGTAGAGCCTGAAACAAAGAAAAGGGTGGAGGCAGGCAGGCAGTAGTTTCCATGAACAACTGATTGCAGGCTACTCCTCCATCAGCATCGTACAGATCAGTTTATCCCACAAACAGGCCTGTGTGCCTCTAAATCAAGCAAAAAAAAAAAAAGAGAAAAAGAAATGCCTCCCTTTTGTTCAAGACTGTAAAAGAGATTTGAGTCAAAACTCAGTTGAGGATTGAGAAAAAAGGAATCCAAACCTTTTTATGGAGATTTTCCTCTCCCTCCTCCTCTTCCCCGCGGTGACTTTTGGCAACGTACGAACCGTCAGAGCATCCTAAGCCTCCAGCTACTCAGCATTTTTAGGGACAAGCAGAAAAGCGCGGGGGAAGAGTTGGAGCTTGTGCTGCCATGTCCAGAGACAGCAGGAGGGCTGGGTCTGTCTTCTGCACCCAGCTTTTCCTGTCTCTGAAATTTAGTCTTTTCTTTACACAAATGTGGACGAGTAGGGGTCCAAAAAAAAAGAAAAAGGCATTTCATTGAACATGGTGGAGGTCACGAAGACTCAAGCAAAAGAAAATACAAACAAAAGGGAGTGAATGGAGCTCTACTTGAAATGGCTAAACCCCACCAGTGTCTCTGCTAAGAGGATTTTCTGTAATTTCGCCGCTCTGTGACGTGTCCATTCACGCTGCAAACATCCATGTCCCTCACTGTAATGGCTGTGATGAAGTGGGTTTCTATGACAGGTGAAGTGCTTGGTGAAGAGGACTACATGTCCGTGTCCCCGTCGTAGGCGAGAGTCAGAGGTTTTAGTCGGTTGTTTTGTTGCCTCTGTCTCTGAGGTCTCTTTGGCTTTTTGCTGTGTGGAAAGATTAAGACAGAGTGGCACTTGAAATAATTTCCCAAAAGCAACTACAGTATAAACTACCCCCATACTTACCATGTAGTTACAGCACCCGATATTGTAATTATGAAAAACTAAATGCAGGTGGCGATTTCCACAACACATGGAGACTTAGTCCAGCTCTGGAGAAGAAAGTAGATTTGGATGGTTTGAAATACAATTTTTAAAGTAATTTATTGGTTCCCAATTCATTTTTTGTTGTTTTCAAATATTTCGCAGCCCATCTAAATAGATTATCTTTCTGAATTATTTTCCATTCTAGACTCTGCTCAGAAATGCTGTTAAACTGAGGTTAAATTTAAGATTGGAAAAATGACTGTCCCAGTTAAAAGTTGTTAAAAGTGGAGCTTCCTACTAGCGCCTAATCCCAAGGCAACAATGATCGCCACAAATAAATTATCAACCTTTTAAAGGATAAAGCTTTTCATAACTCTATTTTTCTTATCGTCAACAAATCTCATGAAAACACCAAAACTTTCCGACTCCCTCTTTGCATGATCCGAAAATTTAAAGTGCATTTGTTGGGGACTATTTTCAGCAGCGGATTAATACACACTTAGTGCTCGTCACTGCCCGATCCATATCGGAAACCTGATTTGTTCCTCGCATATGTGAAAATGCGGTTACTTCCTGTCGAAACTATATCGAAGAAATTTACGGCATTTTCTGGGATTTAAATAAAATGTTATCTTTGGTTTTACTAGTTATGAAATAGAAGATTCAAATCCTCTTATTAAATAAACTAAGATCTTTTCCTGTTTTGGTAAAGAATGTCAAATACATGGAGCTAATTTCGTCATCCATTAACAAAAAAAGCTTGTCAAAGTCAGTTAAATTCATTAAATTATGAAAAATGTAATATTAATGTGTATTTATTATGATGCATTTTAACCTAAGATACAAATTTAAGCCGAACACTAGATTTTGATAGTAATATCAATGTCACACTAAAGATATTTTATCAATATGTATTTCTAAAGATATGTTCCACTTGTCAACAAAGTGTGACTTCAACTGAAGCTTTCCTTAACAAATTTCTGCATTTAAGAAAAAAAAGCGGTCACAGGAAGGAGCTGCATTTTTGCACATGTGCAGAACAAATCTGGGCTTTGACAGTGCTTTAGTGAGTATTTACAGCAGCAGGACGTGTACGTGGGATCAAAAACTAGCATTTGTTCTTATGTTAATGTAGGAACATGTGACCCAGTGCAACAGTGTGGCTCAATGATGTGTTTTTAATAGTTTTTGGACAACACTGGAGGTCTAGGGCACAGAGGAATACGATCTATCAGGCTTTGGATACAGAGTAGGATCAATTCATTGTTGGTTTAGGTCTTTTCAAGAGATTTGTTGACAAAAAGCAAAATATACAATCTCACCAGCCTTTAGAAATACAGTATTTCTCTGCATGATCAGAAAAATCAGAGGCATTTCATTTTAAAACAGCCAGCTGATCTTCAGTGTTTTGACCCAACTTGACTGTTTGAGAGCTAAAACCTATTCTACACTTGAAACAACTGTCCGTTTCTCCATTAAGTATGGTGAATTATTAAAACATTACACATACAGTGAGGGTATGGGACACATACATCTAGATCTAAAAGCATTAAAAGGTTTTAGTGAGTTAATTTGCATGCAAACTCTGTGCAAATGCCAGAGTTTGCTACTTTGCCTCCAGGGGGGAAAAAAGCACCTTTAGAGGAAGACGGCATTTTTTCTACCTTTGTACTTCTCTGATCTGTCAGTACTGCCTTTAAATACAAGATCGCTTCATGTCTCACAGTAATAGGGTGTATAATGTAAGACATTCTCAGATATATAGTATTTTCTATCCTCTAGAGACGGCTGTGAAAGACAGTGAAGCTAATATTTAGTTTGCTCTCTTTGGTATTATCAAATTTCAATTATTCCAATGTTGTATCTACAGTTTCAGCCACTTTATCAGTGCAGGACTGTCCAATTAGTACTTCTAAACATGAAAAACTTTTCCCCAAACTTTCTCCCAAAGCCAGAGTACAGAGACGTGATGTGATTGTCTCTGGAGTATGGATATGCTTCAGAAAGAATATTCTGGAAAGCTGGTAAAGACTATCAGAAGAGCGCCCGGGGGACTTTTCACTGAATAGTTTCAGTGATGAAGAGCTGACAAAATCGCTTCAGAGTAAACATGAAACGTCAGCATACATTTTCTGCTGTCCACAAAAATCATCCTGACTCTTTGGCAAAGTTTTTTATGTTCACAAACACTGACTGGAATACCTCCAGGGCTGTTTTCTTTATCGATTAATCTGACGATTATTTTCTCGATTTAATTGTTTTCTCCATAAGATTTCAGGAGAATAGTTCCAAATGCCTGTCAGAGCTGAAAGTGACATATTATACAGCTTGTTTTGTCAGTTCAACAATCCAAAACACTAAAATACTCAGTTTAATATCATACAGGTGAAACAAAAGCAGCAAATCCTCACATTTGAAGAGCTAAAACCAGACAATTCTTGGCAATCTTGCTAAAAAAAGATCCAAAAAGTTAAAAAATTGTTGCTTATTAACGCTGATCGACTCATAATTTCAGCATGTTTCAAGTGTTGGTTCAAAGTCCACTTTTATACACTACGTTTGTTCAAAGCTGAATACAGAGAAATAACATCAGTATGTTTAATGTGTAAAAAGGAGAATGAGCTCTTGGTTTGGCAGGAAATGAAATGGGAGGGAAGATAAGGGGGAGTGTGTTGCCCTACTTCCTCATGCAGCCACAAGAGGGCAGTGTGACATGCTAGTGAGAGACAATCGAGGAGACTTCAGTGTCTGTACATTTAAATTTGATTTGTGGTACAGAAACGAGTCCCTGCAGTGATATTCACGTCTCCTTTAACGTTATTCATCTCCATGAGTCTGCTGTTGTAGCGTTAGGAGATCTGTACCTTCTACTACAGCTGTAACAAATCCATATTACATTTAAATTAACCAATGGAAACCTGTTTAACAGCACAGCTACATAAACACATTGCAAGTGCAAATAATTATATTAATGTGTCAGTACATCCTTGTATGAATACACAAGGTGGTGTACTTGTAGTAAATTTCCACAGGCTGATGCTCCTGATGACAGATTAGCGTCAAGTGTTACCAAGGGATACTATGCTATGCTAATATAGTCTGTTTACACCTTCTGGTTAAAAAGGGACCCAATACTGATTTTGTTGCACATGAGACACATGTAAGATATATTTTATAATGTGTAAACTGGGAAATATAACGTATATTTTAAAGGACACATTCATATGTAGATTTTATTATGATAGAAATTAGTTATTTGCCAGTTGGACTTTCATCTAAAGACACTGAGAATAACTTTAATCTGAACTTATCTGATCTTTAAGTTAAAATAAAATAATTTGTTCATGATAAAACACTGTATAATGAGTACTTTTACTACTGATATGTAAAGTATGCAGTTTCCATTTACCTTATTGTCAAGACATCCTTTTTTTTTTAAATTTAGAGGTTCACAGTTATGGAATTAATTGAATATGACACTGAAATCGTTATCTTCCTTGCCAGCTTTTAGGTCACAGTTAAAAACATTTCTTATTTCATCTTTAACATCATGGTTCGATGCTTCTGTTGGTTGTACATATCTACTTGTGCATGCTTGTGTGTTTTGTATGTATAGATGTTTGCTTATTTGTTGTTTCGTTTTTGATGAGTAACAATGTCATTCTTTATTTGTTCAAATACGGGGAGGACTCTGAATAAGCCTGTTCCTTCCTTTCCTGTAATTGTCTTTTATTGAATGTTTTTGTTTCCTCATTATTGTGCTAATAAACTAAAGTACATTTTGCTGTACTGTTACTTAGGTAAAAACCTTGAATGCAGGACCTTTGTGTATTTCTGCCTTTACTTAAAGAAATAGACGCTTACTTGCTTTCTTGCTGAGAGTTAGACAAGAATATTAAAGTCACTCATGTCTGTATGTTAAATATGAAGCTAGAGACGGTTAGCTTAGCTTAGCATAAAGACTGAAAGCAGGTTTTTTTGTACAGATTTAACAAACATGTCAATTAGTGAACTTTAGAGGTGTTTATAGTTTTTTTGGACAGAGCCAAGCGAGCCATTTCCTCCTGCTTTTAGTCTTCATGCTAAGCTAAGCTAGATGAGCATCTCCTGGCACCAGCTTCATATTTAATGTACAAACATGAGTGGTATTCATCTTCCGATCTAACTCTCTGCAAGAATGCAAATAAGCATATTTCCCTAAATGTCAAACTATTCCTTTAAGATCTCAGTACTTCTTCCACCAAAACTAAAACAGTTTCTTTACACACCTGTAAATATACTACAGAAAGTATTTGTTATTCCTACTGGTTTGTAGCTGTGTTACTTCTACAACAGTGATTTGTGTACACGTGTGGGTTGTTTTCAGCATAAATCAAAGTTCTGGTGTGAACACAATCAGACATGGGTCACTTTTAAAAGTTAAAAGGTATAAACAGGAGGTAAAAAACTAATGATCAAGTCAAAGACCTTTTATCTAAACCACAGTCAAATCAACAGGTAAACACCATCTGTGTTCTACACGCTCTAAAGGATCTACTACGACTAAATTAAAAAGATTCCTGGATGGTTTGTCCTCACCTGCACCAGCAACTTCACTCGGCTAGTCAGGCCGGAACATGTGACACTTTTGAAAGAGGTCACGGGGAAAGGTCAAGGACTTCAGGTACTTATACTGGAGGGTGAGTTGGAAGGGGGGAGGAGGGGGATGAACCCTCCACATCCTGATTAGCTGCTGCTGCTTGAGGCAGCTCTTGGCAATTGGGACAGGTGTAAATCATCTCATGTGCATTTTGGCCCATCCAGACCGCCGTCCCATTGGCGTCAGACTCTTGGGCCTTAAGAGAGCGATGCACCGTGGCACAGTAGCTGCTGCTCTCACAAGAGGACGGCATGAAGGAAATAAACAAAAACGGTGATGTGAGGGTGGCTGGACGACAGGAGGGTGCTTCAACTCAAAACGGGAAGGGGAAAAAAATGAGGAGGGGTTGGTTTCATGAATGAGGAGGATGATGATGATAAATAGGGGAAATTAAACTCGTCAACTCACCAAGCTAGGTATATCATAGACACTATGAATATGAGGAGCACAAAGGCTCCGGCTGCTACACCATACACCCACATCTTCAGCTTCCCATCTGTGGAGGAGGAGGCTCGTCAGTTTGTCTGTCTGTTTACACGTCAACACGCCGCCAACAGCCATTAAAAGATGCAACGATTCGTTCTGTGAAAGCTTCAGAAAACTTTTAACACATTGCTGCAATTGCTTCATCTTCCAGTAACACTTTGTAATAATCCAACCCACCATTTACAGTGTACTTTCATTGTATGAGTCAGGTACCGATAAAATACTTTTATTTTATTAAAATCCTAAATGTAGGTACAGCTGAAGAAAAAAACACTACGGGGAACAAATGGAGTATTTTAGAGAAAAGGAGAAAAACATGTATATAATATAATTTGTTTTTGTAAATAATAGGTATCAGCGGTTTAATGTCACTAAGTACATTTAAGTACTGTACTTTACTTGAGTATTTCCATTTTATGCTACTTTATACTTTAATTTGGAGGCAAATATTGTACTTTTCACTCCACTACATTGATTTTAAAGCTTTAGTTACTCTACAGTCAATTATTAATACAAAATATAATCAACTAAAATGATGATTTTTATGGATTAAGCTACCCAGCAGCACATAAAGTAATTAAAATTAGCTCCACCTTTACCAGCTGCAACATTTAAGTGATGAACAAATGAATGCATCAATAATTACAATTACATAATATATATTATTCTGAAACGGGCCATTCTGCATAATAAGTACCTTTACTTTTGGTACTTTAAAGTTTAAAGTTTTGAATGCAGGACCTTTACTTGTAACAGAGTATTTCTATACTGTGGTATTGTACTTTTTCCACCACCGCTAGATATCATAAAAGCTGGTCAGGGTTCTCCTCTATAACAACTACAGCATATCTTTATAGCAGATGGAGTCCAGACTTCCTGTTACCTAATATCTGCCATGAGCAAAGGGCGACTGCATTGGTTTGTATTGTACTTTCTCCATTACTACAAGGAACTGCTACATAAACTGGTAGGCTAAATCGTCTCTGCAGTGGGCTACCATAACTATGAAATACATTATACCATAATTACTTTAGCTTCCACAGAATATCAGTGTTAACACAATTTTTCCCAAACTTCAGTTTTGTTTCCTTCCCAGTACTGTATCCCATGAATACCCAGCATTTACAAAATGACTTACAATATAATGTATTTCTCCTTTTCTTAGCATTTTATCGGTATCTAATGTATACAATGAAATTACACTGTAAATTGCGAGCTGTATTATAAGTCTTCCCTTTTTAAAAACAATCTTTTTCAAAAGCCAAAAACATGTTGGTCTTACTGTAATGAAGTATAACAGCACAGAGTGTGCTGCAAACATTTGCAAGATAAACGATACAGGAGTCACTGTATTTGATGGCATGTGAATGTGGCAGTGGCTGCTCCTGACAGACATTAACTCAATCTGTTCTGCGCCCGTGCATCCTAAATGTTTCTGTTGCTGTCATGCACCATCAGTCACGAACGCTCTGTGCAGATGCAGTTCTCAAATGTTTAATGTACCAGCAGCTCAGATTAGGTAGCGAGGTTCGTACATGCATCAGAGCAGACTGGAACAGACTGAAAACATGTCTGATGCATCTTTGTTTTTAATGTGTCAAGTTTTATTTCATGCACAGCTGCAAGTACAAATGTGTTAAACCTAATGTTAATTGGACCCTGTCAACGCTAAATCTGCCAAACGCAAACTGAAAGTAAAGTACGTTCTGCTGTTGTCATGTGAAAACCTCTCAGCTTTATGTCTTAACTTCCCCTCCAGGATTACATGGCGCTCTGCAGGTTGAGGAAATTGGGCAAACGCTCGGGCTCTCTAAAGCCTTTTCCCTTCAGATAAACTTAAAAAGACACAGCACTGAGGGAACAAAATGGAGGCTGTTTTTCTTATCCAGTAGTGCAAGTGGAAATATTTTAAATACAAGTTCCTGACTTTCACACACTTTTCCCTTCAGGTCATGATTGCAAGTTGGAGCTTTGGAAATGATGTGTGATGATTTACTGACCTTTATCTTGGCAGGATGACAAGTAATTACACTTAAATATAAACCCTATTTACAGTCATCATTAGCTGGATGTGTTTCATTTCTACTTTTTGTTGTTGTAAAAGATTAATTACACTGTCAAAGTAACATTTCCCAAAATATAAACCAACCACGTCTCCATCCTTCTGACTTCCTCCACATTTCTGACTCAGGAGCATTTTTATGTGCTGGTTTTTGTAATTATGACTTGACAACTGGAAAATACCAGCTTCTGAGGAGTACATTAAGGCAGGGTTAGCTCCCCAAAACATGACAGTTAAGAGATTAAAGGTTTTCACTTGACAGCAACAAAACACTTCTTTACAACTGGATGTGTCTCTTGTAGTTTTTCGATTTTTAATTTTTGTGAGCACTGTGAAGAGAAGCTGTGGCTCTGAACTGGTCGTAAAAATGCATCATGCGGTCTGACCTGGTCCGTAGGGCTGCAGGTACCAGGTCCGCCCAGTGCGCCCGGGCAGGATGGTGGTGGACAGGGTGGGGTTAATGGCACGACTGGTCTTCACATCCCCTTTCTTGTCCCCTGCTGTGGGGATCTCCAGGATCGGGATGGGGGCGCACTGGTCCAGCTGCCCAGTGGGCGACAGCACCTCTGTGAATCCCTCCTCGCACATGCAAATACCAGCCTGCAGGGGGCAGCGCAGAATCATGTTTGGTTTCAGCCACAGGTACAGTGCATCAAGGGAGTGTTGGGCCATGTCAGAATGGAAGTGAATTAATCTAGGGGGCGTTTTGGAAGAGGCCCTGGATGTTGGTATAGTAGGATCACCGATGTGTTACTGTTTGGTCACAAGTTCAACCCCTGTACGCCTCCATCTCATTCATTCAATCTAGATAAAAGCATCAGCTTGCAGAAAAAAACAAAACCATTTCAGAGCATGTTTGTGGACTGTGTTCATTATACTGAGAGCTGTTATTTAGCCTTCCCTCATTGATATAAATGGGGTGGACAGAATATTAGAAACACCTGTCAGTATAGCGCAAAACAATCAACAAACTGCAGCCTCCAAAGTGAACATAAAGATGAATCAACACCTCTCTCAAACTGAACATTATACAGGGTTCATACAAAGTCTTGAAAGTTTGGAAAATGAAAATTATAACCGTTATGTTTTCAAGGTTAGGAATATGCTTGAATTCGAATATACTCCTTAAAAAAATGCTTACATTTTCAACATAATCTGGTGTTTCATCGTCTACACAATCATTCATGTAAACCAAACATCTTTTAATATTTGAAATGAAACGATCCCGTCGTCGTATTTGTTTGTTGTCTCCTGACATTTATAGTAACTATTTACATGTGATGATAAAGGCTTCGAGAGTCTGGACATTTTTGATTTGGGTATCTTGAAAGTGCTTGAAAAGTGCTTGAATTTCACTCTTCAAAAAAGCTGTGCGAACCCTGATTATAACCTATCATGAAGGTTGGATTGTAAAGCAGGAGTGTTGTATTAGAGACTGCATTAGTTTTAGCCAGGTGTACCTAATAAACTGTCAACTGCATGCACATTCATCATGCTGGTCCGGGGATTGAACCTGTGACCTCAGAAGAAACCCTGTTCTCATCAGATAATTCTGACCTGCTTATTCTGTGGTTATTATTGTGGTCTGTTGGCTCTGCCGACAATACAGATGATAACCAGCCTTTATTGCTTTTTTTTTTTTTTTTTTAAATATACAAGCTATTAAAATGGATCAACTTTGAGATTTACCAGCTGCTGTAACTGGCGGACATAAACTTATTTTCATGATTTCGATGCGGCACAGTTGAGTGACATTACAGAAAAATAGTTTTTTTTACATCTTCACGTTGCCATCCTTTCATTCCCCGCTGCATTCAAATTCAATTCTGCCAGCAGTGTGTTACAGTGAGTACAGAGACTGTCATTCATTCAGAGCACCTGTGCTCTCAGGTTTATGTTTTTTTATTGTTTTTTATTCTGTTTACCCTGTTTTTATTGTGCATCTTTGTCTGTAAACCACATTCTTCTCTATGAGATTTTCTTTTTGTTTACGGCTGAAATGAGTGATATGAAAACAAAGAGCTGCTCACCTCACTGCAGAAAGACTTTGGCATCAGACAGGGTGGGTTGCAGGAGCTGTTGTCCACTGGAGGGTTCATAGCAGGACAACCTCCTGCAGGTGAAGAGACAATAGAATCAAATAGAGCACATGAGTACAATGAACAACACCTGTTTCCTGGTAGATGCACTGCTCCCTGTTGCTGAGTACTAGTGTTACCACCTCCAGTAAGAAAACATTTACTATATAGATCAATAAAAAACCTGCATCTATAAGTCAATATAGCTGATGTAGCCAGGTTTTAACTATTTTAAGTGAGCAACCACGTGTTCATGTGTTATGCAGGGATGAATAGCTGTACAGGCTGCCATCGCCCACCACCTTTGCTTCTTATAGAAATAAGTCCCTGTTTTTTTAGAACAGTTTGTTTTATTTCTGACATTTTTTGTGTAAATGTTATCCTCCTACATAAAACTGCCACTCACCGACTCACTGTTGAGCTTTAGAGCCGCTGCAACCTCTCAGTTTCTCATTGTCAAGATAAATTCAGCTACAATACTTATCGGTCAAAATAGTGTAGTGTGGGGCAGTGTTACCCAAACGTTTCGACCCTGTAAAATAAACCAAGGTCTACTTGCAGCCCCTCGTCACCTGTTGTATGTCTACAGAATGTACTCGGTTCAACAACAAAAAAAAGATATTTATTTTTTGTTTTGCTTTGTTGTATTGAAACCATTACTTGAATAATCGGCTAGTCAGTAAACTGAAATTTAATCTGCAACAAGTTTGAGTAATTTTTTGAGAAAAATTGCAAATAAATCTTTGGTTCCAGCCTCTCAATTGTGAATATTTGCTATTTTTCTTACTCTTTTATGATATTTACCTGAATATCTTGGGTTTTTTGGATTTTTGCTCAGACAAAACAAGCAATTTGAATAAAGTAAACTCAAACACATCTATTCACATCAGCCTTCAACCTATAGTTATCCAGCTTATATTCTTTATGTGTGCATGGTTACATAAATATACTGTATGTTACACATTTTTTTATGTGTTTTCATCTGTATCCAGGTATGAATATACAGGAGTTTTATGTGCATATTGTTGTATTCTACCTCACTTTTTTATATATATTTTTAAGTATTTCAAATATTTATTGTCCAAATGTTTGTTTATATTGTTTTATATGTAGTTTATCTCACTTAATGTTGTTCTATTGTTTTCCTTGTATGTCCAGCCCTTTGAGACATACTTTGTGATATTGGGCTATAATAAACCTTGGCTTTGCTTGACTTGAATATGTCAATTTGGGCTTCAGAAAACTGTGATGTACATTTTTTCACAATTTATGGACCAAACCAATTAATCGAGAAAATAATTAGCAGATTATTCAATATAAGAAAATAATTGTTAGTGTCACCTGAAAAGGTAAAATCATCCAGTAATTCACAAGAAACAAAGGCAAACATCAGGGTAAAGTCTATTTAAACCTAATTTTCTGTGGTAAAAATACGTTTTTCTCGACTTTTTTATTTTATTTTGTGACCCCTTGTGGGAGTCCCGACCTCAGGTTGGGAACCACTGGTGTACGGCATACATGAAAAATGAGTGTTTTCGTTCTCATACACTTAACAAGTAAGCTGACCCAAGGCCAAGTCTCCAAAACTGAATGTGCTATAATGCAAGCTCCCTTGTAAGACTCAAGAGTTCCTTACCGGTGACATTGAGTCCATCTGATCGCTGACACCAGATAAAAGGGCGGGTGGAGTTTATGCTGCTGAACCATTTGTACTCGTAACATTCGCCCCCTGAGAGCAGAATAAAAAACAATCAACATCTATAAAGACTGTACAGTTGGAGTCTGCAGTGAAGCCCATTAATCATGTGAGTGACGGATTAATAAAGCAGCTGCTAAGTTATAGCTGCCGTCATATAATATCACTATCAGTGTGTCTTCGCAGACGGGTCCAGTTCAATGTTTTAATCTTCAGTAAGAGCTTTTGCTTAATGACTTTCTATCAATGCTATTATGACTTTATCAATATCTCCATCAGTGCAGTAAATGACCATATTTCCCTACGGAGTCCTGTGTAACCAATCATCAGTCCAGCTAATTCGGCTAGCGTAAATGAACAATTTAACCTTGAACAAAGGAAAGATCTATTCTCCTCAGGCCTGGGTACAGTATCACTGCTCCCGTCGATGGCACAGCTCTATCTGCAGCTTTCACGGGACCATTTGTCTGCGGCTGAGACAACTTCACTCTTTATGTTCTCCACTTTTCTCATTTCTTCCTTTTTTTTCTTTTTTCTTGCTCTGGTACAGTTGAGGCCTTTTTTTTTTTCAAAATGTGTCAAGTTATCAGTGAATCACTCACTACAGCCGGCACTTCCCACCATCTTTTACGAGCAGATGGGAGTTTTACTACTATAGAAACATTTCTGGAAGCAGAAATAATGTCAGTAGTTGTGTTAGCCCAAAAAAAACATAATCACAGGTTTTTGAACCATAACTGAAACTGGGCTTATGACCAGCCACCAGGGGGCGATCCAGATGTTTTGGATTCACTTTTGGGGAGCCGTCATGTCGTCCATCTTTATATACAGTCTTGTCAGGACTAAAAGCTGATTTTCAAGCCTTTTAACTTAAAAAGGTGTCATTATAAGCACACTCCTACAAATGGACCGCACTTATATAGCACTTCTATTCACATACCAAAGGAGATGGAGCTGGCAGTACCTTCCAAAATCATGAATCCATGGTCGCTAATGAGTGAAAAAAGTAGCTGCCCTTCAGGTTTGCCGTCTAGGGACTGTACAAAAATGAATGGAGTATGGCTTAACCTTCACTTTTTAGCCAAGCTAGCGCCACCAGCAGGTCAAAGTTTTCACTTATCCAGTGAAATACATCCACTAGATGGATTGCCATAAAATGCAGAGTTCAAATATTCATTGTAACCCTGATTATACCTGCTAAACATCAGCATGTTAAAACCATCATTGTTAGCATGTTAGCATGCTGATGTTAGCATTTAGCTCAAAGAAGCACTCTGTCTAAGGCTGTAGATAGTCTTGTTAAAAAGGCACAGCCCTCCCCAGTGTTATATATTTGGATTAAGTGTTCAGTTTACCTATGGACTGAAGAAACAGCGCATGCACAACTGATCATATTTGTAACTGTATTTATAGCCAATAGCCTTATGTTCAATTTCATTTAACTGATTAGTAGTTTAACTGGCATCGTGAGATACTGAACTTGCATCATTACAGGCCAACTTTATAATGATGGGTCTTACTTTAGTTTTGCTTTTTGTTAAGATGCAAATACATTGATGGTGGAAGCCACTCTCGGTTGGTGAAAATCATGACGTATTCTTAACTAGAGGTAACATTCAATCACTAATAACATTTCTAAGAACGAACATATTGGACCTCTGAGCTACTAGCTGAATGTGAATGTGTGGGACAAATAAAGCCCTGATACAGATTCCAGGACTGTCACACACCTTTATGGCCCACAGAGCACACAAAAAAGGAGAATCAAAGCAGCCTTAACCTTTAGGCTACCGGGGCGCCCCCACAAGTCATTTTTAATGGTACTATTTGATCTCTCTCCCTCCGCCCCTAGCCTCCCTTTCTCCGTCACTGACCTCCCTCCACTCTCTCTTCCACCTCCGCCTTCACTGGTCTTGGCTGGGCCACTCCTCCCCCCTGTGCTTTGAGTGATGCTGTGAAACCAGGTCAGGCCAGCGAAGGCTGCTGTGGGGCTGTTTACACAGTAGCCAGGGAGGGAGGAGAGGAGAAGTGGGAGGCGAGGGAGGAGGGGATGGGAGGGGGTGGTGGCTGCTCTACAGACTGAGCCGATGGCTGCTGTATGTGTTGAGCTTTGGTGGTGGTGATTCAAAGCCCACACTGCACCTTAATGGGCGATTAACGCGCCTGGGGAGCCGCAGATATCACAACAGTAAATGAGCGTGGGGGTTTCCTCCGTTTGGAGATCTGACTTAAGAAATCCCGTCTGGGAGAGCGCCAATTGACCCAGTGTACAGAGAGAAAAACAAAGGGATAGCAGTAGTTAGCGCTTTAGTTTTTTTCAGTTATGTTTTGGGCTGGGTAACCCCCTGATTTAGGGTATACACAGCTCAGTACTTAATCTCTTCTCCTCAAACCCAAGATTTTGGGTTTCTTCTGGTATTCCAGTTTCCTTTGACGGTCCAACATGCAAGTTCAGATGGATAGAAGACTAATGGTATGACCTTGAATGTAAGTGTTTCTGTGTTATCCCTCTGATGGACTGACAAGCTCTCCATTGTGTTTCCCTGCCTTCCTCCCAAGCTGATACTGACTCCACTTCTCTATGATCATGCGTATTAGGAATATGTGGGTAAAGTAAATGGATAAATGAATCAAAGTTCGGGGCTGCTGGCTTGCTGCAAGCTAATTTGCATGCACTGAAGGTTCACTAGTCAAAGGGAGTTTTCCTTCTCTTTGTCAAACTTTCTGGCTGTGAGAAGGTTGAAGGCACCACTTATTAAAAGTATTCTCACCTGTGCAGGGCTGAGACTCCCAAGCCTGGTCAGGACACAGCTGCAGGTTTTCAGGTTCTTGGGCCAGCACGGCTCGTGAGCGAACCTGAACCGAACCAAAGTCCACGCCGGCCCCCTTGACGCAGATGCTCACACACGAGCTCCAGTCTGACCACTCCATCAGGTAGCACTCACCTGCAGGGGCAAAGAGACAAAACACATCACTAAGACTGTGAATGTAAGGTGTTTTTGGGGGGAGAGCACTTTTTTCAGTCAGTTTCAGTCATTTTTCAAGGAAAAATTGTGAAAAATTGCCAAACATCCTCTGGTTCCTGATTCTCCAATGTGAGTCTTTTCATCTTTTCCCTTTTTTATATCATTGTAAACTGAGTATCTTTGGGTTTTGGACTGCTGGTTGGACAAAACAAGATATTTGAAGACGTCAACTTGGACTACAGGAAGTTGTGATGGGCATTTTTTCTCAATTTTTTATATATTTTATAGACTAAACATAAACAAATAGTCACATACCTATTTAACAGCACTCCCATTATGGAGAAGTTATTGTACTCACATTTTGTTTTTAACACACCATTTTATATCTTTGACATATTTTATAAATTATAAAAACAAAACATTTATTCTGAACAATAACATCCTAATCCCTCCACATGAATACATTTTAAATTGATATTGCCTTGAGCCATATCCCAAATCTTTGAATTTCCTGTAATTTCCTGTAGGGCAGGCTCTTCCAGAGTTTAAGACTAAAAGGTGACCAGGTTTTTGCCATCAGGGCCTCTACGTTTTGGAAAGACCTGCCTGAGGAGCTTCAGCTGACGGAATCAGTATTATCTCAGAATTCACATCTAGATTTATGAGATTAGATGTATTTTATTTCATTTTCACTATTAATTTACATGTATCCTCCATCTCTTGTTGAACCATCTTGTTTTTACTCATTTATTTGACTTTTAAAGAATAACTTAAACAACGCAACAATATCTGCATTGCAGTTTTGGTGCAGGTGTCCTGGTGGAAATCAGATCTTCAACTTTGGCAGAGCTGAAGCAATGTTTCACCTATTTATCTATGGATGAGAAGAGTTTAATCTGGGAGAGATGCTAAGGTATGCAGCAGAGATACAGAATATGTATTTACATATCGTATCATGATGGTTGAGATGCTTTGAAGACTTTCAGGAGGAGGAAGGTGTAAGTTTGAGATGCAGGGTGGGTTGGTTTTGATCACAGCTGACAAGTGCAGCTCATCAAGCAGCAGGGGAAATACAACATGGGTCAAGGGTGGCAGTGCATGAAAGAGTGTGTGTGTGTGTGTGTGTGTGTGTATGTGGATGCAACCTGCCAGAATTCCCAAGCTGTTCCCAGTCCTGCACAAACAGCCCTTGAATTTCCTCCCAAATCACACTACAGCACCTCCCTGCACAGAAAACAGTCTGTGCTTTTGATTGCCGTTTGATACTTCGGTGCTCCTGCAGTTTGGCAAAAGGGGTTGGACTGACTTGTTATCTAGGGCAGCGTTTCAGTGTTTTCCATCTCAGGGACCAGCAGACATCTGATGAGGGTTTTTTTCCCCCCTCCAAAATGGGAAATCTGCCAGTGGAAACCTACACCACACGCTCTTAAAATATAAAATGAATTCAAACATTGGTACTTTTAAACGAGTCGTGGGTTGAAAAAGGGAAACTTTTTTTTCCTCCTCTGTATTTTTTAGGGAGATTGAGTGATGAATGATCAATGATGAACCAAAATAGACACATAGCAGTTTGGAAATGAATTTGCGTTTTGTCTTTTGGCAGAAGCAAGTAACAATAATTCTCTCTTCAGGGACCGCTGACACTGAAAATAACAGATTTATATTGAAGCTGCACTGTGCGAAAATACACCCTTTATCAGGCTGAATCATAAAATTGGGGGTTCAGTTTCCCATCTTTTCTTATTAAAATGTTGTAGATTTACCCTATTTATCTGAAGGAAATACTGGCGTTCACTTCTCTATGTGCAGCACAATATTGAGGGTGCAGTGTGAGAATATAAAGAGAATTGCTGTGGTTGTGGGAAGGACAGTAAAGCATTGGAGCTGCAGACCTGATGGACAGAGTCCAGCAGCTGTTGGGCAGAGCTCACCTGTCTGTCTGCTCTGCTCTACACTGCAAAGCTACATCAAACACAGCGGCTGACAAGCCTCCGTCACAAAACCTGACAACAACTCATCAGACCCAACCTTTGAAGCGATAATCCCATCTGTGAGATTCTCTCTCCCTTTTTTTTCAGTGGGGGTTGGAGGTTGACATCCTTGATGCTGAGCTGATACTGTGCTTTTTTTGCACTGCAATGCCGAGACACCACCTGTTAATAAAAGGCCGCTCACTAGGCAACTGTGATGTCTTTTGCCCTATATTTTGTATTGATGACAGTAGACACAATGGTTACAGCTGCTTTTGCTAAATACCTACTTCTTTTACTTATTCTGAAGAAAATGCTTTTACTGCTGCTGAAGAGGATTTGTCACAGTTTATTTGAGAATTTCCCTAAATTCTAAAATAAAAGCTGTAGGTAATCACTGATCTGAGTTTAGAGTTTCTCTTTTCAACAGAAGTACTGTTCTCGTTCACTTATTAATTCCAACTGCTTCTACTTTGCCATTTTTTGTTCGGTGTCTGAACACGTCCTACAGATATTTCACATTAAAAGCCTACCAGGAAAGAAAAAGATAGTGGCCTTTGAGTTGCTGGAAGGATTTTAATTTGAAACATCTGTGAAAAGAGTGTTGACTTTCCCTGACAGGAACTTACTACCACTGAACGAAAAAACGGCAAATTAGAACCGACTGTAATTTATTAGTAAGTAAGAACAGTATTTCTGTTAAAAAGAGAAACTCAACAGATAGTTAAGTGTGACTATAAGCGTGGCTATAGTGTTGTACTGATGTAATTAGTGCTGTGGAAATGTATCTTATCTTGAATTTATCAAGACAGCATGTAAGCATGTCAAATCTGAGTTTGCATTAACACTAAACAGCATGAGATAAAGGGAGATGTCTTACTAAAATATGATAAAATATACTTATAAATAAGAGCAGGGAAAGTTAGGAATTAAAGTCTGATTATCTCTGCGGTTGAGGTACATAAAAACTGATGAAAACTGATAACTGAAATGTTATATTAAGTAGTAACACAAGGCAGCAAAAATCTATTCCTATGAAAATGCTAAAGACTTTGACTATGACTTTAAAATCAGGAAGCTTTCCACAAAGAAGCAGCGAGCTCAGTGCTCTCCTGAGTGTGAAGGTGTGAAGCTTTGAAGGACGGAGGGAGATGAAGTCAACTGAAGGGAAAGTTTGATACGCTTCTGATTTTAAGATTTTTACTTTGCTAATCAGACGGCAATAAACCACTCACTGGACTCGCAGTAATTAAATGAAACTATGCATCTGTGTACTGTATAATATTTCACAGGTTTTGCTTTGCAAGGTCGTACATCATGTAAATCACAACAGATGTCCAGCTCAGCGTAAAGACGGTGGCCGAGACCTAATCACTCACCTAAATAAAAAAGTCATCCTGTGCAGGTCGATCGTGCACTAACACTGCCAGGTTTGAGGGTTTGTTACCCGCTGGGGCTACCCATGCTGAAAATATGTGCACACATGGCACACTAACAAGCACGCACAAGTGGAAGCATCAACCAAATGGCACACGGCATCAGTCTTGTTTTAGGTTTCTGTTCTAAACCTCACCTGAGTCTGCTAAACAGGTATGTATATACAGTTTACGTATAGTAGCATATACGCACAAGGCTTTACATACAAGCTGGAAGTACACTGAACTGACTGTTGGCTGTCGAAGCAGAGTACATGGGGTGATTCTTGTTTGTGTTTAGATGGTGGTGGTCTTTTTTAAATCGCCTTTCAGAAACCAAAACACACAGCAGCAAAAATGTGTGGTATGGATAAAACTGTGTTTTTTACCTGCTGTAACATAAGCTAATACTTGTATATTGTATGTTTGTATCTGTATATTGTCACTTGTAATGTTTCTGTTTTTGTTACCTGCCTAGGGACTATATATATTTTATACTGATGTTCATTAACATGCTCTGTCCCTATCAAATAAACAAATAAATAAAATAAATTAATAAATCAGCTGCAATTGTTAGCATGTCCAGCCAACTATCATCGCATCAACTGTGTAGTATTTGCCGGCTCTGGAACACTTTCCTCTTGTAACGTTAAAAGTGGAAACATACTGTTACAAACAATACAAACTAGTATGTAAGCCAGACTGCAATACCAGAACAATGCTGCTGCTTTAGTTCCCCTGACTCCTACATGGTTCATCAACTGGTGAGGTTGCCTCAGTCCGTTAGTCTATCAATCAGAGACCCACGGTTTTATAAATTACTAAAAAATGAAAGCAATAAATCTGCCACTGTTATCATTGTAAACTGAATATGCGCCGCACAAGAACGAAAAGCTTGACAGGTGCAGCAACAGTGACCAACAGTCAATTCCGCAATTTTTCTTTTAAATTTCTTTTAAAATCTGCCTCTATACTTTAATTTTGTTGTTTTATGATGTCTGAAGCTGTATTTCTTATTTAATGCCTTTTATGCAATATGTAAATCACTTACCTTTGTGTATGAAATATGCCATATTAACTGCCTTACAGTGAGTGGCCATGCCTACAATCAACGTTGAATCTGTTCTCCTCTTAATCAGCGTCGCTGTTCATATGTGAGCAGAATAAATGCAGAAAATCTACACTTTATTTTCATTTATAACGCAGCACATTGTTATTCAGTGTGTCTGTAGCTCAGCTTGACATCTAGTCTTTTTTTTTTTTATAAGCCTTTAGGGCTTTTGTTATCTCGCCCACACAGATTGATTGCACTCGTTTTTTCTGTTTTTATTTTATGTCTGTCTGTATGCGTGTGTGTTTAATCACTTTGCTTCTATGTTTCTTCACTGTACAAATGGAATAAATTGAATTGAAGGGGTCACAGCTTTCATTTGGATTCGCCTCTGTGTATTTCACTGCAAGAGCAGGTGGTCTAAATAGTTTGTGCCTTCCACATAAAACATGAAATAGTTACTGACAGCGATGCCTCCGGCTTTGCAAGGCGCTTCAACAAACACAACTAACCGCGTTCACGGGTGGGAGGCCTGTGAGGGATCATCTTTTGACCACTGCACTCTTCGTGTGAGGCTTCTCACTGTGAGGTGAAAAGAAGTGGCTGTCGACTTATATCTCAGCACCTTCATGGTTAGAACTGGGGATAGACATCAAGCAAACTGGGGGAAAACTGGAAGTAAATATGAGACCCAAATCTGCACGTAGAGTACAATGAAGACTTACTACCTTGGCAGAGGAGAGCAGAGGGCTCTCCGAGTTGCTACAGGCAATGAAATACAGTACCTACTAGTAAATTTACTCGCATAAAACTGCACAGTTATACAAAGCATCTGCCATAATGTTGACCTTTTATTCTGCCTCCAGGTAAGCTCCTACCTCTGATTTTAGAGGTCACGAACAGATGCTGAGTGCTATTGGTTAGAGATAATGAAATCTACCCTGTAACAAAAGTATTTTTAGCAGCTGCTTTGTGATATAAATCAAACTGCTGACAAGTGATGCCTGTTATGCATTGCAGAGTGACTTCTGCGTTCTGCTGGTTGAACCTGAGAGCTGCTCTGCAATGCAAAATAGAGTTGTAATGGATTATTTCACTTAGACGTTTGTTTAGAGCTCCAAACTTTGCGGCTGCTTTAATAGTTAAGATTTGACTTTTTGGAAATCTGTCTGACGCTCAGATGTTCGTGGCTCCACTGAACTCTGTGTGTCGACAATGTCTGCAGTAATGACGGCGAGTACAATGTGATATTAACCTGTAGACTGGGCGTGTAAAGCTCAATCGATGTTTGGGAAAACGATACAAGAGTCAGAGATTCGACATTGAGGCCCAACCACAGATTCGAAAGAATTCTGGTAATGCTAGCGTTAGCATGTAATGCTACTTCTAAGAGGGCCCTGACTCCTCACGGTTACTGAAGCCATGCAGTGTTTTATTTACAGGTTTTATTTACAAAAAAAAAATAATTCAGAAGGATCACACTGACCCAGGAACTCCAATCAGCAGCATTTCAGTGAGAAATTCCCCCTACGTACGGACTGGCTAGAAAGATATCCGGTGTATCACTGCTATTGTTTACTATTGTTTGTGCAGCAGAAGACATACTTCGTTTTGGGGACATTTCTAATTCAGTATTTGAAATGAAGATTGAGGAAATAACTGCTTTTATTATTTAAAAAATATATACATATAAAATCTTAATCGCGGCCGAGTTGTGTGAGCTTTCAATCACTCTGTATCAGATCATGGACTGTGTATCCAGATACAAATCGCACCATCTGAGAGTGAGAGATACACACCCAAACCTATGACAATGACATACAGGTTGTGAACAAACATCCATACTATGCTAACACTGTTTCTGCTCTGTCCTGTGTTTGGACACGACTTTGCAAGGTTGTTCATGCGGCACTAGAAGCTCAAAATTACCATATTACCTGGGCAGGGAAGGGTACAGGCCTCTTTCAGTCTGATCTGCCTGTCTCCATCGACGGCCAGCTCCAGGCTGCTGCACAGCTCCTCGTCCACCAAGCTGCCTTCGCCTTCGCTCGAGCCGTCCGACACGAAGCAGGACAGGTTTCTGTAGCGCATGCCGTGTCCACACACCACACTCTGACAGGACAGGAACACCACAGAAGAAGGAGGAGGAGGAGGATGATAAGTGAACATGAACCTACAGCCACTTGGTTACAGTTTAATAATGGTAATTTATAGCTATGGCTGGAAAAGTCATATTAAGGTTCCAAAACTGAAGCTGTTCTAGTGGCTGCTTTCATGTCCAAATTACAATAAACAGAGTGGATTTTTAAAAAATGATGTAGTTTTAAAAGTATATATTTGTTTTATTAATGTATGCTGCCTTTTACAAAGTGCATATAAACATCAACTGTATAAAATATTAATGAGACTTTAAAGCAGCAATCTGCGACTGATGTACAGGGGCATACCCGCCCCGACTTTTAATGAGGTTAAAGGTAATGAAGGTAAAAGCCACCATCTCTTATTGTTCTCCATTATTAAATCAATACCAATCACCGTGGATGAGATGTAGATAAAGAAAGAGTTTTAAGCTTAATCAGGAGAATGTTGCTGATATCCTGTAATTTCAGTGCAATTTAAACTTGGCCACTTTTTCATTAATTAACTAATGGACAGTGAGCTTTCTGAAGACAGGAGTTAAAATATGCACGAAGATGCTCATTATTTTTCCTGTCTCCAAACACTCTTCTCGGCACAGTTTCATTCAGTTCATCAACGGAAAAGAAGATTCTGCCATCTCATTGGTGGACATAAATCACTGCTGAAGATAGCTCAATGGTTTGTGTTCTAATGCTTAAAAAAGGCCATTTTGTCACTGTTCTGACTTACTTCTATAAGTCGTGTTCAGACTATTTTAAAACATAAATTCAGGGTTCGTACAGCTTTTTAAGAGTAAAATTCAAGCACTTTTAAGGTACCTAAGCCAAAAATGTCCAGCCCCTCAAAGCCTTTATCATCACATCTAAATTACTATAAATGCGAAAAATACAGTTTACAGAATTTCTTTATACCCACAGCAATCAATGTACTGTATATCGTCACTTTGTTTATTTTACCAGCTGTTCATATTAACTTTGATTGTATGTATCGATTGTGATTGTGATCCCTATTAGATTATGTTGAAAAATCAAACATTTTTCAAGGAGTATATTTAAATTCAAGCATATTCCTAACCTTGAAAACATAACAGTTAAAATTAAGCATTTTCCAAACTTTCAAGACTTTGTACGAACCCTGTAAATCAGATGAATGCTTACGTTGAAATTAAGTTATTATGGAATCACTTTAAAGACAAATTAATGACTTAAAGTCTTATATTGTCACAGAGGTTAGTGCCAACCATCAAAAACTGTGATTTTCAACATTTGTTTTAACTTGAACTGTGAGCTGCTGTTCGCACTGTGTGCAGCATGAAATCAGATCGCAGTTGCAATGATTAGACATCTTTATTAAAAACAATGTTTGGCTGCTAGTGTAAACAAGATACACCGGTAGCTCTTCTGCTGTATTTCTGATAAAGCAGCTTCTCAACGAGTGTTTGCCGTTACCACGGTAACCACGGTAACCACGGGTGTCGCCAAATCAAGCAGGTCTGAAATCTTAACGAGGACAACTTTAAAGACCTGCAGACATCCTGTATCAATAACTCAATAACAAGAGAAGTAAAATGCAGCTAGTGGGTTACAGTGCATCATGGGTAACGGCTGACCTCAGATGACACTTAATGCAGTTAGTTGTCTCTCTTTCTCTGTTTCTCTCTGTCATCCGTTCGAGGAAGGCTGAGGTTGCTGGACACTAACGGAGTTAACTGAGAGGAAACACATGACCTAAATGAATGATAAGAGGTGACATGTCTCCCCGTCTTCCCATAAAAAACTACACCCATGCTTCAAAGTTGTGTTTTATGTCATAAAACGACGCAGCAGACTGCTTTAATAATCTGACCTCGTGGCACACAACGCAGAATACAAAGTGGAAAAGCTGCCAAATTTCTTGGCAGCGGAATTGGTTTATAGTAATGTATCAGCATTAAAAGTGCATTAGATTGATTTTTACTGTCCATCTCAGAAAATAACTGTATGAGCAGGGATTTGATGGGGTTGTGCATCAATACTAAAGACTCCATTACTTTTTTTTTTTTGTCAGGTGCTGAGATTTCTGGCTTCCAAAATCCACTTTCTGGCTCAAACTCTTGTGTGTATTGATCTCAGCTGAGCCAGGGACCTGTCAAAGCTGCATTTCTTGTCGCTAACAGAAGTCGATGCCATCATTAATAATTAATGCAACCGGATTAGGGTATAATGTTATGATTTACTGATGTACCTCCACCCGACACTCGGACCAGGGGCTGTATTGCCAGCGGTAGCAGGGTCGGACAGGGCAGGGCTTCCACTGCTCCATCTGAGAAGGGCAGGGCCGGCCGTCACCCTGAGAGGCCTGAACCACCGACCGCTGCCGCCACATCTTACCTGGAGAAAACACACAGGAAGTGACATCATCAGTGTATTATAATTCTGTTATTTTCACTTTCATATTTGTGTATTTTCCTCTTAATTTCCGTTTGAAGGTGCCTGCTCTTCTCAGACACTGCCTAACTGTTTGTAAATGACACTGTTCAATAAAACAATAATTATTTAGATCAAATTAAGCTATATAACAACAACAGGGTCCTCTCTGACTTATTCTCTGTCCCAGTATTGAAGCGGGAGTCTTGTGCTTCACCAGCATTTCTTCTGCTAAGCCTTTAGGTTTTGATTCATGTCTGAAACAATTCAATTATACAGAGTGTAAAGTGGCCGTGTTTTCTGCACAATAAACTAAATGCAAACAGGTTTGGCAGTGGCCATTGTGGTTTACCACACAGCAGTCACCCATTCCCTCTATTAACAGTTCATTTTAAATGCATGTGTATGTGTTTGTTTTGAATGCACTGAATTAATGTTACTGTGCACAAGAGCACTTCACTTAACGGAGCAGGATTTTCTGAAATACTGCACTTTTTCTCTGCCATCTTGATTGGTTCTTGGTCCACTTGAGTAAAATGGCTTTTCGTCCACATTAATCAGCAAACGCTCTTTAAATGAATCCAATACATTACAGCAGCTAACACCTCAGAGCGTTTGATTTAAGTGCAGAATGCTGCGAATTAGCTAGAAAACCCAACGCAGAAACCCTACACACACACACACTTTAAAATGCAACTTTCCTGTCTACCTGTTTTAAACCACCCACTCTCAAATCTCAGAACCCTTCATTTGTTGCACATCCCACTTTCATTTTCACACCGCACAGCCAGCAATCTGCTCACCCCAGAATACACCTTTGCCACACTACGACACCTTTCAACACATAAAACACAAATCAGCCTTCCCACACACTCACACAAACTGTACAAGCTCATATCCTATTCCAACAAGAGAACATCCCACACACACATACACACACACAAACACATCAAATAAGGCCCCCCCTTGCTCCTTTAGCCTTCCTTAAACTTTTATCTTATTCCTTGTGATTTAGCAACTATCGCTGCAGCGCCTCTTCTTCAAAGCGCTCCCTACAGCCCTGAGCAGCAGGAAGATGTAATGGGACAGAATCAATTGTGTGCACCGCTGGAACAACAACCAGGCAACAGGAGGACAGATTTTCGCCGCTCATTTGGGAAGACTGGAACGTCTCTTAAACAAACACTTCCTCTCTTTTGCTTTTGTGAGTTTTTCTGGCCAAATGCCTCCAGTAGGAGCAGGAAGTGTCTGACATGGGACTTTTTTAGTTATCCAAGTACGTTTTGCTGAACATGCATGTTTTTACTCAGCTACACTGTGCACTTTAGTCATCTGGTGTGGAGTCACACACATGCACAGAAAACTGTTGGTGCAATAGGCTCCTCACATGCAAACCTGGGACAAAGGGCGCTGTATGTGAAAATGCTTTTCAAAGCTTTATGTATGCAGGATCCGACAGACCTGTATGGTTTTTACTTGCATCTTCCTGCTTCACATTCATTCATGTATGCATTAACAACTTGGAGCTGCGAAGTACAACCGCATCATGCTGAGCATCATAAAGTCGGCTCTGTTGCATTTTCTGTTTGATTCTTTCACATTACAAGCAGCCCAGGGACTGTCAACAAAAAGTCACACCTGTCTCTCAGTGTTTTTGTGCAAGAAACATGACATACAGTTTAAATATTTAAAGATACAGTCAGGAGTTGAACTCACAACCGTTCAGTCACCAAACCCGGGTCAGGCCAATCACAACCCTTTATCTAATATGGGGCGGGTTTGATACGATGACTGTAGCCTATAGAGGAGCGATGTGGAGGTAAGATGGCTGCTGCTGATGTGGAACGTTCTGATTGCACTATCGCGACAGTATATTTAATCTAAAAGAACAACAAACAACTGCACTTAAAGCTTTTGTTGTGTTTGCCATACTTCTGACAGGATTCGCTCAGCGCTACGTCACACGTTTTGTTGCTCTGATTAGTTGTAGGTCTATCCAGTTGCGTCCAGAGGCATTTTGTCCTGCGCCCATTGATAATGCCCCTTGGAAATAATATTATTTCACATTTGCAAACTGGTCTGGTAATGTCAGGCTAGGGAAGAAGACTGCAAGCTAGTAAACATATATGCAAAGAATACAGGATTTAAAATGTTGAAATCAGCTTTGCAAATGTTTTATGTGGAAGGAAAGGCATTCAGCATCTTTGTTTGACCTCAGTGAGTTTTGGTGGTTAACAGTGAACGTAAACATAACTTTTGTTTGTTTACAAGAAAACGCTACAGGGCACCTTTAAGTTTGTTAAGATCATCTCATTCCACACTACCCAACAGTACCATATACAGTCTGTATCAGCTAACTCTTCATTGAAGATACATGATTTTCACACTAAAAATAAATATTCAAACCCAAGACTTCAGATGTTGTTTTTTTTTTATTATGGCTGCATCATTCCAATCACATTTCTCAACAATTAATTTTTGAGAAATGTGACTCATGCTGTGCGATGCTTTGCTGCACAGCATGAGTTTGTAATGACTGTACCAAATGCAGATCAGTGAGGTTTAAGAGGCTAACCCCATTTGAGCTGAATCACTGGGCCCTGTTGTCTGTTGCAAATTCAACAAGTTGACGTGTTTGGCCATTTGCCATCGAGTCTGCCAAGCTCAGCCTGGCTAATTCGGCATCATCTTCTATATCATGTCTTCAAAAACATTTAGAAAACTAGCTTTAATGTAACGATCTTTTATTATTTGTTCCTCAGCTTGTTTTGTCTTTTCCTTACTTTGCTTGCTCTGATTTTATCTAATTATTGCACATGAAAATACAGTGATCATTGTAAGAAGAGGTGACCTGGTGTTTAGAGAAGGTGTCTTGTTAGTAAAAGGTCACACATGTTTCATAATATTCTGGCTGCCAGAGAGCCCTGTCAGTTCTATGATCACACTGGAGATTACTCAAGATAAAAATGTCAGCTAAATGTCAACAACAGTTTGTACAATATGAGTTGATCAGTGTCTTATATTATGAATCTTACCCTCTAGTCCGCATGTCTGTGAACACTCTGACCAGGCCGACCACTCCGACAGCTGACAGTTGACGGGACACTCGACCACACAGGAGATGTTCATCTGCCACTTCTTCTCCAAATTCAACTGCAGGACATATAGGACATGAAAAGGGGGTAATTCATGACACATCGTCAAATCATTCACGGCACGGGCAACTCAATCTGTTACGGCTAAGCAGCTTGACCTCTCAGCACTTCAATTCCCAGAAGCCTTTGTTCTGGCAGGGGACAGACTGTGCTGGGCAGCATCAGGCCGGCAGAGTTGGAACATTGAGGCTGCTGTGAAAGCCGTTCTGACACAATGTGTTTTTGTGAATGAGCCAGATGATGAAGTGGGCCAAGGGTTAAATAGCTGTGGGGACGGCTCTGCCACAGCCCACCGGCTACAATTACAGGGAGCCGAGACACATTATGAATGAATAAAACGCTCAGCCTGGAGCAAGGACAACAATCTCTGCATGGGAATACTACTGAATATTTCATGTTGCTGTGGGCATAATAGTACTGGAAGGATAAGATAATATATTGTAATGAGTGATGTGATTAAGCCATTAAGACAAATGAGTGTGTCAAAGAAAGTAAAAAATAAACTGGCCACAAAAACAAACAAACAATAGGGGAAACACAAAAGGAGACACGAGGAATTTCTCACCTCCTCACAGAATTTTAGATCGACTGATTTGCCGTCACTGCGAACGCAGTCGAGCATCCGGGTCTTGATGCCGCTCCCACACACAGCGTTAGAACTCAGCTGACATGTACTCCAGTCTGAGGAGAAACAGAACATATTCACATTTATTATTTGGGCTGTTAATGTTAATGAAAACTGGGAACATAAAGTTAACTCAAAGTGCATAATAACCAACACGGCAGAGGCTAATGGGTGCCAGGCTGAAATATCAACAACACAATCTCCTACAACTTACTGTCAGTTGTTTATAAAGTAATAGAGTGCTGCAGGAATGAGTCCTAAAACTCAGAAATGAGGTAGCATTTTCGCACTTCTGGTTCCCTCATCTCGATGTCAGTGGGTTTCTTGAATGGGTTTTTGGTTAGATGCCTGAAATAAGGTCTGTGGTTCACACAAGCTTAAAAGATTTTCACATTTTGTTCCACGACATAAAATATGTCAGTAAATACCCCACTTTTGGGTGTCTTAAAAAAGGCGCTTGCTAACAAGTGGCTAAATGAGTGTACAGAGACTGTGGTGTAGTTAGTTTATAGTCGTATAAAGTCGTATAAATAACTTTAGCTATTTACTTCTGGAGAAAGGTCTGGCTGAACCCATTATCATTCTGGTATAGGGGGAAAAAAACGCTCTGGCTTGTTTGTACCAATCACAATCATCTTGTCCAGGATGCAGTGACGGAGCCCTTCCAAAACAGTAACATGCAGATAGCGGAAGGGGAGGATAGTTCTGAATAAAATAGTCGGCCAATGGCAGGCTTATACTTCCCGGGAGACAGACTATATGACTGCGACCAGAATTCAAATAACACACCTCGTCCAGTTACATTTTACAGTAGAATATGACCCTTACATGATGACTGTAGAGCTGTAGTAGAGCACACGTGTTTACCACATACAGCAAATATTTACCAGTGTTCAGCAGGTTGCTGCTGTTGATTTTACCACCCTGGGTGCAAGCAGAGTTGGAAGGCAGGTGAGAGGGAGTCATGATTTAGACGGGAGCAGGAAGGAAACGAGAGCAGATGGTATTCAATTCACAACAAACCAGCATTTCACTAGTGTTCTGCTTCTGTAGCTGGATGTATTTTCAGTTGAGGCAGGATGATGTGGCGGGACAAAACACAAGGAGACGCTGTTCAAAAGCGTTCAAATGCGTCAGCTGTCACGAATTCTCTACACTTCAGAATGAATAAAGCCCAGACAGTGAGAAACATGGTGTGTCTTAGCTTTTCAAGGGTGAACACAGAAATGCACTGTCGCACCATGTCGCCTCATGTTACTTTGAATGTTGTTTAGCTTAAAAGGTTTTATATACCGATATACAGTGTGTTCCAGGAAGCAAAAGTACATTTCACATGATGTATTGACACAGTGCAACACTATCAAATTAATTACCAGCTACGTTGCTGACATAAACTAAAATTCTCATGCCTTCACTGCACTGTATCTGATAGATCTTTTAGGATGGACGTGCCATGCATAAAAATGAGCCACAATGGGCTCCCAGATGACTCAGCAAAATGGCCAGCGTGCCTTGTGCTTACCATACTGCAAGTTAATTAACGTTACTACATGACACACTTCTTCTCCCTCTGCCCTCCTTCACTTATGCCACAACTCTCAAGTAAAACTGAAATGCCTTAAAATAAATTGGTGTGTGATTTTTTTTGTTGTGTGTTTGGACTCTAAAAAGATTCTGGCTGGCGAAGATCACTGTCAGTAACAGATGACTACTTTGTCAGCAAAGAGGTCATTGAAGGTTTATAACAGCTAACTTAAATCCAATAAATCTGGCTGCCATCAGTATCCTGTTATGCCAGCATCATAAGCGAGCTGTGTGGCCAGGCGGTCAGATTTGAGTTAAATAACCAGGATTTCAAAGCAACATCAATACCAGTTTTCCCCAATAAACTTCAGAGCTGTAGAAGGCTGAACCTTGGCCACCCCAAAAAATGATTTATGTGATGTGAAAAGACAACATTTTATTCCAGACTTAGGGTGCCGATGCCTTTCAAACCACAGCGTTGCATGCTGTTGTTAAAAAACACAACAGGGAGGCTGAGGTATCACTCATAAAGTGTGCCATCCGCTGACAAAGATGAGTGGCTGTTTTTAGCTGCAGTGAGCTCGTTTGCAAGCTCAACTCGGGGAGAACAGTGTCTCCTCCTGCCGAGGAGCTTTGTGGCACTCTGGGGACTGAAAATAGGGAGATTGCAACAAGAAGGGAGCGACAGTACGAGACAGAGAGAGAGAGAGAGGCGGCAAGAAAAGGAGTAAAACTGTGAAGGAAGGAACAGCTTGGATGGTCTCAGCATCAACAAAGAAAAAAAAAAGAGCGCTCTACCCAATAATAATCTCTGCTCGTATATTATGTACATATACCCTGGGATGCCTGTATGCCGCTGTGAACCCAGCAGTAGGGATTATATGTCTCCCAGTGTAACAACACAAAGGGAAGACAGAGAAGGAGGGTGGGCTGGTTGAGAATGTGGGGCAACAGCAGTTCAGGCAATATAACAAATCTAAATGAAATATAGGAATTTTATTGAAACAGTTTCCGTTTCCAGAATGAAATGTGAAAGAGTAGCCTCTGCGACATGTGATATGGAGGTGTGATATCCTGTTGATTAGACAGTGGAGCTCGGGAACGCTGCCAGCACAAATCTCAGAGCAGTTTTGGAAATCTTTCTGTTTGTTTATAGCAGCTATAATCAATATTTTCATAATAACAATGTATGAAATAACAATGTGAAAACAGTGGGACAATGTGAAAGGGGTTGCTCGTACTGATGAGGCTACAGAGAATTATCAGCTGAATAGTCACCTCCCCTCGGCTTTACAGAGCTTTATGGTGAGTTCAGCTCATCGTTTAGCTGTCCAGGCCACAATTTTACTGTTTCGGTTCACTCTCACTGCTCTCATTGCATCGTTTTCAGTGCAGCAAGCATCTGTTTTCAGAGAAAAAGCTTTAAACACCCACTGTACACTACCTGCTCAGCACCAGACAGCAGAGAGACACAATTAGAGACTAGCTGGTGAACACAGTGGAGCATTTAGCGGCTAAAGAGCCAGATATTTCCCTCAGGAGTTGGTGGAGACCAAAAACAGAGCTAAAAGAGAGTGAATATTGGATACTGCCAGGTAGCCAAAAACACGACTCCAAATGACTGATAACTGTTGGATGTGTTATAAGCAACTGTTCGCTAACAAGTTCACTATATCAGTGTAGAAGGTGATATGTCACAACCTCTCTCCGCTGCCCCAAGTGGCCAAAGAAATCAGTTATTGCAGGTTTAAAGTAAATCAAGAATGTTTTTTTTTTCTGTTCTCAGCAATCACAACAGAGGTGCATCTGAGGAAGACACTTAGCCCACAGCGGCCAACAGTCAAATGTTTTACTTGTACTTGGTATTTTCCAGGCTTTAATGGTTGTAACTGCGCAGATTTGCAGAAAAACATGTGTGACCATTCATCCTTCCGTTGAAAAGTGGAGCTAAACAGAAATACAACCAACAAATGATAACTGAGCCTGTGATTAGAGAGGAGCTTTGCAAAGAGCTCCATTAATGTTACATCATCCTTATACAACACAAGGTTTGATAAAACCTTGCAAGGTTTGAAATTATCTTACCCCAAGAAACAAAAGTGACAAGGTAAATAAAAAAATAGATGAGTCACTTGTCGATTGCCCCTCTTGCTGTTAGGACAGATGAGGAGCTCATTCTGAAATGGAGGCAGTGATGTTCACACAAAGTTTTAAAGCTCCGATTTCAAGGGCTGTTTAAATATTGGCGATTTGGTTAAAGCTGAGAAACATCCATCCTGACACACCCATGGCAGCAGCCCAAAACCATCTGCTCCATCCAAAATACAAGGCATGTACAGTACTGTCATTTTGAGGAGACACGCCTGCCACAAACAAACTGTTTTCATGACCTTAAAGAGAGAAGGGAATCGGAAACTCAGCTTAGTCGCCATTGCGCACTGCGACTTTATGAAGACAGTGCATCATTTCCTTTACCTGTGATGTTGTAGAAGTAGTTGAAACAGTTGAGGTTCAGGCTGCAGGGCTCCTTATCAGTTGTGTCTGGACAGTCTCTCCCCACACTGGGCGACCGCAGGGTGTACGCCGTCCGCACTCGACTGTTGGTTCTGGTACAGGGCTGAAACAGAGACTCCCCGTTAAAAACTGGAGCCTACAAAAATGTTTCTATGAATGCTAAGCACTCCATAGTGCAGAGAGTGATAAGAACTGAATACAGACATATCCCTGAACTGGAACTAAGCCATAGAGCTCCTGCCACACAGATGTCCATATCTAGTGAACATTAAAGGCTAAAACTGTGTGAATTTGCCCACTTCTGGATTATTTCCCAGCTTATTGAGCCACAATTCATTAAGATTTCTCATGTCAAGACATTCTCCCAGAGTCTGCATAGGCCTTGTCCCTGGAGGGATGTTATATCACAGTACTTCTAAAAATAAATAAATAAAGAACCTTTCCCTGCTCTCTCTGGTGGCATTCCCAGGATGTGGAATTCGATTTTTTTCCGGCAGGAAATGACAGAACGACTGAAACAGATATTCTGCTGGAATGGTAAACCACTGGATTCTACACGGTCATTGCTTGCAAAGAAGAGAGTTGGAGGAAAATGACAGCCTTTTGAATAACTCCATTGCTGGCACGATGAATAAAACATGTGAGAGGCCCCGCTGGTGCCACTGCAGACTCCAATTCGAGCTTGGCATTGTGGGAAGTCGGTGTGTCAAGCACTTTGGGAGAGAATGGGGTGTGATTAACAATGGCCAGGGTGCTGCTGTGAGAACAGCAGGTGAAACCAGAGCAGTTAAAATGGCTTTTTACCCCGAATCGGAGGTGTCAGGGGCGGGGGAGCTGAACAGGATGTTCTGACATCTTACACGTTTTTGCAAAAAGGGAGAACGAAGATTGCGTTCGTGCTGTGGCCTGTAGGTGTGTGCTTTGCTGCTGTGATGAAATCAGGGGTCGGTGTCTCTTTACAAAACTCAATTTGCAAAGTCTTCACATTTTACAGGGAGCCGGAAAAGGACTCTCAGGTCATAAATTCTCATGTATTCATTTTACCATCAACTTGTAGGCTGAAATTTATGAGCTAAATTCCTGGTAGCACTAGATATCTTTCCATACAATCTTATAAATCAATATATTTTCTGAAAATATAACTAATTATTTTCACTGTTTGTGGTTGCTTTATGTTTGCCACTACATCACTGCTGATGTAGAGAGGGTTGTGTGTGTGTGTGTGTGTGTGTGTGTCACAAAATGTAAATGTGGAAACCTGCTCAGCTCTGAGTCTTCACCATAAATCATCTTCCTTCCCTGCTGAATGCAGTGAGTACAGTGTAATATAGGTGATATATAAGCCATTTTTCTCCTGCTTCCCAGTTCATATATCTCTTTTATTCCCCCTTGGTGGACGAGAAATAACCTGTTGACAAAGATTCACACACAGCTCACAATAATACAGTGAAGCTACGCTTTGAATTCCTTGAGCCTCAGAGAAAATATTTCTGACAAGAAAAAGATATCAAGATAAATCTCAGTGGGCTTCACAAAAATCTGACGATCCCATATCTACTCTGTGCCAGACAGCCGAGATGCTGCTTTCTGATCTGGGTTCAGCTCTCACCAGGCTGCAGCGGCTCCAGGGGCCCCAGTCATTTAGGACGCAGTCCTCAGGGCAGGGCAGTCGGCTCTCCCTGGCCCCCAGGGGCATCTCCTCCGGGTCACATAGGTAGTCCTCCACAGACTCCGACGGTCCGTCTATGGTGTTGAGCATGCACCTGTGGGATTGGTCGATAAACACTGAATTTGACCTTATTTTAGAAATGCTGCTGTTGAGCACCAGAGAACAAAACATTATGTTTTAACTGGACATGGAGTTGGCAGGAACATCAAGTACTTGACGACCTATGTTTGTTTCTCAAGCAGTGGGGTGTCTACCTCAGGGTAAGGGTAGTCAATTTTATGAAAAAACAAACAAAAGAAGAAAAACCTCTGTTGTATTTGGTCACAGCGACACAAACTCCACAGGCTATGGAGGGCCAATGTAAACTCACACAGCAGTAGGATGAACATGGACTGGCTGGATTAAATATCTGAAAGTAAGTTGCACTTTTTCTGTCCACTTTCATTTTATGTTTTAACCAAGTAAATGCATTTAAACTATTATGCATAAATAGATACAGTACAAAAACTTATTATTTTGATGCATCTTTCCAGCCACATTTTTAAAGAATCTTCTCCTCCAGCTTTTTATACTCCAGCAGACAAGATAAAGAGGAGGTGAGACTGCCACTATTTTCACTGATAATTTCACCTGCTAAAGAGCAGAGACTTAACTGTGATTGTACATCAGCCATCTAAACATCGAACCGCCAACAATCATAACAAGACATAAGACATTACAAGGGGTATGCATGTTGATATCTTGTCTACCAGTGATGTTTTATTATTTGTATGTGTGCGTGCGTGTGTTGTTAATCCATTGTTTAACAGGACTGGGATGAGTCTGATATAGTCTAATCACAGTGTATGTCTTGGCATGTGCAGAACATAAATCCAAAAGTTTGAGTTCCACCCGAAAGGATTTGGCAGCGTGTCGGTTGCTGGCTGTCCGTGTTTTATTCTAAAAACATGCATAACTTCACCAATGGTAGTCACACTCATTTGAATACAAATTAGCATGTCAGCGTTATTAGAGGTCTGACAGTTTGCAACTGCTTTTTTTCTGATTAACTAATAATAATAATAATAATAATAATGGAAAAAAAATAAATAAATAAAAGGTGCACATCGCATATTCCGAAATCTCAAGGTGATGTCTTCAAATTGCTTGTTTTGACTGATCAAGAGTCTAAAACCCAAACCTACATTCACTTTACAATAATATAAGAAAAGAAAACATTTCTGACATTTCTGCTTGAAAATTACTGGAGCAATTAATTGATTATCAAAGTTTGTTTTTTAATCAATTTTCTGTTGATTGACTGATCAGCTTATCATTTCAGCACTAATATACACTACATATAAAAATAATGTATCTAGTAAAACAATATAAACACAGACACATAGTAGGACAGAGGACTTGATAGATACCTGACTTTCCTGGTCTGGACCCCTTCACCGCAGTTCTCCTTTAAGTCCACGTTGCTGACTTTCCACACACTCCACGGCTCGGCCACCCACACATACTGATTGCAGTCGCTCTGACACGGCACCACCTCATACACCTGATGACAGAATAACCATATTTGTGTGCTGAACATGTTTAGATACAGCAGCGAGTCAAAGGTAGCCTCAATGGGTTGAGCCAACTAAATATAATGGTCATGGAAAAAAAAAGTGGCCTCTATAGTCTATATTATTAAAAATATTTCGTCTTAGCCATATAAGTTTGTCAGTAAAGTTTTGCCTAATACACAGTGATGCTTTGGCTCAGCTCTCCGAGGTTTAACTCAAGAGATTATTTCTGCCCCCAGAGCAGCTTTGCCTCTGAGAAATGTCTGTATAAATAAAACTCCAATCTGATAGTAGCTTGTTTACTTACAGTGAGGATATTGTGACTGTGTACATCTATCTGTCAGTGACCCACTGACATCAGTGACACTTAACATCTGCGACTACATTACAAATAGCTGAGGAAAGCAGGTCTTACCTGGGCCTGTAAGCAGTGAGTCACATCCAGCGAGCATTGGGGTGGATTAAAAGGAGACAGATGGATTAATGAGCACATGCCAACTGTTCATATAGTGCAGAACCTATGATTAATGCAACATTCGAGAGGACATAATCAGAAAAGCCTCTGGCATAAATACCTGTGTGAACTTTGTGTGTGTGTGCGCGCGCGCGCTCTCACACACACACACACACACACACACACACACACACACACACACACACACACACAGGCATAGATCAACACAACCTTAATCTGCATCTGCTGATACTCAAGGGCCTGGAGAGCATTTCATTTTTGCAAATCATGGAAACCTTAAGGAACCAACTGGCACACGTTGGGGCATTAATATGGTCGATGGGATCCATTTATAGCACACATTGCTTTGTGCACGTTGTGCTCAGCAAAAAAAAAAAATGAGTGCAGCAATAATGAGGGGAAGGTAAAGGAAAGCTCTGCAGACTCAAGCTCATTATTCATCAATAATTAATTTCTTTCACTCTCTCCAGTGTTGGATACGTATAATGTGTATCGCTCTCGTAATAAAGTCTAAACATATTGTAGCACATATAAATATAAATATTCAGGAATCAATGGTTTTTATCTCAATCTACCAATTCAGACTTCAAACCCTTCAGTTTCAGCATCTGTACCTGGTTGATGTGGTCCAGTTTGGGACACGGCCGGCCACCGTTGTAAGGTTTCTCTCTAAGCCATTTGGAGCGAACTTTGACTCCGCTGCCGCAGGACTTGCTGCAGCGTGACCAGTTGGACCATTCACTGAGCTTACAGTCTGAGGGACAGGGGATGATGCACGCCTCCTCAATATAACCTGAAAGGAGGACAAAAAAAATGGAGGATTCACACACAATTGGTTTTTGGCTTGTGACCGGTAAAGTGAGTCATACACACATCAGAAGAAATACTGAAAGACAAAATGATGATTTGCTACTTTTCAGGCTGTTTCAGTGAATTACCAGACAGTGTACTGTAGTCTGCGATTAATTCTTTCAGAAGGAAAATTGATTCTTAAGAAATTAGCTTTGAAATCTCTGCATCCCACCAGCAGCATCTCAGCTGCTCAGCCTCCAGGTTAAGAATGGCACTGGCTGGTTCTTGAATCCCTTAGAAGAATCTTGCTTTCTTTATCTAGTATGAAACTACATTTGTCCCAATTCCCAAAGGTTAGTTTTTCTTTTCGACCCAACAAACAAGCATTAAAGACAAGTTCAAGAACTCTTTAAAAGCTAGATGGGAAAAAAATACCCAGCTGTATGAGCACTGCAAACTATTAACCGATACTTCACAAACTAATCTAAATGCACCTATTGATTTTCAGCTCAGTGGAAGTAAAACAGGGTCCACATTCAAAGGCCCAATTTTATGGTCTGTTATATAAAAGTCTACAAATCTACCAAAGCAGCGGTTGGGCCTGGCAGCAAGCTTCATTATTTCAATCTTTTTTTCCTCAGCTCACAGGGTCATGACACAGTTAACAGGCCTGATTTTAAGCATCTCACTCTGCTTGTTACGCGTGTTTTTCTGGATCTTTCACCATCTCTGGGCAGTGATATCCTCCATTTTCGCCAGTACACACAGGCCAAAGTTCAGTCAAATGTGTTGAAAGAGATTATTCTTCCCAATCTTTGACTTTGTGCTTTTTGTTTCCCCCCAAAGATTTTTTCCACTTGCTCAGAGAAAGTCTGTTTAGTAGACAGAACCTAATATATTTTTTTTAGGCTTATGTAACAGCACTGGCCTGTAAATCCGTTTAGCCTTTGATTAAGAAAATCGATGAGGCGAATGAGCCGAGAAAGCAGAGTGTCTCACTGGGCGCCTAACCACTTCCTCTCTCTCATGTGGGCTCTTTCAGACTGCTTCGCTTTTTAGACATGTGGTGCTATACTGGCGGATGGGTTTGCTGAAAACACACTTCTCACGATTTTAGATAACAAGTTTCAGAGGAATCCCACAGAGGCCAGTCAGCTGTTAGAAATCAATTTATGTCAATGTATATGTGCGTATTTTATTTTGGTATTTCAAATAATATATAAACCACACAGCCACACACTAACAACACAAAAACGCTCACTGCAGACATCTCAAAAATAAACAGTAAAATAAATTAAGAGGTAACAATTAAAATAAAAATGTTACTACGAAGAAATAAAAATAAAACAAAAAAGAGAGAAAAACAATTGAGAGAGCTTAGGTAGATGGGTTAACTTTAAGCACAACAATAGAATGGTCTTTTACAACACTAGCGTGGTGAAAATAGAGAGACCTTGCAGACGATCATTCAATCATTTTCTCACTTTTTTAACTTGGGCAAAGTCCTGCTGAGCACATATGTTCTTCTGTAGCACCGTCATGCTTCACACTGACACACTGAGCTGCCGGATACAACAGCAGCTATACACTGCTGGAGCAAATGGAGGATAACTAGAGGGGAGAGTGGTACTTTCATATTCATAGTCTTTGTCTGAATGTCTGAGTTTGTCCCACAACTGATTTGAACAAGTGACGTCCCATTCTCAAAGCCTGGCCGCGTCAGGCCACGTTCAGACCAAAAATAGCACTGCATTAAAATAAATAAATAACACATTTGGCTGTGTTGGTGTGGGCGTGTTGCTAAAGCTACTGTTGAGAAGATGAAATACAATCCAGAGGGTCCAGTTTGAGTAATACATCTGTGCGTTTTAAGGCTGAGCAGATGCCAAGACACTGCACAACAGCTAATAATACAATGAGACAGGATGTCAGAGCTCTGGAGAGTAATCATGGCGACTATCACTTTATCCTCGATGGCTGCAAGGTAAACAGTAGAATCACGTTGTTTATGTTGGAAAGTAATCCATCAGGAATGTGCACTTGGTCGATTACCAAGTTGGTCGATGAAGTTGCGGCAAAAGTTGAGCTAGTTTCAACGTTTTTGCTGGATGACCCTGATTTTTTTGACAGCAACCCTTGCAGTGGTCTGATTGAAATTAGGATGGATGAGGGTTTGTTAGTAAGTACAATGAATGCATGAGACTCACCCCATCAATCTGGCGACCAAAACCAAACAAACCGGAGTCCTCTTACGATAAAAAATAATCTTACACTCTTATGAGTCGGTTTGTTCTTCTTTTCTGTTACCTTCTTTCAGCATAGCTACAGACCACTGCTGCCAAAGGTGGTGTTCACTTCAGCAATATGGATGATTGGAGCTTAAACATGGGGTTTAAACTTGGCTCAGCTGAAGAGGACAGCTGAAGGGTGATCTTGCTGCCCACTATGCTGCTGGCCCAAAACTGAGCAGTAAGATTCCTCAAAGCCAATATGATTAAAAAATTAAAAAAGTCCAGCTTAATCCAGTCAAGACTGGAGTCCTGACAGCACCAACTAAATGCACAGTGACATAATGATCACATCCATACACGTGCATGCACACACATACACTTGACTGACCTGACCTCCTTACACTCTGTCGCCCCTGAGTCCAGATCATCATCTCTACATCAACACCTTGCTGAGTTCAGCATGGCCTCTGAAATAAGTTTAACCTTTGACCCCTTGGCCTCCTACTGTAGGCCCTACAGTCAAGTCCAGTCATCCTAAATCACTGACGCTGTCACTTTAAGTTCACTTATAGTGCAAATGCTGCAGCACCTCAGCCTGCAGTTCACTTGTAGTTCAACTGATATAAACTTGTTAGGTGTCTTGCCAAGCTCTTAGGGAGGGTTTTGGCCTGAGTCCAGGCAGGAGATCACTACTGTTGCCTTTAGAAGTCAACTTGTAACTTGGCACAAACTCCTGCTGTAGTTCCCAAAGCAGTTGTCACTGTTGTATGAAGCTTTCCTAGCTGCTGACTGCCCAATTTCACCTGAAATGTTAACAGTTTCACTGCCCGACTCTTGAACCTCCCAGAGATAATTGAGATATCGAAGTGGAAAGGCTGTCTAACAACAGCCACAATCTATCAACATTTTGTTTATGTTAGCTTACTGTACTTTACCATTATTGACAGCATGGTTATGCCCCGTTGTTATTTTCTCTTTGCACGTGCAGGAACCCACTGGTGTTCCCATCATGATGGCACAATGTTAAAACTTGAAAAAATCTCTAAAGGATAAACTTTAGAAGACAACCAACATACCGGTAATATGGCAAATATCACCTGCACAGTGAGCCGTTAGCTAAATTCAGAAACTTTCAGAACTCAATACTAGTTAATAGTTTTCAGTTTTGTACAAGTTGTTTAGACAAGTAAGACAGAAAATTTGCATTTTCTTTAGATGTGGCTGGTTTAAGACCTGAATGGGCCCCAATGTGAGACAATGCAGTTTATTACACTAAAGCTGTGTTTCTCACTGACATTACATTTAACACTTTGTTTATTTGTTTTGGTCTTCAAAACCTATAAAACATTCATGTTTATATCTATATATACAGTTCATCTGTAAGGCTACAGAGAACAAAATGCTTGTGTCAAATACCTAATAAAGTATACATGCTTTTGGTTGAACCAATATAGAATAGCGGCAAGTATTTTTTGAAATACAGAACCAATGGAAATGCACATGAGGTTATACACTGCTGGACTGATGTTTGTACCCAGAGCAGTTAATAATGGGACTTTCCCAAATATTTTTTACTCTCCTTTTGCACTTGCAAGAACCCACCAGCATGCTGGGCCCCTGGATGTCCACCGAGAACACCCTGATGGTAGATCCAGCCACCATTTATTTTTGGCCATCCAGCCAGTCCGGCTTAGTCACCATAGTGTTGGCTTCTGAAACCAAATTTCACCTGCTTGATGGGTGGTTGGCCCGGGAAGCTTTTCGTGAACCTTTTGGCTCCATTAATCCTTCAACATTACTGCCTGATTTTCGACCTCTTACACCTCCTGCACCACAATCGTCTCCAAGGCAATGGGAACAGCCTAATCCCTGGGTGCTCTGAAAATAGCTATGGAGGCTCAATGCTCAGGATGTAGCGTAGAGGAATAAGAAAGAGTCACCATAGGCCAGAAGGACCCTTTGATGTACGTTACTAACAGACACTGACCTTAGTCCTCAAACCTTGACAGCACACTGCCTACATGTTGTAACACTCAAAACAGCATAAGCTCAATTATACGGCACACGCTCTCAGTGTGTTTCTCTTGTTATTACAAATACGGCCCATCATGCACCAACAAATCTGTTCACTGCAGTACTGCTCAGGTTCACAGGTCCTCAGCAAGATGCTTGCCCTTTAGCTTTATCCTTTATGGCTTCCCAGAGTGACAGTATTCCCTCCTCCCTTACTGCATCCTGCTAAGACGAGGCCAAGGCCCCCTGAGCCCCCCTGTAATATTAAGTCATGGTAAATTTAAGTCATGGTAAAGGTCAAAGCATGATGGGTCACTTACAGTCATAAATATAAGAACTATATGAGTAATGTCACATATACAAGACATAGCAAGGGATTTATGACAAGATTTTCCTTGACTACACCATGACCTTTTGCACTGTGTTGATGGTGGTAGCAGACAAAGTAGCTACATTATTTTGTTGATATAGTCTAATCTTATGTGAGACTGGATTGAAAACTCTCCTTGTGGAAATTGTGTCAATTTAGATGATCTTAATGATGGCAGACCAACACACTTTCAGTCACTGTCTCGAGCTGGTAAGTCTGTGGCTTGGTCTCGAGTCTCTACCCCCTCAGCATCAGTCTTGATTATATTGAACATGACAACACACTAATTAGATCTTCTTGTGGCCGACTGCAATTATTTCTTGGAACTAATAGAATCAGGAATTTGTCATTTGGATGTTACTCGCCTCTTGTGCTGCTCATTATTAGTCTCCCTGTGGTTGGGCTTGACTTGAATCATTTATATGATTAAAAAAATATATTTAATGTACAAATTTCCCAAATCCCATTTTTGATATATTATTCTCTGTAGGTCACAATTCGCACTTACTGTAACTATACAAACTCTGAATAAGAATTTATGAGAACTGTTAAGAAGATTCAGCGTTATCTTCCCTTATATTATTCGCTCCCTCTCATGGAGGCACGAGGCAATCTGAAAAGTGGGCAACACCACAAAGCTTGGATCAACATGCACTTTTAATGATAATCCCGTTTTTTTTTTTCCTGTTGATGTCTGCAGAATCCAGAGATAACAGTGGCACAGTTTGCCTGATCGCCATCATAGCCGAGGGCATTGTGTCAGCTGCAGAGTCGTGGAAAGGACCATGTCTCCTCCTCTATCAAGATTAAAAGTGATGATGGCTGAGATGGAGAGAATGGCACAGAAAATGAAGGAGGGAGTGGCAGAGAGAACGGGGAGGAAGAGCGACTGAATGAGGAGGATAAAAGAGAGATTTAATGATATCTTTGAGATACACATGTACTAATGCCAAGCCTCATGAATGTGTTTTTGTTTCTGTGTGCACCTCAAGGAACATTTCTTTTTTTCTAAGCTCAGTGATGCTTGAAGATGAATGCATGGGTGCACACACACACATAGTCACAAACATTCACATAGGTGTAAAAATACACAGAAGCTGACAAACACACACAAACACACACAACCCCATCCTTACGACGTGCTCTTGTCACACCCACACTCAGATTAACTGACGCATATCTGAATCTGTGACTCACACAAGGAGACTAAAACCATGTTTATATATGCACAATACTGATGTATTCATTTGAACATCTCCTCCATTCTATTTCACAGCAATTTCACAACGAGTTTCTGAACCCGGATTCTCTGCTTGAAGTATTTTGGATCTAAGATAAGACCTTACAACGAGGAGACAAATGATTCTGACAGGAGTGTGCCAGAAAAAGGCCTCCTTATGTGAAAGTCAGTATGCGAAATGAGTCGGTGGCCTCCATGGGAGGGGCTTTCATATGTGCACAAACAAAATCCTTCGCTTCAGATGAATATTTAACAGAACAGAAAGTTATTCTTGCATCTGCAGCATTCCAATGTGCTACAGTATATTTCTCACCTGGAACCAAGAAGTCAAGGCTGGAAAGGGAAAAAATCTGATTTGCTACAGAGTGTACACCTCAAGACTTCTGTGCTTTAATGCAGATTTCTGTCAGAAAAAAAAACATTTTCTAACTGACCCCTAGTGTTATATAGCCATACAGATAGTTTTTATAGATGGACAGATAGGTCTTATTTGTCCAGGTCAATTCGACAGCAACATCTCTTTTCACAAACAGTGTCTCTGTAACTCTGGATAATCCACAGAACACATTAGGTGTTTTCACACCGGCTGGAGGACCTCTTAAAAAAATGGACCAAAAAACGGACAAATGGGCCAACAGTGAAGTCCAGGCTTTATTGAGCGTAAATGTGATGGGGGAAATACAATGCAATTTGGACTCGTCAAAGCAAATTATAAAAACCTTGTGTGTGATGTTGTGTGTGACGTTGCTATACCAACCACCGGCCGGCTTATGTCACTTCAGCGTTCCTACTGGCGGTGTGAATGCAAACAGAAAAAAAGCCCTTGAAGGAATGTAGTTCTTGGGGGAGCTAGAACTGTTTGGTCCGAAAACGCCTACAGTCAACAGTGTTTTAATTGGGACTACTTCTTCAGTAAAAAGTACTTCCAATGAAAACTGATCACAGCAAATTTTCTGCCTTTCAGCGAGTCCCCACCTCCTGCACACATATGAAAAGTGGGGTGGGGGAGTGGAGGGGTTTCAGAGGGCGTGGCTCTGTGCTCAGTAGCATCCTCAGTGTGGGCCGACATTTTTTTTTTTTTTTTTTTTACGGAAAATTCACAAGTTATTTACTGAAACAAACATTTTGACCTTCTGAATGGCCTAATTTCATCACATCGATATATTCAATAAATTCAGTGCTTCATACAGGCCGCTGTTTACCTCTTGAAAGTACAACAAAAAATCTGTGCGTGCTGTGTGGGTTTACTTCAAACACAGTAAGTGCTACAGCTCCTCGAGAACCAAGCAGAGTTTGTATAAAGATTATGATTTTTCTGTACAAAAAATGTATAAGTAGTACACTGTGAAGACACAGAATCTTATGCACAATAAGATATTTATGTTTTTTTATCTTGTTACTGAGGTAAATGTGATGATTAATGGTGATACTGATTTCAGGTAATGTCGTTCAGGCCTCAAAACCTTCAGTATAATGTCATCAAATATGACTTAAAGAGAGTTAAATCCCCAAACCAAGAGACAAAAAGTCAAACTCCAGTTTTGAGCACCAAAATAACCATACCATCCAAATACAGTGTGTGTGAATGCTTTAACAGCTCGAAAAACTACTTCTGTGTTTAATCTTACAATGCTGTGAGCACCACAAACAAAAATCCATTCACCTCCATGTTATTAGAGTGGTGGCTCTAAGCAAGATGTGTCAAAACCGGAACAAATAAAACCAAAACTATCTGCATGGCAAGATATTTCCAGAGATACGTTGTAATTTGGGTGAAATGACCCTTTAACGAAGCAACAAACTCTGTGATTAAACCTTGGCGGTGACAGACACACACACGAGCACATGTACTCACCGTGACTGTTGCAGCGTAAGGTCTCCACCAGCCTGTTGTCCTGGTCGTAGCACACCATGGCCTGGTAGCGGTAGCCCTGTCCACACTCCTTGATGTCTCCCTGGACCTTCATCCCCAGGATGCTCTCCACTCTGCCTCCCTCGGGCAGGATGCAGTCTGACCAGTTCCCCACCGGCTGGGCGTTGTACTTGTCACAGGGGCAGTACTGGGTCTCACTCAAAGGGTACATTTGCGTGTTCTTGCACTTGTCTTTCTTCTTGCTCCTCCCTAAGGAGAGCAGAGGCACAGAGATGAGCAGAATAGCTTTGGGAAAAGTGACTCCACATGTCTGCTGGTGGATTTCTGTCTCTGTTAGGCTAAAGTGGCTTTGAGTCTCATCATACCCAAGGCTACTTTCAAGGCCTTGTTTGGGATAGTGTACTCACTGAAAAAAGGCTGGATGACTCAGGAGCTGCTGTCCCCCAATTCATGTGGGATACGTGCATGGGGGGACAGCAACTCCTGATGACAGATTACGCTGGCAAAATAGTTTCAAGTAGAGTGCTCTTTTACTGAAACAGCTTGACGTTTTTTATCCTCAGACATGTCAAGCATCGTTAATCATAGATCACCGTGCTAAAAAACTTTTTTCTTGTGGCAGTCTATCATTAGGACTCGTTTCCCATGCAAATAAGGATACATACTTTTGATGATTTTCTACCCAACGGCCTACGGCATCTTTCCCTGCAGGTGCCAGTGTCTCCATCAAGCTGGTTTTGACTGTAAATCTTGTTTTTTGCCTTAAATTCATTTCAGCTGAGGTTTGCAAAGAAACACAGCTGGTTGTTGCTAATTGCATCTAAGCAACAAACTGCTGCGTAGAATGCTATAATCTGTCTATACAGGTCATAATGACCAACAGGCAGCAGAGAAGTAAACATCTTGCTCAACATTTACTACCCACTTTAAGGAAACTGAATTTGTGTTGTCTTAGTGTTGTTTTGGATTGAGCAAAGGTAACTAAGATTAAGAAGGGGACACAGACAAAAACTTTTTTTAACTAGTAAAAGGGTCTGTGAGGGATTGGCCAACATTTAACATGTTGCTGATAACCTTTCCCAAATATAACTGAAGGAATCTGAATGAAACGACAAAATCCACGCCCTCTCCTTCCTGATTTAAAGCTAAGAACAATTAAACCACCTCCTTCAAAGAGTGTTTATATGCATTACATGACCTCTCTGCTCTTTTACACTTTGGTGAATGGGTCAAAAGATTTCACATCGGGGGAAATAAAAGCTTTTCAAATCCACTTTCTCACAGTTTCAAGTTGACTTTTTCCCCCCAAACCTCTTGTGGAGGTGCCTTAATGCATTGCACCACTCTCGTCATTTTGCTTTTATGACTGTGATGCACAGGGCAACTCTCTGGGGACACTCTGATGGATAACAACGGCTGAGGAGCTATTTCAGATTTGTTGCTTAAATCCCACTGGAGAAATTAGATGGCAGGAATTATCTGAATGGATTTATGACCTTGTGTTTCACTTTCCTGCTCGTCCATTGGAGAGTTGCCCACCAACATTACCCCCTTAAATTGCCTCACCAACACTTAAACTACAGCGCAAATAAGCTTGTCCGAAAAAGGGTCCAAAACAACAGCCTGTTGTTTGTGCTGTGCCGCTCTCTGTTCTCACCTATCAATGCTCTCTTTCTGGTGCGGACCCCCACACAGTCAGCTGTGCAGGACGAGAACTTGGACCAGTTGGTCAGCTGGCAGTCATCCTGGCAGGGGAGCTGACAGCGCTGAGTGATGGCAGGCATGGCCTTGGCGAATTTCAGACATTCGCCGATGTCGGCCTGCGTCCCATCCAGCTGGCGGCAGGACACAGCTGGAAGAATTAGAGGAAGATGGGTCAAAAAGGCTTCATTAGAACGTGCAGGAGGCCACTAAGTGGTTTATTTTTTATTGTTTTAACAGATTGATTGGTTGTCATAGCAGGTATTGAAAAGTGCACGACAATGTTGTATGGTAATGAAAGAGGAAATGAGTGAACTACAGGGGTGGAAAATGAGTACTGAACATAATGTAATTTACTTCCATATTTCCATTTCATCCTACTAGAGGAAGATATTGTACTATTTACTCCACTACAACTCTTTTGCAGCTTTAGTTACTAAGAATGATGCAGATTCAGATTTTATAGACAAAACATATCAGTTTATAAAATATGGTGCATAATTTAAAGTTTAATTTATGACAATGCTTCATATTTTATAAACAACCCGACTGTATATAAAGTAGTTAAAATGAGTTCCACTTTTAGCAACATTTAAATACTGCGTTATTCCATCTATGTGTACTAATAATCCAATAAGAGGAGCCATTCCGCACATACGTACTTTTACTTCTTGTTGTTTTACATAGTTTAGTACATTTTGCATTTGAAATGTTAATTACAGGAATAGTTTGACTTTTTGTGATGAGTGAATTTTAAATTCTTAATTACAAACCAGTTAGACACACGTGTGCAATGCACTGGTCTGCCGGCTTTTCAGGCGTTTTTAGTAGCTGGATATAATTTGTAGCGTCTTAAAATATGATCTCATTTGAGTCAATTTTAAGGCTTGTGTCATACAGACACAGCTTTTCCTCAAACAAACTGATGAGGTGATCCTCGCTTTCCTCCGTCCAAAACTCATCAAACCATTTTGACCAGCCAACAGTTTGTAACTCGATTTGACAAGTTGAGTCTCAGGTGACGCCATCAGCCAGCTTTAGTTGAGCTGAGGCGATCCAGTTCACACCACTGCAACTTTTCACTGAAACGTTCTAAAATGGTTTTGTCTTGTCACGAATCTTTGGTCTGAACTGGCCGGTATTTCACTGGCGTGCTGTGACGTTACTCTGCCCCACCCCCTCCTACTCCCGCAGCCCCCTGGCAATCGGAAAATAGACACATCAATCAAGTGTTTTCACAGGATGAATAGTACTCCCTGTGACCAATAAAGTGACTTTGATATGTAAAATTGCTGGAGTTCCCCTTTACATAAGATATCCTAATACTTCTTTCCCCACTGGTGAGCAACATAACATCAAACAGAGATTTAAAGAGGGCAACTAAAGAGTTAATGAAAAATAGATCAGAACTGTATAATTCAGATTAGATCTCATGGGGGGCTAAAATACTATTATAAGCAGATCAGACACAAATGCGTCTCTACCTCAATTGGTTTTAAGCCCACAAGTCAATTTATGTTGGCTTGCATCATCCCATTCTTTGTTCTTTTAATAAAGGGTATTACTTGTGTTGCTGCAATATTTCATTTTCTTGTGATGCAGACGTTCTGCAGGGCTGTACCTTCATAGAGAAATCAATCTCTAAGCACATTTTTGCAGAACCCCAATGGCATTGCTATTGGTTTGGAAAGCCTCCATCTGGTGGTGTGTGAGGTCAGGTCTTATCTTGTGAGAGAGAGAGAGAGAGAGAGAGAGAGAGAGAGAGAGAGAGAGAGAGAGAGAGTGTGTGTGCAAGAGAGAGAGAAGCACATGCTCTCAGTTGTTCTGCGTGTTTAATAGTGCTACCACAGTGTTTCTCCCTTTAAGAAAAGCTTCGGTCCAGGTAAACAACACAACACACTGTCAGAAAACACAGAGCAGAAAAGGCAGTGTGTCTCATTTGGTTTAAGTCAATGACAAAATGATTTCTGCCATTTAGAAGTGACAGAGGGATGAAAACAAGTGCAGGAGGGTCTGGACATCAGGTGTCACCTGGTTTCAAATCAGTCAAAAGCTGCATAGAATAGTGGGCTGAATAAAAACCTTAAAGCATTTTCATGAATAAATTGATTCTTCCATCCATTAATGTAAGTTAGCTAAGAAGAAACAGAAATATAAGGACTAATAATGGCCTTCTATAGGAGCTGGAACATAATGAAATTGATCATTCTGCGTGACCCCCTGAAATTGGATTTTTATGAAAGCCTCCCAGGACGACATGGTACATCCATCCTCTATAAAAAGGCAAGAGGAAATATGCTTTTTAAGAGGGAGAGCCGCAACTCCTTTAAAGTACTTGTCACTCATGCGTGAAGCCCATATGAACAGATAGTTGGGCTTTCGTACGCTATAGGCTAGGTGCATCATCTCCTCCTAAATTTCAACAAGAGACATTCGATTAAAATTGCATGACAAGAGCCTTAGGTAAAAAAAAAAAGCCAGCAGTGAAACAACCCAAACTGTCAAACGAGTCTCAAGAGGCACATGATGGGTTGTGAACACATTTCCATCCCAAACTCAGGAGGAAAACAAAATAATAAAAATAAAATAAAAATAACCAGAAAAAAAGTCTCTTGTTGATGTTTTTAGGAGTGTCAGCCTCAGTTTGTGTTGCGTCTTGTAAGTGGGAGGATTCGATGTGTGCTCTAAGTAAATTGGCCTTTTCTCTAAACCTTGGCACATCCATCTGCTGCCTCGTGGCCAGGCTCCAGATGCACCGCAATGAGTAAAAATTTAATTTACGGTGATTAGGAATGGTTCAGTGAAGATGCGGAGGGAAATGGGAGATGAAGAGATTGGTTTCTATACCTCTTGTCTGAAGCCCTGGTCCACAGGTCTCCTGCGCACCGGGGCGGTCCTGTCTGAGAAACCACGGGACCAGCTGGCACTTCCTCCATTTGTGGGTTTTCCACCTGGAATAAATCAGGACAGTATAGCCAAATCAGTGTGTTCACTATACACCAACCTTGCACTGCACCACATAAGACAGTCAGTTTGTAATAAAGTTCTGTATATAGGGATGAACTATTTGAGGAAACTATCCAATTGTGATTTTTAAGACAAATATCACAATTTATGTTGCAATTATTTTCTATAAATAAAACTACAGACCTGTATTTGTAGTGTGCATAGTATTGAACACAATATGATCGTACCAAACATTATCAGAAACTTATCTTGTTACTACATTAATAGATTTTTAAATTTTACCAATTTAGCCAGTGGTGGATGAAGTACTTGGAGTAAAAGTACAAAAGTATTAGCATAAAAATGTACTTAAAGTATCATGAGTAAAAACACTCATCACGCAGAATGGTCCATTTCAGAATAATATGGATTAGTCTTTACTTATTGGTACATTAATGTGTTCATCACATTAACATTGCAGCTGGCTCATTTTAATTACTCTATATACTGCTGGGTAGCTTAACCTATAATATTACCTAATAATTTATTAGTTGAATATATTTTGTATTAATAATCTGAATTTGCAGAAACTAAAGCCGTCTGTCAGATAAATGAAGTAGAGTGAAAAGTACAATATTTGCCTCTGCGATGTAGTGAAGTAAAAGTTTATAGTAGCATAAAACGGAATTACTCAAGTAAAGTACAAGTACCCCAAAACAGTATTCAAGTGCAGTACTTGAGTAAATGTACATAGTTACGTTGCACCATTGAATTTAGCTTACATTTATTCAGATGTTCTATTAGTGATAACGTTATACGTGGCGTTACCGCATGTTTGTTTGTTAATGAATGTTTAGCAGTTACGGTAACAGTAACAAACTAAAGTTACACATCTGTGCATGGCAAGCCCTAATGACGCCATCGGCTCTGCAACAGCTCAGTTTAGAGTCATAAGCTTAAAACAATGACATGACGTTTGAACGTCTACCTGGGACGTTCTGCTCACCTGCTGCCTCTCATTTCCACTGGCAACCTGCTACCTGTCTAAACGTTTACGGATCTAATCACCTAGATCGTTTATGTGCAAGAAGACAGACCACTCTGTTGGTCTTTCCTGAACAGAAAACACAAACAGCCCACTCCTTATTTTTCAAACGTGAAAAATGATGCAGAGTGGTGTGTCTTCCCCCACAAAACAACCTTAGGTCAAAATGTTATGTTGTTATTATTGTAAGATAAACTCTAGGTGCTATAAACATGTTGTAGTCTGGATTTAAGGAACTGGCCTGATTTGATTGCTGACTGTGGTGAAATTATACTAGAATCCTTAAACCAATATTCATCATTAAACAGGTCGATTCTGACCAAACTTATTAAATTCTATCAATTATTTCACCACAGAGCTACAGTAGGTATATCTTGCAATGTCTCTAGAATAGAGTCCATCAGAGCCAATGAGTTAAATGATGCAGTAACCCAAAGCTTTTGTCATCAAACAACATATATTATTATATCAGTAAATTAGTTAGTTAGCCCATAGCCCTTTACAGCTTTTACTGTTAATCATGGCTGGTCGACAAGCAGTAAAAGAAAGTGTGCATCTATAAATAAACCTGTACAATAGACACTTTGACATTTTTTCTTATTACAGAACAAGCAAATATTGTGATGGAAAAGAGTCTATAGTAAGGCAGTTGTATGTGACTATATATGGCTGTATTTGAATATATAGGAAGATAGGGTCTAGGCCAAAAACAGCAATGCTATAAAGTCCTTAAAATCAATCTCAGTCCCCTGGTACCCTACCCTGGCCAATTCTAGCTGTAAAGAAACATGAAATAAGGCAAAATTGGGGAAAACCTCTATCTGACATCAGCATTATCGGATCACTATAGTGCTTTTACCTGAATCCTGGGCAGATTTTGGGGACCTCACAGTCCCTCTCCTCCTCCAGCACCTCTGGACAGTCCTGCCCTCCGTTGGATGGCGGCTGGATGATAAGACGTTTCCTTGATTGCTTTCTCTTCACAGCATTACCAGCTGAACAGACACAGACAATTATTGAATTAAAATAAGAAATGTCTGCATGGGAAAGTGATGAGAAACATGTCAAAATGATAAGCTAGGCTGCTCTGTTTATAGTCCTTGAAGAATGGACTTGGAGACTAGTATTGCCAAATCTAATTGGACAGCTATCGTAGACAACACGCACGTCTGATTACTTGGGATATCAAGCCAACAACGATGATGTAGAAAAATCCCATTAGACCTTGGAATTGACTCAGATTAAATTTATGGTATTTACATGTGTGGAGATGCCCTCAAGTAGTTCATTAAGATGAAATGAGCCTCCGGATAGTCCTGAACCCTGCTTTAAACCTTTGTATGTGGGTGGAGTGTAATTCTCTGCACAAGGTGAAGATATCAACAGCATCAAATTAAAATGCACAGCCATCGGTGCAGCATGCTCAGATTGAAGAGATTTATGCCACCGTGTCACATGAAGAGGTCATCAAAATATGGATGATAATATAATAAAATATAATGATTTTCAGTCATAAATCAACTTAATGTGTTTGCCACTGCTCATCAGCTTGGGCAATGGCCACCTGATAAAGGTGACCTCATTTGAACAATGTTTATCTTTCACAGCATGAAAACAGCAACAACAACACCGCGACGCACTTGCTGACACTTGTAGCCACGGGCGAGTCGGCTTGCCAGGCACACTAAAAGAGGTCGGCTCAAAGGTTGTCTTACATGCCAATCTGTCAAATTAATTATGTGTAACGAGACGTGAGTGCATGTGTTTATGTGGTAGTTAATGTGTCTGGCTCTGTGCAGAAGGTCCCACCTCTGTAGTCTTTCCACACAGTCGATTTAAATGCGTCTGTGTATACTTCTAGACCAGAATAGTCATATTATCATATTATAGTTAACAAATGTAGCCTGACCCTGCCATAAACAAATTAAGTAATGTAAAACTACCAAAGCCAGACTGAAAACTACATGAAATTAAACAAAATTGAAATACAATTGCCCAGCAGTTTAATAACCATGATTCCTTTTCAGTGATCTGTATGAGGCAGTAATACTTCACATCAGCCGGGTCGTCTCTCCTTGCAGGAGATTAGTTGTTGTTTTTTCCACTGTACCTGCGTCACAAGTAACAGGACACGATGTCCAGTTGCTGAAAGGGGTCATGATACAGTCTTTCTTGCAGGGCAGCTGACATGGTCGCACCGTGCTGGGGCGAGGGCCGTCTGGACACCTAGGCAACAAAAACACACACAGTGGGGCTGTAGAGTATAATACTGCTGGGAACTCACCAAAACACAACAGCGAGTGGTCTGAAACCTCAAAGGCCAATAAAAAAAAAGAAAAAAAAGAACTGTTGTTGTTGAGCTGTAGATTGTTGCTAGATTGTGGATTTCTGGGAGACATTCACCTCTCAGACAACACAGTTATTATGACTGAATCTAACCCATGGTAAAAACCTGTTTAGGTGTCAGACTAGAAGAGTCTTGCTTTTTTTTAAATCACCAGGTGTTGAACAAAAACACTGGTTACACCTCCCAGACTCTTTGGCCTCAGAATTGCCAGAAAAAACCTGAATACATGGTTTGGATTTCTACTCATTTTAAAGCTACACTAGGTTTATCTGTTTTCTGGTTTCATCATCCAAAACCACAATCTAGTGTAGCAGGGAGATCCCATAATGTTGCCCTGTACACCCAGATTAAATTCTGATTTAATTCCACCTATGGGAGGCAATAATTTAAGTACAGTTTGTAGAGGTGCTGGCAACTGCCAGATGAACATGTAATCAGAAGAAATTAACACAAGTGTTTGTGTAAGTCGCCATACACTGAGCATAAAAACACTCGATCAAGGATCTTTAATTAACACGGATAAGAGCTATGCAAGATCATTGAACATGTATTTTTATGGGCTGAATGTGTGGTCACTGCTACAAACACTTTATGTTATCACTTACTTTACTTTAAGAGTTAAACTGTCCCCTGGACCAAAGTTGAACAAAGTAACTTGTAGATCTTTTGTCTCTTCTTGCATCTTTGCTTTCCTTTGGTACAGCATTATACTGTAATCAAGTGGGTTGCTAAACATGAGCATGATACAGTATGCTTTTTGGAGCTCTGGTGCAGCTTTAACTAAAATATGGATGGTTAACCCAAACTGTAAAACGTCAACCAGGCCCCAATGACTTTCATATATGTACCGACAGTCAGGATTCAATTGACATATAAAATAGTTACTGCTAGAAATATAAACCACGATTTAAAGCTTGTAGAGGTTTGGCGCACCAACCATCTGGGCTTGAATATAGAATGTAATTATTCTAGGCACAATCTAGGGCAATAAAAAATGATGAAAAACCTTTGTAATCACATCCAGTGTATGCCTGATGTATGCCACCTGGCTGACAGCACTTGAAAGATATAGAGAAGAGATGGTCAAATCCCCAAACAGGCATCACAGAAAATGTTAAGCAGGTCTGGATGAGTATGTTTTACATTCCTTTTTCACTGCTGAGAAAACTGTAACACACTGAGCTCCTTAAGGCTAAAGCCAGCAGACTAGCAGACCAGCCCCTTAGGACAGAACCAACCTTGTTTTAACTGGATTCTGCTATCAGTGAGTGATAATCCTTTTGATGGCAGAGAATACGGGGTCAAGCCGAGGTTTTTTGATGGGTTATGGTTAATCTTCAGTCATTTAAGCACCTAAGGTCCCCTGTGCATACTACTGGGCTGAGATAAATAGGTCGAGATAGACCTGCTGGAAGACATCTTGCAATCTGATCTCTGCAACACTGCATCCCCGGTCTCGCAGCAGGATGTTGCCGCTCTGTTTCCTCATCCTATGGCTGACACACCGATCATCTGGGTCAGGTTTAATGTTGCTAAGAATGAGCGTTCTCCTCTGGGCGTCCCATACTCGTTAGCACGGCATTATCAGAGAGGTGATAGGGAGCCTCACAGGCAAAATGTAATAATGTAACAGCGACACAAGGAGAGATTTATTTTTAATACCAATAGACAGAGCTAAATCCCTCTCGAGCGGAACAAATCCTCTGGTGTCTTCATTCAAGTGAATGGTCCCCAGGAAAAAAAACAGCTGCCGGATGCAGCAGGGGGAGGATACATTTACATTTTCTGCATTCAGCTGATGCTCACGTCCCTAAAGAAGTGAATGAACAGGTGTCTAGCTGGAGGACACTTCAACAGGATGCAAGATCCAAGCCATGAACCTGAGACTGCAGAACAATCACTCCACTAGATTCTATCAATTTATATATAAGCCTATTTTAACGCTGTAATGTCTAGAGTCTGCAGAGATCAGGGGAAACCTGGCAGAGAATGCAGTGTGCAGTGTAAAGACAAAAATAAACAGCCTACAGGAATCTGCAAGATCTAAATACAATCAAAGTGTACATAGACCAGATGGAAAAGCAATTTATTCTATAAGCAATCCAATGAGCATGAGGCCGATATCAAGCCTGCAGGTTCATGAACCAAACGATTTAAGTCTCAGCAAAACAAAATAAACACAACTTTTCATTTTGGTTTGTCACAACAAACCAAATTCATTCATTTTTTCCTCAACCATACTTTGCTTTGAGTTCCACAAAGATAGACCAGAGCATATTAACTAACTCTCCCAATCAGACTGTTGATCAGTTATTAGGATATTGAGGAATTTCCACGTTTTATTGGCTAGTAATAGGATCAAATCCATTCCAGATTCAGATGCAAATTGGATACCCTGAACAGATATCACAACAATATTACAGCTAAAGAGGCTGGAACATTAAAATTTCATAGTAAACAAATGCAGTGCAGAATTTCTTGCAGGTGATCCCTTAAATCTCTGGTATAAAATCATTAGCATTTCTTTTCAAAGTTTTTGTTTTCTTTGCTAGTTTTTTATCTTTTTAAATGCAGCATGACTTATTTATGTACCTGAAAGGAATACAGTTGTTTATGGATACTTTACTCCTTGAAAAATTCACCTCAGACATACAAACATCTCTCCACGTCACGTGGGATCAGTGCACTGAGGCAGTGCTGTTAGATGTTTTGACTCCAAGAGCTCTTTGACAAAGAGGCGATTAAACCTTGTTATACTCCCTCTGCTGCTCAAAAATGGTCTGAGGATGAGCTGCAATTTACCACTTGTGTAGGATCTTGAAGGAACATGGGCAATAAAACAATATTCCTATTTAGATAAAACACTACAGTTAAAAAATACAGCTTTACTTTTGCCTTTAGTCTAGGCGGAACACGCTCTGAATACCAAACTAAACCTCAGAGGACCGAAAGATTGCCTGCCTTTAAGAGTTCACCTTTCCAGTGTCCCATCTCGCAAACACACAAACACAAGCAAATGTTCTGGTGAGACTTTTCTTACCAGAAAAACAACACTGATTGTTGGTTCAAATACCTAAAACAACCCGTGTTTATGTTTTGCTGAAAAGGGACTTCATGTGGTCGTCTCTCTCAGCAGCAAAGGCAGAAGTGGCATGAGGATGTTGTGGTGCCACAAAACCTCTAAGGGAGGGGGTCAGGTTGGGAGATTTGACGTACAAGGACACATGACTTTGACACAGAATACCACTGTTCATATGCTGCTTCCTTCTTTAAGCCATGAGCATGAGCTTTCCCTACCCTTGAGTATGTTTTGTGCCTAAACCTAACCAAACCTTAACCACAGTGGACAGACCATTAAACTGACCATATGAATCATTTTTGTAATGGTCATTTTGAAAGACACTGACAAACAATGTGCTGTCGATAGGAGTGTCAAATCAGAAAAACTCTAGTATTTTGTTGTTTGTTGAGAACTTTCTGCTTCAACTTCTGTTTTTAATTAAAGCTGCACTTGGCAACAGCACATGTAGGTGGCTCCTAAGGGCACGTGAGAGAACAATTTGAAAGAAAAGAAAACTCCATTTCATGTAGAGTGTCTCTGCATTTTTGTTCCCACAATTAAATCCCAACAAAATGTAATAACTTGTCTTTGTCCCAAAGTGCCCAGGCCTTTGAGCTGAAGTTGGGTTCCAGAATCCTGTTATTTTCAGTTAAGAAACACTGACAAACTACACCCCTGTTATCTCTCCAACAGCTCGAATAAATCTTACATAATGTGTGTTTTGTCTCCTCACATCTTCACTACTGTAATGCACTATATTCTTGTTTAAGCCAAGAAGCCGCAGCACATCTACAACTTGTTAAAAATTCTACTGCATGATTTCTAAAACCCATTTTTACCCCAATGCTGGCTTTGTTACACTGGCTTCCTGTTACCTTTAGGATTGAATTTAAAAATCTTCTAATTACTACACAATTTATTTACACAATTTGGCTCCACCATATATCGGTGAGTTGCTGATCCACTTGGTCTGCGGTTGTGCACCACTCAAAGTTCAAGACTTGTGGTGACCAAGCTTTTGCTTTCCTGACTCCTAGTTTATGACACAGTCCTCTGACACTCAGTTTTTGCACATTTAATATTTAAATGATTTATTTCAAATGTTTTTAGTGACTGTGAAGTACTTTGTAACCATGTTTTGTTAATTGCTATGTAAATAAAGTTTTATATACATACTTACTTCCTAAAGGCATGTACACTGGAGACTCTAAATCAACCATAGGTGTAAATGTGAAGTGTGACTGTGTTTGTCTATGTGTTTGGCTGCTTACAGTCTGCATGCTGGGACTGGCTCAGGAGAGCTTAAATATAATAATAATAAAATAAACTTTATATTTATAGCAGCTTTCATACAGGGGGTTTAGCTCTGCTTTAAAATAGAAGTGAAGAAACAAGAGAATAAATAAAAACAGGCACATTAAAATACAAATACTGCGCAATAAAACCAAGCAATCAAATCAATAACAAAGAAAAGAAGCAGACAGCAGGAACAGGTATGCTAAGAACAATCTAATATGTGAAAGATAGAAATAAAACAGAGGAAGAATGACAGTTAGTTAAAGGCAATGCTGAATAAATACATTTTCTATTGTCGTTTAAAAATGTTCACAGAAGCTTGCATCTCTTATAGCCTTGGGTAGGGAATTTCATAAATTTGGTGCATTATTAAAAAAAGGCTGAGCTACTGATTTTCCTGTTTGATCAGTTGGCTGGGTGGATGGTCACTTCCTGTGGGCAGGTAAGTCTCCATATCTGACACCTACATTTCAATTTGGGTGGACAGGGTGAATAGGGGTGGGTGCTTTTAATGTAAAAATCTTGCTTAGTGCAGCTCTCCCCCTTAATTTTGTTTTCTACAATCCCCTTGGTAACCAACCTGTGTGTTTTAAGTGCTTTACATATAGGGCAATGTTTTGACTCATAGCAGGTTTCCCTCGACAGATAGAGAACCATCCCTTTTGTTCCTCTTTTAGTCTAATTATATTGTAGCCCCACTAATGATGGGTATTATCCAAATTTATATGATTAAAATTCAATTACATTCCAGTTTCCGGAAAAAAACAGGCCATGTTTGTTAGAAGAACACAATGCCAGCCAGAATACTGCATGCAGCACAATGCTTGGCTGGAAGACTGTCAGTGGGGGTGTGAAAGCTAGTTGTAATATTGTCATTTATGCATTTTTTTTATTATGTATACATTCTGTTATTCCACATTTTCCTCCTTTATTTCTCCTGTTGTCGTTCTGTCTCTAATATTGTCTTTGCTTGTCATGTTGTTTTTGTTGTTTGCTTGAGGAAAGACATTTTATTTACAAGGCACTTGTATTGTATTTTATTCTAACTGCACAATTTCCATGATCTGTTTTCTTCTATCTTTGTCTTAACAGTTCACTTGTGTGTTTATCACTGCGGAAATGTACTATGCTGAAATGCATGAAGCCATCCAGTAATGGCATCTGGTTTTAACTCACTTGCTGGTTCCAGTCAGTGTCACAATCTCATAATGATCTTTAAATGTCATGATTTGTGGCGAGGCGAGGACATACACAACATGGCACTGGGAGCTCGTCCCGAAGCACAACATTAAAACGAGCAGCCAGGCTAATGCTTATGTCTTGCTCGCTGCTATTAGCACGTTGAGTAATCTGTTCAGCGAGAGGCTGTTTTCCGAAAAATGAGCAGATGGTTGAGCAGGATGAAGAGAGAAGATTCAAAGCAAAGAACTGTCAGTAGTTTTAAGAGAGTGTACACAAACACACACACACACACACACACACACACACACACACACACACACACACACACACACAAAACAAGGTCTGGTGGGAAAAGATAAGGCCTAATTAATTTCATTATCAAAATTACGGACTACAAAACAAGAACATCATTTGTTTAATTTAGCATAAAACAGTTGCAGTTCTTTAAGGGCCCTTTCAGTGGTGTCTTTGGCCTCCTTCTCAAGGGCTTTTAGCTATCTATCACAGTCAAGAACAGGGAGCGTAAACAGCCTCCATTAGAAAGCACGGCGGGTAGATGATTGACTGGGCTTAATACGACTTCTGTTGAACATCATAACCATGAATCATTCAGTTTCCTTTTTCACAAATTCCACAGCATCAATGTGATTATACAAACACACATTTGGTACTATTCAGCACACAGACTGTCAGAATCAATAAGCAGACGTTGTTGTTTTTTTTCCTCACACCACAACAGCTTTCTCGATAGGATGATAGCAGCCCAAGCCTAAGGCACTGACACATTTGTCTCTGTTGTGTCTCTCGTTTTCTATTGGGCTTTGACAGTCAGTGTTTATGTGTGTGTGTGTGTGTGTGTGTTGTTTGCATGTGTGTGTGTGTGTGTGTGTGTGACATGCACTCTGTGAGGTTCACTGCCTCAGGCAGCGGGAGGAAGACAGCTCAGATCCATCTTTGAATGAGACAGGGCACATCTGCATATTGCAGAGTGAAGGCGGCCATATTTGTTTGTTCTGCTGGGATCCCATGGGTGCACTGATCAAGAATACCTGCCAGTTGGATTGTGCCAGATGAAGACACGCAGAGCAGAAAAAACCCCAAACATATCAAGTCACTCCTGAGCACAGGCTAGGAAACACTGCCTCTGAGCAACAGATGGCCAAGTGTTGTATCTTTATGCTCTTGCTTTGGTCAAGAAATGGCTTCAAAAAGTGTTTTTTAATCCTAGAGCCCGAGACACCTGCCCCTGTGGTCTGTCAAATCTACAGGGGTAACAGAAAGTAACAAACGCTTTCATGAAAGAAGGACGGTGACCTTTATACAACTTCAGACAGGTGACAAATTAAAGGAAAAACCTGATCAGATGAAGGAGAATCTTAATGAATGCAGATGCTTCAATACAGGGCATGAAGGATCACTGAACAGTGTTTAATCCCTCCAGTAGAGTTCCACACATGACAAGGAGCACTGAAGCTGTTCTGGAGGCTCGTGGTGAGTAAATCACCGCTGTCAAACGCTGCTACTAGTATGTGTCTTACTAAACTTTGTCAATTGATCTGCTGATTTTTCTCTTGATTAACTGATTACTTGTTTGCTCTAAAAGGAAATGTCAAAAGTATTACAAGGTGGCCATAACAGTTTCCCACAGCTCAGAGAGACATCCTACAGTCCAGGATCAAAAGATATTCAGCTAATGATCATCTGGGACGGGGAAGGGCAGAATATTCTTACATTTGAGGGGCTGAAATTAGGAAATAGTTGGCATTTTTTTCTTGAGTATTGATGACACTGATGTTTTGATCAAGATAGGGCTCTCATGAGGGTGGGTTAGATATTAACGTGTCAGTTTTATGTTTTGTTTGAAAGTGTTTATATATTTATACTATATATACAATATGTGTCATATCCCTGTTGGTTTAGTCAACTACTGACTATTGTTAATCTTTACCAATGCAGTTTGTCTTAGTACATATATATTTTCCCTATGCTCTTGCAAGTTGAGTACAGATGATTTGGCTCGTTTGAAAGGTTGTTTATCTATGTGCTGATTGCAAGGTGCACACCAGGTAAGCATCAGCTTCATTTTTTTAATGCTGGAGCCAAATGGAGACACAATCCATTGTGGTCTGTCAAATTTATAGGGTTTGACAAAATAAACACTAAAAACTACACATTTTACACAACTACATTGTTACATACACTTTAATGTGTGTCTTATTAAGCGCTTTCTGATCTGATGCCTCTATCAGCAGAACATCATCATATGTCTGTACCTTCCAAAGCTGTTGCAAATCACAGAAGAAAAATACATCTGTTTTATGATGTGACAGCGCTTTGTTAAGGTTTGGTTCGGCACAAAAACGACTTGGTTAGGTTTAGGGAAAGATCACGGTTTGGATTAAAATAAATACTTAACCACGTGGTTAAGGTGATGGAACGATCGTGGTCACGCTTGAAAAACGTCACCTGACTTCCTCCTCTTATTTATGCCACAAATACTATTGCTGCTAGAGGGCTTTGTCACTTGAACGTAAACACAAGCCACTTTTGGACAATTGCTGAAACGACTGATGCTGTCGTTCTTCTTGGGAGGACCGTCTCATTAAACTGGATACCAACAAAATGTACTTTTCAACCCTCTATATATTGTAAATGTCCATCACATCCTTGTTATTAGAGTCAACTTGTGACTGCTTTTCCATCTTAATCATTGCAGTTTGTGTTTGTTGCATGTTGTCATTTCACCTTGAAAACTGTTCCCCTTGACATATTAAATAAGTTTTATTTGTTTTTGTTTTTTAGACCAATGCTCATGCATGTTGAGTACTGATGATTTGGCCTCTTCCGGCTCTGTTAATTGTCTCATGCTGCTTTGTGCTGATTGCCAGACCTCTTTTATAGCTGACAAATGCGTCTAATTGGCAATCAACCTAATAGGACCCATCTTGGTGGCAGTGTTTGTCATTGCGAGTTGAAGAGTCAAGTCATTTCCCCATGAGGTGTTATCTTATGTCCTGTGTGTGTGTGTGTGTGTGTGTGTGTGATAGTTCTGGGCAACAACTAAAACTTTTAGGTTTTCACTAAAATAAAAGAGTAATGTTCTACACCCTGAGAGCTTTTTTTCTGTTGCAGTGCAATGAAAGTCTATATGCTGGCTTACCTGCCTGTAACTGGACCCCTGTCCGTGACAGTGGCCTGAGGAAATCCCAGCTACAGACTTTGAACAACATCTTTGAAGGGTTACAACAGTCAGAGCACCTACAAAAGGACATAATAATGAACACTGAGGCATAGCTGGGGTTGTATACAGACAGAGTCTGGCTTCTTCAACACCACGGACAGCACCGCTGGTCCATAAAGGCAGGTGAAAAGAAGCCTCACAAGAGAGGCTCGTGTTTGACAGCACTCACAGTATCTGTCATGCTTTCCTTTTGCCTTCAGGCAGAAGGAAACTGAGGCTGTGATGACACATGCAACTGCTTTTCTGTGGTCCAAACCTTAGTGGGCAAATTAGCTTTGTTGTGTTTGGTTTACTTCTATTCACATTCTCTCAATTATAAGCAAACAAGAGGCTGTAAACAAAATATCTCAAGGAGTTATGTGTATCTCATTTACTGAAAATAAGTTTAATGTTTTTTTAAGAGGGGGGATTGGGAGGTGAATGCCAGAAATGATGGGAATTGAGATCCTGTTATTTCCCTGGAAAATCTCCCCAAATTTTCATCTCGTTTCCTGGGAAAAGGAATACCTGTGTGACCCAGGATTTCTAGCATGTGTGTACCCCTGAGAGTTCTCATACTGAAGACTATCATATGCAATGAAACAAAGACGCTTTCTCCACACCCCATTAATGCTACAACTCAACTGTCGAAAACTATGCAGGAGTGTCTAAAAACACTTAAACAAAACGATGAAATGGCTCCTTGCTCTCCACACAGTATAACCCCAGGTCAGCACTAAGATGGTCATACATTCCCCTATATCCACTCGCATAGATTTAAACTGGTAATGTTGAGAGAGTATGCTAAAAAACGGAGGATCAGATCGATTCTGCATGGTTGGCCATGTGTTTTTTCCTCCTCAAAGATAGTGTGCTTTTAAGAGGAATTGTTGTTCCACTAAAATATAACCACATAATCTTACAAATATGAAAAATAACATCAAACAATCAGAATAAACATCATTTATTATCCATAGTTTTGTGTTTAAAGTCAAATTTGGGAATCTCAGGAAAAGAGCGATATATTCCCGGGAAGTAATCAGTATTAAAATCATGGGAAATCGCTCAACTCTAGCTGGGCACAGGGAGGCAGACTAACCATTCATTTTCAGACAGCTCCACCCTCTAGCAAGCAAGCACTGATACCACAACTGGGCATTGGTGTCGCCATCCCTCCCAAAAAAACTTTGCGAAGAAATTGCCAGCTTTAACATATTATCTTAACCTTAACTGAAAACATCAAGTGAACTCACCCTCAACATCTATTACAGTTTGCCCATTGCATTGAGAAAATCAAATCACACACAACTACATCAAGTATGGCACATCAAATGTTTACAATGGACAGGTTGAGTAACATGTTGAAGTCTGTCTTGACACATTACTCACATGCCCATATGTAAATTGAAAGAGTCATTGGTCACAAAGAGATCCTTTTTGAATGAATTTCAGTGTAAGTGATGGGGGGCAAAATCCACAATCCTTGTTCTGTGCAGAAATACATTTTAGTTTGGCTGAAGATAATAAATAATATGAGACTTCAGTAATCTAAGTTTGGGACTAATACGACTGTAACTATACACAGGAGGAACAATTACAGCAAACAATAACCTTTTCAGTGTACATATGGGCATCTACGTATGGTTTTAAGATAGACCTGATGGACCTGATGAACCCATCCTTTAGTGTTGCAGTTTTCACTTTAAATAAGTGGTTTAGAAAGTGAGGATTTCTTTACAACCTGTCCGACAGTCTGACTATTTGTGTTGCTCGGTTTAATGGACTCTATTTTGAAGTCTGTTGCCACATAGATAACATCCATTACTAGCAAAAAAATGAAACTATAACAACAACATAAAAGACATCAAATATGTCTTGTGGTAATTGCATGTCGGGTAAGACACCTAAACATACAATTCCCCATTAAATGGCACACAGGTTGAAAATGTCAAACAATCTTTTAAGTCAATCTTTTAAGTCAAGTGTGTGACCTTCTTTACCCAAAACCTCAAATCGACTCAGCATTAACAATAACCACCTGCTGAATGGGTGAGTAGGTGCTTGATGGGAGTCCACTTTGGTAAAATATCTTCTTTTCACTCCTCATTAGCGATACTGTTACACGTTGTTCTTTTGCCCTTATTACAAATGATACTTGATTATATAAAGTTATTGACCAGCAAAAACAAAACATAATGGAGGCAAATCGACTGAAACCTCTCTTTGTCAGTTACTCAATGCCATTACCCTTGACACGTCTCCCCCTCCTACTCTCCGACCCGCTGGGCTTGTGTTTGTCTCTTGCTCCAGCCTCGCCAGCGTGGATTTAAAAATAAAATATATGCGATAAAAGACATCCTGGACTTCGACCTCTCTTCTGCAACCTGATAAGTGCAGCTGCAGTGTCTGGGTCAGCGGCACCGTTGAACTGGACATTAATCTTCATTTTATCATGTGCTGCTCTCTATGAATCACATTTACCTTGAACACAACGCACTCCGACCCTTTAAATAATTTATACTCCCATCCTCTCCTCACTGATAGCCACGCTCGGGAGGTGTAAGACAGGAGGAGGAAGAATTTACTGGTCTTGAATTAGAGTGAGAGAGTAAAGGAACAAATTCAACATAGGAGATACGTCAGAAGACCTTTTGGGGGGGTTTTTTCCGCAAGAACTAAATTAATCTACTTTGGGTTTCTTATCCACACATTTGGACAGAAGCAGATTTACCCCTTTATCTTCTGTTGTCGAGGGAATCAGTCAAGTATAACTGACACCGGGATAGAGCTGAACTTTCTGGCAGACGTTAAAGTAAACTCGACGGTGGATTCTGAATCCGCCTCATGCAGTGTGGTCTTCAGAGCTAACCACAAACATCTTTTCTGTCATCTGCCTCATGATTAAATTGCCTTAAAGTATCAATCCCATTTAATTACTGTCATTATCATCAATGAGAAATTACCAGCGCCCAAAATGGCAGGGTTAATTAGGCTTCCAGGGACGGAGAGATTATTTATTTATCTGTGGTCGCCTGCAAAAGGAAGATATGAATTGGGAGTTTACTTCACGTAGAGTCTGCTCTGCTTACTTAACTAGCTCCTTGTTGTTTTTCTTTGACTCACTTCACTCTTCTGCTGTCACTTTGCTTTCCACCACTGCTGCTTCTCTCATCCGTTTCTCACCTCCTGACTCTTCTTTTGTTTTTTAATCTCACTTGCTTTCAATGTCACACATACACTTGTCTGCATGTACCATTAAATCTTAACAGTTTACCGCTGATGTCATTTCAAGTAAACAAACATCCTGTCTGTTCACTTGCTCATCCTAACAGATGCTCACAGATCACTGTTTGACCCAGCGACGTGAGAAAGGCTTTTTACATTCTTGCTTGAAGAATGACTTGAAGCTTTTTCTGTGTTCATCAACCAGCAACCCGAAACAAAAGAGGTTCTTTAACAAATGATTTCATACTTCAGAAGACAACCGAAGCTCTCCCTGTCCTCTGTTCTTCGAAGTGCAGCTCTAGATGTAACTGATTAGTTTCTTCCTTTTGGATAAAGGTGTCCAAATCAGTAAAATCGGCTGTTGTAGAGATTCGTTTGAAATGAAAACGTGCCTACTCTTCTGATCTTGATGGCACGTGATTGAGAACACAGCTCAAAGCCAGCGGATTTTAGCTCTGAGAAGTGAGCAATTTCCATTTCAACACAATACTCCAGGAGCTGATTTCACAGTTATAAACACCTACAAATCAGCGAGGCAAGAAATAATCACTGAGTCAAAATAAGACTGTTACAGCGGTGTTTCATTGGAAACAAGTGTTTGAAAGAAGCAGAAAAACAAGATAAAAAGCTTACTTCTTTGGTGGCACCTGTCCCACGTTGACCCGGACGCAGATGACCTTACGAGTCTGCATTCCCATGGAGCAGGCACCCTGGCCGTCACTGCTACCACGGACACCCATGGAGGTATTGAGGGACAAGGCAGAGGGGTCTTCGGTACAAGGCCCCCAAGGCCCCGTCTGCCAGTGGTAAACTGTACAGGCATGTTCGTTACAGTTACGTACCTCCTGGAGGGCGCTGCTGTTTGGGCACAGGGCACCACCTGACAAAACCAAAACACAGTGAAGATGAACATTTGAAAAAGTGTGAGAAAATAAAAGGGTTCTCTCATGTATGGGAGGACTTAAAGCTGCACCAATCAATATTTTCTATTTTAAAAATGGATAAAATTACTGTGTGTTATGTGAAAAGAGTAGCTCATAGTCACAAACCCACAGAGAATCATCACCCGACTGCAGTTTTCCTCAGCTCTGTGTTTTAGCCTCTTTCAGCTCATTATTTTGGTTTTACAGCTGCAACTTCACTGTTTGGGTTTACTCAGAAAAGCTCAGATAAACCTACTTTACACATCCTGCTCAGCACCAAACAGCAGACAGACAAAGTTAGCTTCCAGCTGGTGAACATAGTGGAGCATTTAGCAGCTTAAGAGCCAGATGTTACCTCTAGGAGTTGGTGGAGACCAAGACAGAGCTAATCGGAGAGTGAATATTGGACTTAACATTGGTTAAGTGGTCAGAAACACGAGTCAAAATAAATACTAATGTTGCTAGATGTGTAAATATGCCAGCGAATTTAACATAACATCTTTATGGAGGAGATCATATATAAATGTTGTGTTTACTGCTTGTTCCGCTGTCCCAAGCAGCCAAAAAATGTAAAAATAAAAATCTATTAATGCTTCTTGAGACATATCATGACTCAAGACCACAGGTATGTCTACAGTTATCTGTTATTCAGACATTTTCCCCTACGTGATGCACACTCCAGGAGGGAGCTCCATTAAATCCAGCACACCTGTCTGACAATTGTTGTTAACCTATTTTCCTCCCTGAAACTCCTGAATCTGTGAGACCCAGTGAATGAAACCTACACTAACACACATAAAACCCCCTTTTACTTTAGTTTCCTGGAGTTCTATTGTTTAAGAAATGCTTTCCACGGCCTTAGGACCTTTTATGTAACCGTTGCCAGTGCAGAACAAAATGATAATAGCTATGTTTGAGAGCACACCAGGATTTTATTCAAGCAAATGGAAACTAGCCATATATAGTTTCCAGCCTGGTCACTCATAGTCAATGTCAGTTTAATGAAAGAAAAATACATCCAGCTTTTAATGCTCTGCGGCAGCCTAATAATCATGAGGAATGTAACCTTAAAAAAAATCATTCTTCTTATTCATATTCTTATGCATAAAGATATGGGAATTGTTAAATAAAAAATCTTGAAAGGAGACTGTAAATGAACCAGTTTCAAGTTTGAGGTTTAAAACCTTGAGATGTGAGAATTTGATTCCCTGAGGCTCAAGTTGATTTATCTGAAACTGCTAAATTTTATGTGTTTAACTGTGATAAAGGCTTAAGACAACCAAATTCCTATAGTGTAATCTTCTTCTTTATTTAATCAATGTCATTGTTACTGCTTAATGCTTAATGTCCCTGTTTTTTGTGTATAGTATGTTGCTTAATGTCTTTGGGGTTGCAGGCAAGTGCTCTTTTTGAATGTATGGGCAACACTTATTGGAAACCCCAATTCCCAGAAACCTCAGCTCAAGATGATCCTGGAAACTTCGGAGATCTGAGCTGGACATGTGTGATTTCAATATTCTGAAAATGCTGCAGAGGAATCAATTAAAGCTCCTGAAAAGCAAAAGTCTGAATAAAGATAACGTCAAAGCCCACAAATCCTTTGACCTTCTGAATTTACTGTACAGAACACAGCCGGTACAGTATGTACCTATAAATGCACATATCTATTGTATTTTTCTACCAGTTCAAAGTATCTGCTTCAAAAGGTGCTACATTTTATCATTAACAAATGTTTATGCCATCAGTTTTGTTAGGAAGTCTGGCTTCCACACAATTTATCTAACAGTGTGTGCCACTGAGTTGGACTTAATTAACCGCCACAATTCCTGGTTATAACAGAGGTACAGAGAGCTGCTATGTATTCCTATTTTATTTTAAATATTGGTAATACAAAAATAAAACACTACAGACATAAAGGTGTGTTCACATACTGCATGACCGAGCTCTCTTCATGCAGGCATTTTGGTTTTCTGGTGACTATTTATGCTTACGAGGAGTTGTTGACTCCAGCAACAAATCACAAGTCAGACTTTTAGGGATGACTTTGGTGTGTACAACCTCCATATATTGTTTTTCCCATTCCCCTTGCTAACCCCTCTCTTTGTGCCTGTCTCCCTCTCATTTCTCTTGTGAGGCGGCAGTCAGTCAGTCAGTCAGTCATTCAGTTGTTGGGTCGATGGACTGAGAGAGCCCTCTCCGGTTTAGAGTAACTGCCGACACTTAGGGCTTTCAGCAAAGATTGAGAGGCATTGCGGGACTGTGAGTCCTCCACACCTGTATTTCGCTGCTGGAGTTGACAGAGAGCCAGCTCCATAATGAGCGGCGGTGTACACACAGTTGGGCCTGAATCACAGACTGCCAACTCAGACAAACCTCAACCTAATGGTTACTAAGAATGACTACCTCTCTGCTGACTGCGCCACGCCAGCTTAGCATGACACAGTGCCTCAAATGAGCATGAGCTGTTGCTGAACAATGACCTAGAAAAGCTGTTATGTTGGACAATGAGGAAAATGTGAAGCAGCTTACAGAAAACACATGATGGTGTAACAAAGCCAGCATACGTGAGTTATTTAAATGTGTTCATGTTTGCAGGATAAATTACACTTACGCAAAGAGCTGGAGCAAGTGCCACTTAGCATGCATCTTGAATATCATTCAACTGATGGGTGTCAAGCAGTAAGAGGCACTTGGGTGATTATTGGTCCCACAATAATCACCATGGAATTAAATGTAAGCAGTTATGCTAAATAGGTCATTAATTAGGCTTATTAATTAGCATGTAATTCTACGCCAACATATTGGTGGTTGCTTATTAATGTGAACCCTGTATCTTAAAGCTTTTAGAAGTTCCTGTAGTTTCAACGTTTTCTTTTCTTCATTAATATGCAACACAGGCGCTGCAAAATCTAATCAGATAATCTACTCTGCAGGGGGAACCTGTGGGGAAGATGCAAAGCTCCTTTCAGGTATTGTTCTTGAGTGTGTGCATAAGAATGTGTGTCTGAACAAACAGCAGAATACAGTTTGATATCATTTTCATTGTATTTCTCAACTATTCTAAAGCTACAACAAGTGCAGCCACTATATTTCTACTCTACAGTCAAAGATTTACCAAAAAGTTCTGGAAACTTTGGCACCCGTGAAAGACCTTTGTTGAATACAGATATAAAATATGTTAATGTGACAGGTGAGATATGCAGTGCAAAAACGAATACTACTGCAGAACTAACTAGCTAAAACAATCAAGCTATTTCACACATGGCCAACTAGGCCTGACTGTATTACAACTGGCTGAATAAGTTTTAAATCAATTACAAGTTACCCTAAAGCCGTTATGATAATGTAGCTTTTAGAACTCAAAACAAGCTAACAATTTTAATTTTGCTACGTGTAGACGCATAGCTAAGAGGTTTAGAAACAGCTACCAGCAAACTTTAATTACAAATGTTACCCTCCATCACTGTGATCCATGCCACAACCATCGCAGTGACTGTGAGGAAAACACACACACACACACACACACACACACACACACACACACACACACACACACACACACACACACACACACACACACACACACACACACACATTCGGATAAGACACAGGAAAAATGGTTGGAGACATGACAAAAAGAAAGACAGACAGACAGACAGACAAGCAGACGCACAGAGATTTAAACCACAGAGAACAAGAATATGCAGAGAAATGATCTTAGAAACAGATAAAAAGTGAGTGTCAGGCGAGGAGACAGACCAACAGAAATAATCACCAGGACAGATAAGCAGACTGTTTGAGATAAGGACAAATGCACATGCAGACAAGTGTGAAATCCAGACATTCAGTGAGTGACAGCAAAGGACGACTTGAAAGGCCATGACTAAGCCAATATCCAGGCCTCATCTGCATATATTTCCATACACGATGGTGCCGGAGACTGTCGGCAGGTGGAGACTCACCTTCCCCGGCGTTGTAGGCCAGAATGGAGCGGGTCCTCATCTGCTTCCCCTCGATGGTCTTACTGGAGCAGGTCTGAGAGCAAGTAGACCAGGGCGTCCAGTCGCTGAGCACGCAGTCCCTCGAGCACGGCACCTCACAGGGCACCGGCTCCGGAGCCGGGGAGGATGAGCAGAGTCTTATGTCCACCTCCTCTCCTGGAGAAAACGGGAGAAAGATAACACGATCAGACTTGGGAGGAAGGAAAGTAGGACAGACTGAAGCTGCATTTAAAGTAAAATTCACCCACACTGTCAGTTCACATTGTACAACTAATAGCAAGGTAACAAAGGGGCAATATTTTGGAGTAGTAATGGGGTTATAAGAAGGAAACAATAGGGAAAACATGATGGGCTAACAATACTTTAATTTGCTCACAATAATAAGGATACATCAGAGTAATATTCTCTTAATAATAATAGCGTATAATCTTAAAAAATAAGAATGTGAAGAAGAGACTAGGGAACTATGCTAATGATAATGAAGTAATATTATAGTCATGTATAATACTAATGAGGTTATGTCAGTGTAATACAATCAAAATTACTAGAAAGTCTCAGGAAGTCAGTTTCAGCAATTAAACCAAAAAAATTGTGCTGAAACAAGGCATAAAATCAAGGAAGAAGGGGAGCATTCACATTTTCCAGCCATGATTCAAGGTTATCAAGGTTATCTACCATCTGTGTTTCCAGGTAATGACTCCGGGCCTTGGTTTTTGGTTGACTGGGCCTTAAGATGTACATGTATGTTGAAAGTCAAAACAGGTGGAATTGAATTTAAACCTTGGTTTATGGTTATTACCTTGGAAATTCCATATGTATTTCCAGTTAATGACTTTGGTCCTTGAGGTGTATTTTAAAGTAATATAGTCAAAAAAAAGTTTTATGTTAAACGCCAAAACAGATGGTTTTACATTTGATTCATGGTTATTACTTTCAAGATTTCCTATGTATTTACAGGTAAACATTATATTCATCTGTGTTTCCAGGTATTAAATCACAGTATTTTCAGAAGTATTTTGGTGGTATTACATCGAAGAATAGAAGGAATATTTGGCACATGAGGGAAGAGGAACTTTAGTGTCACTTTGTGGTAATTACTGGTGGTCATATCAGGGAATATTCCTGTGATACTAAAGGTATGACGGCAATGATTTTAGCCCATTATATTCCCTCATGATGGAAAAGTGAATCCCATATTAGCTTTTTTATTAAAAATGAAACCCTAATATTACCAAGATATCCTCATTAGTTTTACCTCTGTAATTACAACAGCATTGTATCACCCCTTTTTCTTCTTCTTCTTCTTCTTCTTCTTCACCCAAATTAAATTCTGGGGTCTTTCACAATGTGCTTGTGTGCATTATTTTGTCCTCCTTAGTACATTTGTGAAAATATCAAATGACTGAGGAATGAATTCCAAACCAAAAATCTATAAAAACATATAAACATAAACAACAGCTAAACATTTAAATAGAGAAAACAACAGGCTGATGAAGCGCTAAGTAAACCACGCTGCTTTTTCCTGCCTATTGAGGATAGTCTGGGTGTTAACTACGGCAATGAGAATAAACTTGAAGGCTCAAAGATTCATTGCAAGAATTAGATTATCACCCTCAAAACTTCAGCACAGCGACGGTTGGAGACAGCTGGGAAAACAAACAGCTGTGCGTCCTAATTGATGGCGCAATGTCAAGCACACAGCCCATTTTAAATTGTAGAGACGTGCTTGTTTTCTTAAGACGTCTGTTGTCAGGTACAAGGCACAAGTATCAACTTGCCATTCTGTGATCGACTGTTGTGGAAATCTGCTGACATGAAGTGAAGATTTGAAACATACAGTAAAAGTATAATACAAACTGATTTTCCAAACTGCAGCAAGAGAGTATTCCACAAAAAGTTAGATTTATTGAAGCAGCGATTCATCTTTTGGCTTTCTGTTCTTTTGACCATTTGACATAAAGCAATCCTGAACCAGGCCAGGTTTGCAAACATGAGGACGGACTTTATGAGGATGGAGTTCACCGACATCTCGTTCAAAGATTTACGGGCAACATTAATGTAATTTAATAAATTATAAAGTCGGACAATATTTCTTGCTGTTTGTACAGGGTACATACAGCTTTTTAAGAGTAAAATTCAAGCACTTTTCAAGCACTTTTCAGTTATTGTTGCTGTTGTCTATATATATGTATATATATTTATATTTATATCTGTACATAGTAGTTTAATGTTTATGTTTACCTTGTCAAGCTTGTTGTCCTTGTTTTTAGCTGTATGTATGTCTATTTCTGTGTATGTACATTGAGAGCAATGAAAAACCAGAGTCATATTCCTTGTATGTGTGTACATACCTGGCCAATAAAGCTGATTCTGAGTCTGATTCACTTTCAAGGTACCTAAACCAAAAATCCTTAAATTGTTACCATAAATTCCAGGAGACAACAAATTTGACAACGGGATCGTTTCATTTCAAATATTAAAAGATTTTTGGTTTACATGAGTGATTGTGTCAATGATGAAACACCAGATTATGTTGAAAAATCAAGCATTTTTCAAGGAGTATGTTCAAATTCAAGCATATTCCCAACCTTGAAAACATAATGGCTAAAATCAAGCATTTTCCAAACATACAAGTTGTACGAACCCTGTGTGTAGGAATCTGCATCAATGAACCTGCGAAGCATCAAAAATCTCTAAACTAATAGCCAACAGCATTCAAACCAGTGACATGTCTGATGTTTCTGGGTTGATCCAATATTCCTAGATGGCTGTGCTTCACCACAGAAATAATTCAAAACATTTCACTTGTGTTTTCCATACTGACATGACAGTTGATTATGACCCTTTTTATAGATTATCTGTAGAATATTCACATTAATGCACTCTTGACTCTGGCCTATCTCCACACTAAATTGGCACTGAACATGGAAAGAGCAAATTCACATGGGATTCCCACATCTTTACACTAGCATCCATGTTTTATTAATGAGCTCCTTGAATCAGCCATAAGTGAATTATGTTAACCCACATACTCGTCTGTGTTGCTTCATGTGCTGCCATGAACCAAGTAGAGAACATTTTTCTCCTGTAAGCGATGCATACACCCAAGAATGTAAACCTTTTAATGGTTAAATTGAAATTTCAAGCAGGAGGAGAATCGCTTGAGCTTCAGAAGTCAGACTGGGCTTGACTTTGCATTAAGATGTCACTTTGACAGATATGTGGTGAACCAATCATGACCGAAGTGAGAAGGCATGAAAATAAGAAGTGACAAGGGACCCCTGCAGTTTTCAGGCTCTCGCAGAGAAAACATGAATGAACAGAACACCCACTATGAGAGGAAAACCTCCATTCTCAGTGTGCAGAGAAGACACAGCTCCCTGCCTAAGTGGGCAGGCAGTCAGCATGGGGAATATCAATAGCCAGTTTCAATAACATTCGTATCGACCTTCGCCTGTTGTCTGGGGCCCCGTCTGTGTGGCCTTTTCTTTTATGACTGGGACACACTCGGAAAAAATATACAGCTGACGTTGCAGTGAAAAATCTCTGAGGCGAAAAGCGGGGTGAAAAATCCAAACAGAACAAATCAATTTTCATCAGATGAGGGAGTGAAGGTGTGTGGGGGGATCAATCAACCGAAGTCAGGGGAGAAAGAACAGTGCAGAGTCTGAGTTACTCCTGCAGTACAGGCGGAGTATCCACCGCACCAACTTCACTGAATACCTGCAGTTGATGCATGAACTGTGATTTGTGGGAGACGTTAGAAGGACAAATCAGGTTCTCTAGTTGGGAAAACATGAACAAAGTCACCGCACGGGATCATAAAATGAAGATTTACTGAGTACATTTGGAAGTGAATTAGATTCCTAGAGCTGCAGCACTTTCTAACTTTACATGCTGAATAAATAATAATATGGTATGTAATCTACACCTCGCCAGAAAACAGCAACTGAAACAAAATCAATAATGTGTTGGACCTTATTTTGTCTAACATTTGTCCACAACCCGCAGGCACTAGGAAGTCTGGAAAGCATGTCTGCACCACCGCCACTTATATTAAAGATTTACAGTAATAAAGAGTAGCAGTAAAAATCAAGAGCAGCAAAGGGCACAAGATACTCCAAGACCCAGGGCCACAGAGGATTGATTTGATTTAGTGCGAGTAAGGTTTAATTGTGCGTGCAGAGAGGAAGACTGTAATGAGACAGACAGCGTGAGAGAGGTGGCAATGCCGAATCAAGCAAGCGTTAAAGTAGGAGAGGTTTAACAGTGGGAGAGAGACGGGAGGAGAGAGGAAGGAGGACTGGAGGGAGAGGAGTCTGGAGAGAACTCCTCGCAAAGTGGCAACCGGGAGTCAAGTCGTGGAAATCTCCTCACGTGCAGCGCTGTACGGCGATAGCTGGAGGGTCAGTGGAGAGGTGACCTTGAAAAAATAGGATTTCTCACACAAGGTCAGACCGGCACTTCTTCACCGTAAATGGAGGTGAGTCAAAAGCACAACGCACTCCAAGGATGAGCAAGTAGCGAGTAGGAGTTTGCTCAATGATGTAAAATCAACAAATACTGTCTCTACAGGAAGAAGGAAGAGAATCACAGCTCATCAAATTCATTCAGTAAAGTCTTGTAATCTACTTGAGCCCCCCCCCCTCACCGTTGCTGTTGACACACTGGACCTGTGTGAGCTGAGTGCCGGGGCCACATGGCTTCTCATCGTCAGGAACACACTGATCCAGGCTGACCAGCTGCCAGTCGTAGCAACTGGGCTCGTCACACGGCACCGCCTCCACCAGGTGAGGGCAGTTTCCAGGCCCTCCTGTTGGCTCGTTGGTGATCTGTCGTTTTCTCAGTTTGAAACCTGCAGCGCGGCAAAGAGTATAAAGACAGTCATCACAAGCGACAAACCTTAACTTTTCTACGTTTAGAATCACACCAAATCTACAATATATAACAATATATTTACACAACACTTTCTAACCTGGAAAGTAACTAGATTAACTAAAGCACATTTACTCAACTATATATATACAATGGAGTACATTTTATGCTACTTTATACTTCTACTCCACTACATATCAGAGGAAAACATTGTACTTTTTACTCCACTACATTTTTCTGACAGCTCTAGCTACTAGCTACTTTTCAGATTAAGAATTTAAAAATAAGATTTTGTATGATTTTACATAGAAAACATGAAAGGCTCATCAGTAATTGTTAAAAATGAAATCAGTTTTTTCCACCTTTTTCCCCACAAATGACACATAAAACTAACTTCTCAGATGGTTTTATTTAAATAACTGTTCAAAGAGGTCAAATTATCCAATATTTGGAAACAAAATCCAAAATTAGAAAAGTCCAAAAAATTAAAATAAATTTGTGTATTAGAATTTTGTTTTTCCTTCTTTTCTACCCCATTAATCATCTCACGACCCCTCAAATTTATCTTACCCTTTGGAGGGGGCCCAACCCCCAGGTTGGGAACCACTGGACTAAACTACCAAACTGTATATAAAGTAGTTAAAACTACTGTAGCTCCACCTCGACCAGCTACAAACAATAAAATGCTGCTTACACATTGATGCACCAATATTAACAATCTAATAATGTCATATACACTAATATATCAGTCAGCTACCATTTTTCTGCAGGAGTACTTTTACTTTAAGTACATTTTGCTGATAATACTTCTGTACTTTTACTTAAGTGGATTTTGAATGCAGGACTTTTACTCGCTATGGAGTATTCTGACACTGTGGTATTGGTGCTTTTACTTAAGTAAAGGATCTGAGTGTTGCTTCCACCCCTGATGATAGATGTTCATGATTAGCTTGGTTTGCCTTTGATGGCTGACTTGTTGAGACAGCTCATTAATACAATTGGGAATATGAGGAAAAACCTTGATGATTTTCCCACATGGACCGAGCTCGAGGCTGCCAGAAATCTTAGCCTGCCCATCTTGTTCTAGTATGAAGTGAGTTTTTACTTCCAGTAATGTCACAGATGAACAGTCATAATGTTCACCAACGAACCGAGTGAGCCTGCAACGTTTTTTAAAAGCTTCAGTGAACACAACGTTGATCACTTAATTGCTCTTGCACATATACCGCATTAGATTTATGTTTAATTTTGCATGAACATTTGACCCAAACTATGAATGCACTGACACAAAAAAGGTGCATTTTATACTGAAAATCTAATTATAATGTGGCTGCAGTGCCACCCACAGCAATGGTATGTGTCCTATGTATTTTTAACAAGATGTCCTGCTACTAGACATCCAATCATTAACTATTCAGTGTTATTCTCTGAAGCTATATGGTAAGGTTATAGCTAGTATAAAAATGATAATAATATCATGTAGTAAAGCTATAATGAATACTGCAGATTCATGAATGCTTTCAGACTCAATGATAATGTTTATATAGCATACAAATTCTATTGTTGTCTTAAAGAAAAGAGAATATAAAGTGCTGGATAGAGCGTAGGCAGCATTTACTACACTGTAAAAACAAAGCACCAAATATTTCACAACCAAATTTTTTTTTTTGGTTACTACAGAGGAGACCGTCTAGATAAAGTTAATGAAAGTACTTGTGCATAATAATAGATTACAGTATATATAGATTACGGTATAATTACTGGAAGGTTTCATCACTGAGTAAAACTGTCAGTATTTATCTTAATGCCAGATGAACAAGGGGATGATAGATGATAAATTACTTTCAACATGTTTATTATATTTAATAGAGCATGAATACATACAAGAGGGAAGAGTAGGTGGATGGATTCATTTAGAAAAACATCATTTTAACCAGCCTGAGATAGCGGTAATTATTGTCTTATACCAATGTCACACAGTAACTTCGACAAATGATAATAATGCTTGAAATGTGGCACATAGCACCTTCTTTTAAACCATGATGTTATCTAACGGGACTGTGTCTTCGTTACCTTTCTTTCCAGCCTGGTCATCACAGTTCTCGAATGTGCAGGGCCCCCAGGCGTCCCACGGAGACACCTCACAGTCGATGGGACAGGGGATTTGGCACAGCTGGGACCTGTTGGGGATCGGACCCTCGCACAGCTTGTTTTCCACCGGGGGGGAGGCTGTGCAGATGAGCAAAAAGCAGAACACAAAAATAAGCAGCAGATAAATTGAACCTGCTTTACTTTGATCATTTTCTGGTTTGTCTTTATGTGAGGAATTATCTTTTTTACCAGCATTACAATCAACAGGAACAAGGGACACAACAATGCTTATTTACTTTTATTCCTGGCATTCGAGTCCCTATAGGGAGCAGATGAGAACCAGAGTGAAAAAACAAAACATGCCTGTGAAGTAGACACTATTATCTCTTTGTTTTGTTTATCGCCTCCCTGTTAGCATGTCAGAATGATAAATTAGCAATGATTATCTCGTGCAGCGCCTTGCTAGAAACATAAAACATTATGGAGCCCTGCCCACCGACTCTCACCAGAGACAGGAGAGAGGATGCAACAATACAACGCCAAAGGTGTGAGAGAACAGTGACAGTGTCTTGGCTCATGTTTATTCCATGAGGTGTAATTTGGCACCTACTTTCCCTAGTCGTGCCATATTGGATTTAGAAAGCCCTTTCCATGATGCAGCTGGTAAGTACATGCCTGTCTGAACTCCCACTGAGGAACTTTGTTGAAATAAAAAGGAGAGATGCTATCGCCACGCGAGGCACAGCTCTGTGACAACTGTGCAGAATACATTTCTACATGTCTGCTGAACCGTGCCACGATTAATAAATTTGATGTGTGGAGTTTTGGGTTTATGCATTTATGCATGCCCATATCACAGTATACATCACAGTAGTGCTACTGTATCTTCCAGAGCTGTGCATCCATGTTTTCTTCCCCCTTTTTGAGTCTTTATTCGATACTGGAAGGTGGAGATTGACAGGAAATACAAGGACAGAAAAGGAGAAATGGGACTTGTGACAAGGTCAGACTAAATCCCAGAAAGTGGTACTTATGTGGTACAGTATGGGCCTTACAGGAATAATTTGACTTTTTGGGTTATGCACCGGACTATTTCTCGTCACCATGAGGTTACCAGTCAACCGGGAAGTTGACTGGGGCTAAGAAATAGTCACACAAAAATGTGATTTTAACACTTCAGTTTTTGTATGGATTAAACAAATAAGATATAACATGTTAATGAGTGAACTTCAGAGGTGCTGGTTGGTGGATTTTCTCACGTTGGACAGAACTAAGCTAGCTGTGTCCCCCTACTTCCAGTCTGCTGGCCGCTGCTTCATATTTAGTGGAGAGATATGAAAGTGGTATCAGTCGTCTCGTCTAACTCTCATCAAGAAAGCGAATAAGCCCCAAAATGTCGACCTTTTGCTTTAAACCGCCAACAGAACGCCACCTCCGTGCTTCCAGGTCGTCCTCGGTGATAAGAGTGAGTCCTGCTCACTCAGCACACAGATTCAACCCCCTGCCTGGAGCTACACACTCTGACTGACACACATCTAAACCTTTTTCCTTTTTCCAGCTACACACATACAGAGCAAACATGTGCAGCTGTGCACATGAATCAGATTTAATCTAAAATGCACATTCAATACTAACAAATAACAGGAAAAAAACTGCATAAAAACATAAAAATGCAGAAATATTTTAGTGTATATTTTAGTGGGGCTAAAACTACAGTTTATAGTCTGTAGTTTTATTTTTTATGCCTACAGTCATTTCAAGAGTTGTATTTCAAAATGAGTCAATCACTCATCAACCACTAGAATAATTTAACTCCTACACTTAAAAAATACTGGCATGAAAGTCAAACTCTATAGAGAGTACCAAAAACACAGGAGATTTTTTGACTCCTATTTTACAAAATATTGTAGTAAGTAGATTTTTCTCAAATCAGTATCACCTCTCTAGAGTGAGTGTCTAGTGTTGTTTTCATCTTCTGTAATCAACTCATGACACCGCAGTGCTCCATGAACACCTGTTAGTGTAAGCAGACCCTTGTTTCATTTTGTTTTGATGCTGCTGGAGAACAGTGAAAAACTCAATTGGCGCCATCTGTTGTGGTATCTGTTCGGGATATTACAAAAGTTTTGTTTCCCCCAAAAGAAAATCCACCTCTTCTGAAAACTGGCGCTCAGTATTAAGACATCAGTGGCAGCATGAAAGTTTAAAAACCATATAAGACTTTTCTCTACAAAGTATAAGGATGGATTGATCTCCACTTTTTAAGCACTGAGTGACAAATTTCAAATACGTTTTTTTTTTTATGGCTGTGATTAGTGATTCACAGAAAGAAATCTCTTCAAATGTTGAACCTGAGGCTCTTTATTTCCTGTATTCCAACTGTTCCTACAAGACATCTAAGAGCTTAAAGTCTGACATAGTCAGGAGAGCTGAATCATAATTCCCTTAGAACTGTACGGGGGAAGGCAAGTGGGGCTTTTGAAATGCAAAATGCTAATTCCTCTTACAAATACACTGAAAGTCAAATACTGAGTTTGCTGAGCCACTGTTAATCCACGTCTTATTGGGGAACTACACTGACTTCAATCTTTTAACATCAATTCATTTGGGAATACAACACTAAGGACCGACAGAGTATTGGGTCTGTGTGAGTCTATGTGTGATAAGGAGAAAAAAAAAACTTTCTTTATATCCTGCATCTCTATTAGTCCATTTTATAGCATGCTCTCCAGTGAGTTCAGTTTTCTATTGTGCTGAACTGACAACGGTGGGGGGAAAAAATCCCTCATGTGATGGTGGCTTAGTGTCTGCAGTGGTGGAAAATGTCTCACATCTCAATATCCATATTCTGTTTGTGGCGGAACAAAGTTTTTCTTACAGTCCCTTCAAATCTTCAACTTTTCTGCCTGGCTTTTTATGAGAGAATACCAGAACTTTGTTGTAATAGTACTTGTCCTTTTGTTGGATTTGGCAACAATACTGAACACTCTGGATAAAGAGTAGCAGGGCTTGTTGAAATGTATATGTTGGATACACTTATCATAAATCATAAATCTAAAGCATCACAGTGGTGGAAAGAACCTTCACAGTGTTGTTAAAATCAATATTTGAATAATTATTATATGTTTTCTTTTCCCCTTTGTGATCCATTGTTATGTTCAAAAGGGGAGAGGAGAGAAAACAAGGAGGAGAGGAAAGGATAAGAGAAGAGAGGAAAGGAGAAATGAGGAGAGGGAACAAGGATAGAGGAGAGGAAAGGACAAGAAACAAGGCTAGAAGAGAGAAGAGGAGACAAGGATAGAGGAGAGAGGAAACGAGAGGGGAGAAGAGGAGACAAGGAGAGAGGAAAAGGGGGATCAAGAGGAGAGGAAACAAGAATAGAGGAGAGGAGAGGAGAAATGAGGAGAGGATAGGAGACAAGGACAGAGGAAACAAGAATAGAGGATAGGAGAGGAGAAATGAGGAGAAGAGAGTAGACAAGAGGAGAAATTAGGAGACGACACGAGACAAGGATAGAGGAAATTAGGGGAGAGGAGAGAAGAGGAGAGTAGACGAGACGAAGGGAGAGGAAAAGAGGAAACAAGATAGGAGAGAAGAGAAGAATAGAGGGAACAAGGATAGAGGAGAGGAGACTGACAATGAGATCGGTAGTGAAGAGAAAGGGGAAAAGGAAAAAAAAAAGAGACCTGGGAGGTATGAAGCAGAGGGTGAGGCTGTGGCTTCATTATCAGCGTGACTAAAAACACCTACCTGTAATGTGGAAGGTGATGGAGAGGAGAGGGGGGACACTAGGCTTCTGCTGTCTTTGGGTCTGACCTGCTGCAATTACAGGGGAGATAGCGCTATTAGCTACGCACACACCGGGGGGACGGAGGCACTATCAAACAAACACAGACGGTGACGGGAAACAGCACACAGGAGACAGGCAGAGACTAATGCAACAGCAGGAGAGGCCACAGAGGACTGGGCCTCATATCCCGGGCTTGTTTACTATTAAATGCTTTAAGAACATGATTAAATCTGTCTTTTATTATATTATTATTACTTTGGTCTGAGCGATGGTGGAAGATAAGTTTTCTTTGTGGTTCATTTATTTCGACATGGCCACATCAGACCCATGGTTTATGATCAAAAGCCACGTAGACTTCTGGTCTCATCGGGTTGGGGATTTTGGTGTTGTGGGATCTGAGAAATCTGATTACAGTCTCTTAAACTTCAGAGCGACAGACTTATCTAAGGTATATGCCATAATTTAACTTGTTGCTATTCATAGCAGCTAATTAACTCAGCCGAGTGTAAAGGGTCAGTCCAGATTTTACCGTGTGTTTTTAGGCTTTCCAGGCATTTAAAGAAACATTTTATGCTCATTTGCTGCAATGATTAATATCGCTCTCATGTCTTTGTGTTAAGTGCAGAGTTGGAGTCAGGAGTTATGAGCTGGAACTACAGTACATCTCAGCAAACAGCAGCCAGGCGTAGTGACAGTGCATAGCATCCCAAAAGTCTTGTCATCACAGTGAGGTTGCCAGGTTTGGTGCAATTATGCCTGTACCAAAACCAAAACTGGTCCACGCTGTAGCTGGACACTCTGCACAGGAGCACTGGAGGACGAATAAACCTTTTTTGGTCAAGAAACAGCCCCACTAAAATCACAAATTTATCACAAACAGAGCCAGGCTAGCTGTTTCCCCTTGCTTCCAAGCTGTATGCTAAGCTAGGCTAACCAAGTCCTGACTCCGGCTCTTTATTTAACGCACTGGCATGAGATTGATATTGATTTTCTTGTCTAACTCTCAGAAAGAAAGCCAATAAGAGTATTTTCAGAAACTATTCCTTTAATATCTCCTGTCACTTCAGTGCCCGCATTTTCTGGCGACTGTGATTTTGGTGTCACCTGAGCTCAAAAGGCATTGTTCTAACCTGCAATGACAGTATGAAGTTGAGAATTTGAATAAACTCTCAGTGTTAATGCACCTTTAAAGGACTTTTAAGTCAGTCTTCTTGTCAAATACGGGGAAAGGTGTTCAAAATGTCAACTCCCACAAGGTTGGTGGAAGTGCTTTAGGCATCCATATGCTCCAGCAGCTGAGATCTGGACCTAAAGTTACACAGCCTTAGCTGAGGAAGTGCTGTATGATGTTACTTAGGCTGCGATACTGATCTGGGGTCAGATCGGAGCTACTCCCCCATAAAAATTAAGGTTAAGATTTAGGAGGTACTAAGCTGATTCCAGATCTTGGCCTGAGGGTATCTTCCGCCCTTTCGCATGGTGATATTTATGCATGAGACAGGGGAGAAAGAGAGCGCTGGTTGCAGCAAACTTCACTGAACCACGGTCTGCCTCTGTGTCTCAGCGGTATACTGGAAGATTACCCCCCGATGGAGGGAGAAGAAATCCTGCGCCAAGAAGATAAGAACGTTGTGCATGTGTGTATGCGTGTCTGTGCAAACACTCACACACACAAGTCACACACATTTCTGCACAGCCAGCCCTGGCAACACCACTTTAAACGTGCTTGTGTATATGAATGTTTAACTGTATCTTAACAGAGGTTATAGGTGCTTTAATGTGCATGATCGCTCCAGTTTCATAGCAGGCACATGTACTGTATGCTCTCACTCGTCCTACAGTCCCTGTAGCACTTCAGCTGGAAGTGAGAAAGAAGGAGACAGACAGAGGAAGGACACACAATCTCATAAGCCATACATTCAACATTCTTTCATTTGTTATACAATATGCTCTGTCTGAACAGTGTCTGTCGATGTTGATTTAATCTTGGCTACCAGACTCATTATTCTTTAATTAGGGCTGATACACAGAACCAAAGGACCGCTGATCAATTCAAACTCTGAGAAACAATGCTTTAGCATAGCAAATGCACTGTTTTCCTTCACAAGTTATTTATCATGAATTTATTCAATGTCACACAAGATAGTTTTAGATTAATATTGGAACCCTTCAAGAAATATTAAAAAGAATGAAAATGTAATAATCTGCGACATATTAACGTGGGTAAATGTCCAATTTTGGTGTTGTCCATCAGTGACTGATGATTTAGCTCATAGGCAGTTCATTAAAGCCAAACACCTGGACTGGGTTGCATTAGCTATTAAATAAATCCATTCCTACGTCTTCTTGTACGGTCCTTCCTAATTTCTTAAGAACTATTGGCTAGCTAGTTTCAAATCCGTCATTTCATTTACTGAATCAGGTTGCGCTAAAACTTAATACATGTTTCAGCTAGTAAAGACTTTAGAAATGTGTAAATCAGATGCTATGAAACAATATATTAAAACTTACCTCACAATACTTTAGAAATCTAGGTATTACTCTGGAAAAATGTGTTTTCAGAGTTAGTAGAATTGATTCAATTTAGAATAACTGAGAACTATCTGGTTATGCTAACCTAGCTGACATTTTCTGGTCATTTAGTTTATCGTTATTATCATAAAGTTTTGTAGTTTGAGGCATATTGTGTTATTTTTGAAAATGTAATTTTAAGTTTACATCATTATTAACCAAGTTTTTTAAGTGTCAGGGCAGATGTGTTGACCATATTCACTGGGTGTAAATAGTGAGTACCAGCTTATCTAGATGTAAGAACTAGTTTGTGTGGTGTAACCCATTTTAGTTTATTGATGCGTAAATCTACACATTTCTTTTTACCTGAAATGTAAAAGTTAACTGCAACTAGCAACCGCTGCCGTAGCTTATATGTCAAAAATGAAACTGACATCAACAGGACAAATACTTCAGTCACCTGTAAAAAAAAAAAAAAGGTCAGTATCCTCTTTTAAATTCCTTCTTAAAACTCATTTTTGTCTTATGGCTTTCTCTTAATTGATGGAATTCTTTTGTAATTGCTTTAATTATCATTTTATGTAATTTTACTATTTATGTCTTAAGTCTTATTTACTTTATTATTACTCGTTTGACTGTAAAGCACTTTGCAACTTTGTTTTTACAAAATACCCTTCCCTCCCTAACAGAAAAAGGCGAAGACGAACACAATGTCAGACTGAATAATGAAGTTATAATGACAATTCAGTCTGATTATCAGGCTATTACCTACAGTTGATCTCTCCTTACATCCACAACTTAGACTAAACACCACCAGAATGGACAGACTGTACTCCAAGTACTTAGCTTGCGTGAGAGGAACATCCCTCCACATTTGGCACAAGTGGCGACTGGGCATCTCACCTCCTCTTAGACTTTGTCACTCTCTCACGCGATCAGCACGGTTTGTCTCCATAAGCTTAGCCTCAACTAATGTCTTTAACACCCTCTTTAAGAGGGCAGCTTTGACTTTAAGCTGGCTTGACAAGTGTCAGAATTGAAGGCCTTTGCACTTGTGACCGCTGACAAGTCACAGTAGGGCACACGAGCAGACAAATCCCTGTTCTAAATGACTCCTGATTTGGTTTAAAAGGAGAGAATGGCAGCGAGTAAAAGTCTGTTCAAACGTTCAAACAGAGAGCTTGAAGCTGACAATGTAGCCGCACTGGGATATTTGAAGCCAGAAGATTAAAAAACACACTACAGTGACTATTAATGCAAATGCAATATTGTGTGTCATTGTATATTTGGACATGAATTGAGTCAACATGTTGGCTTCTGTTGCATTTGATATGCATTATCTGCTACACATGCACCAAGGGACTGCAGTTCTTATACGCTGTGTTGGGGGGGTTGGAGGATGTAAATTGTCATGTAACAGTGCTTGATCAAATTTATTACAGTCACACTAGAGAGTTCAGCTGTTGTGTTTCAGGCTATGCTGCGTGGTTGATGTGTATGCAACTGTGGTGTTGACTTTGGTTACAGTATTGAAGGAAGATGGCTGACAGCCTCCTGAGATCAATGCAACTAAAATGTGCAATTGACAGAAAGGAATTTCCTTGACAAAGTAATAATATAAAAATCACAGAGGACAGTGGAGATGATGGGATGGGAAAGAGAGAGAGAGAGACAAAAACAAGAGACTGAAATAAAAAACACCTGGAGAAACTGGAAGACAGAGGTAGTGGATTCATTTTCATTGCTTATGCCATAGTGAAGAGCAGCATTTCGAGGCGAGGAAGAGCATGCTTTGATTCATTTTCTAACTGGTTTAGGAATCTGAACCTTCCACACATAAGAAGCTTGATTGTCCTCAAGACCCATTCAAAGCTTTCTGTAAAATCTTGATTATGCACCCTGCAGCAACAAGCAGCTTCTGCATGATAATGCCTCCTTAAACATAAATAATACATATATGTTAAAATATATTCTATAAGGCCTCGAAAACTTGTTTCTTACCATGAGCGATAAAGAGAAATACTAAAGATCTGAAGCCAAGTTTTCAGGGGCTTCAACACTTTTCTAAAGGTGTAAGTGGCGCAGACTAACGCTACCTCTGAATGTGTGTTCAAACCGAACACAAGGCAAATTTTAAAGGCGATGTGATTGCATATTAAGTCAATGCAAAGCAGCGAGTGGGTGCTTCACATCCCAGGGCTAAAAGTGGACTTTTATAAGGAGATGTTCTATTTAAGGATGCACCAATCTGACTTTTTCTCTCCAGATACTGAATCCGATACCTCGGCTCAAGGTGCCTGCCGATACCAGTGCTCTCTTTTCCCCAAATTTAAAGTCTGTACACCTCACTGCTTGGAAGTCATTGGGATCATTTATGTGAGGTAAGACGAGGTTGGGGATTGCTGTGGCACTAAAACTGAGTCGACAGCCCTTCCTGACTGAGTGAATGTAACAAATAGCAGAAACACTGAATTTTGGAATCAGTCACGTCATGGCCAACACAACACTGGCACTGATATCAATACGACGTATCAGGACTGCTGCATCACTAGTTCTATTTTAATAAGGCAAATGTTTGAGGGTCTAACTTCATCATCTATGTAACTGGTTTATACTCAAGGAGACAGCCATCACATCAGATCCCATTTTTGACCATCCAAACTATATAATATACTGTATGTAAATGCAGATACTTAACAGCAACATCTTCAGGGCATTAATGTTACAGAACAAGGAGTGTAATTTTTTTTTACCTTTGTCTTTTTCTCTGAGGTCGTTGAGGTATTTTAGAAGCTCAGCGTTGGCCTGGACACAATAAACTTCCCTGGTCTGCAGGCCTCCCCCGCAAAGCCCTGTCAGGTTGCTACGTCGACGGTCCTGTTGGCTTAGCAACGCGTCAACCCGGCAGTCGCTCCACTCTGTGGTTCTCCAGGTGTAACTACAGAGGAAGAGAACATGGGAAGAGCGGAGATGGATGAGAGTTCTGTGTGGGTGTAATGTGGTGTCAAAGTACAGCACATTCACAATCCTGCAGACCTAACTTTAGCACATAAAGATGTGTCACATAGTTACAACCAATTCAGTCTTCCTGTTTTTATGAAAATAGTGTGTGCAGTATGCAAGTACCTTCAGGGATGGTGACAGTCAGTGGACAGTTCAAACCCATTTATTTTTAACCATTTATTTACCCAACAGAAGAGATTCAGAGACACGAGTAAGATTTTTCTATATAATGAAGAATATTTGATACATTATCGCAGCTGGTAGTAATGTCATAATGTGGTGGAACAGTAATAAGTGTAGTGGACAACAAAAAACTGTGAAAGGAAAATCAAACGGTTATCTAAGGTCTTGTTCAGACTGATAGACCAGATTCGTTTTTTGGCATATCCAAATTGCTTCCAGGTTGATTTTAGAAAGTCTGGACAGCAAAAAAACACATGAAATTTGATTTTACAAATCTGATCCAAGCCACATTTGGAAGTGGTTTGAAATGCGATTCCAGTTCGGATTTCTACAGATGCGTTTCCAGACGCTCTGCCCGCTCAAGTCGGATTTCAAAGTGTCTTTTGCGTCACTAGCAATGCAACACACAACGATGGCATCAATTCCAGAGTGACGGAAGTGCATCGGAGCGGCTGTATACCATAATACATCCATGGTGTATACCTGTACACCAGACAAACTCAGAGATGGAGGAGCTCTGCACCGCGACTTGACAGCACGATTGTTCGGAGGTCGAGATGGTGGATCTCCATTTCTCATGCTTCCAGTGCCACCAGCGTACGTAGTTACTGATGCCTTCGTTGTTACCACAGCAACCCATGCAGATAGGTTGGTGATGTCTGGACACACAAATCCGATCCGATCACTCGCAAATAACAGTGTGGACAGTCTGTCTTAAAGATCTGATTTGAGAAACACATCTGATTGGCCTGCAGTCTGAACAAAGCCTAACATATTGGTCTGAGAACTTGATTTCTAAAAAAAAGACAAAAGAAATGTATCGTGGGTCAGTCTGACAGAAAATCAGACACGCTCCAGGATGAGAGTATGAATAAGTATTTTGGCAATAGCTGTGTAGAGATGATATTCAATTCAGTTTTATTTATATAGTGCCATATCATAACAACGTTATCTCAGGGCACTTTTTCGAATAGAGCAAGTCTAGACCGACTCTTTATATTTACAGAGACCCAACAGTTCCCACCATGAAACTGAGGGATTAAAGGCCATCTGTGAGCCTACGTTTTGAATCTTTGTGTGTGTGTGTGTGTGTGTGTGTGTGTGTGTGAGTTGGTAGGAATCAAATATCCTTGCAGTCTCTCTCCATTTGTCTCTACTTTGTGTTTGGCACCAGCCCAAGCACTTATACGAATCTGTCTCCATATGCTGTCTCCTACACACACACACACACACACACACACACACACACACGCACACACACACAGGAGGGCAAATTAGCTTGGTGATTTGGGCAAAGGGAAGTCAACAGGAAGCGTGTGCAGCCTCAGCCAGGTTGAATACCAAACACTTTGATTTTACTCTACTTCTACCTGAGCTTTATTGGAATACAGAATGAATCCCTGCAGTGTGTTTCGTACTGTAGCAGGGTCTTCACAATGCTGTAACCAAGGAGGAGGGTATTATCACAACCTAACATGCAATTGTATCCCTGTGAAACATGAGCGCCTGTCGAGTGCTACGCTATGAAAAACACGTCTACACTTTCACACAAATTTGAAAACGCCCCTGCTCACTCCCTGCTGCGCTGCCCGCCTCCCTCCCCCGTCATCAGGAAGAACTCACTTGGCACAGGGCGGTACCCCCTCACCCGGAGGTTCACACGACTCCGACTCATCCAGCGGCGGGCACTCCTCCCCCTCGCCCACAGGGAACTGGAGCACCTGTCTGTTCCGAGTGCGGTTGCCTGTGGGAGACTCAGGGTCCACACAGGTTTTGGAGCACGGGCCCCACTCAGCCCAGTCGGTCACCTGGCAGTCTTTGGGGAGGACGCAGGTCTGGAAGGTCAGCGGCAGATCCCTTTGAGTGCACAGGCTGGGAAAGGATAAAGAGGAGGGGTGCAGGAAGGAGTGGAGGTATGATTATGACATTGATCTGGATGGAATAAGAAGATTTTTTTTATATATACATATATATAAAAATACACCGCTTTCTGATGCTTCAAACCTAAATAGGACTACTAAGAGGAGAACGTCCCATAGTTGTAATGGAGACCTTGTAGAGTCACTCCAGGAAGTCACTGCTCCCGACCAAGAAATAGTCAGGCACATGACACCCCCGTAAAACCACAACTTGTCATTTTTACATTGTGGTTTTTGCACAGATTAAACAAACAAGATATAACGTGTTAGTTAGTGAGCTTTGGAGGTGCTGGTACGCAGATTATTATATCTTTGGACAGAGCCAGGGAAGCTGCTTCCACTCTTATAGATAGATAATCGGCTACTGGCTGTAGCATTACATTTAACGTACAGATATCAGAGAGGTATCGACCTTCTCATCTAACTCTTGGGAAGAAAACGAACAAGTGCATTTCCCAAGATGTCGAGCTATTTCTTTTAGTTACACTGATAAAGTTCATCCCCCGTAGCGTCTACAACCATCTATCACGCCCAACAAACCTCGTCCTGCTGGGAGAAGATCAAGCAAATACCAACATTTAAGAAGCTGAAACCAGCAAATGTTTGGCAGTTTTTCTTGATAAATGACTTAAATGATTAATCGCTTATCAAAATTCATTTTCTGTAGCTCGACCTGCACTAAGTGACAAATCTAAGCTTGAGAATCAAATACAAACAGTAAGAAAATAATCCTTACAACTCTCCAAAGGTTGATCCTTTTATCTGTTTGTTATCCTCTGGCATCGACTAGTCACAGAGCATTTTTATGGTAAACAGAGTCATGCAGTGTGCAGCTTATTGACGGCTCATTACAGTGACATTAAATCTTTCAGTTACCTCTCACTGCCATTTTAACGTCAATGTGCAAAGTTGCCTTAAAGCCACAAGTCAGAGCAACAGATATGTGACACTACAAGTGGTGTGCAAAGCTTCACTTTAAACTCTCTGCCCTTGACTGGTGCCACATTTTGTCATTAGCTACTCTCATTAGCATACACCCTGCATAATCAGTTTCACATTAGGAGAAAAACAAGGAGTGGTGTGGCATGGTGTGTGTATCCTTCAGTCCTAAGTGTTAAGATAACCAAAACAACCTCTGATCAATCGCTCACACACATCTTTTGATCATCTAAATAGCATTTAGATGTAATGGATAACTTGTCCTCTTTGGGCCCCTACCGAATCATTAGAAATTTGTTCTAACTAAAGCCGACTGCTTTCTGCTACTCAGTCTGGATGTCTTTTCCCTTGAGGCGTTGCAGCTGACGAGCTATTAGTGCTAATTACAGCTCTGCTTCATTTAGAAACCTCTCATTTAGACGTTGCCACCACACTTCACCTCCAGCAACTCAGACTTTTGGTATAAATGAGGAAATGTATGAGCAGAGTATGAGCTGTGTTTTTTTTCTCCTTTTAACTCCTGTGTCTTTGCAGATTAAAACACCTCTGCAGTCTTTGAAGTGCTGAAGTGACACTGTGAAAAATCTTTTTTGTTTTGTTTTTCTGCCAAACACGCTTGGTGTGCCGGCTCATGTTGCATCGGAGGAAAACAATGAGGAATTTAAACCGTAAATGTGAAGCAATGAGGGTGATGGCTCGATTTCCTGCCTCAGATGGAACTTCTTGTGTTTTAAAAAGCCCCTAATGCAGCCAATGACCCATTTTCCCTGCAACTGGATCCTTTGAGTCTTTGCCGTTTGTTGTATGCATGCCCGAGCATTTTCGTGGAGATTTCAAAGTTGCAAAAAGAAGTCATTATTTCTTCATCTCAGTCATTCAGACAGAATGAGGACACAATCATTCTCTATTTAAATAAGTAAGATGATGTCTGAAAAATGTTCATTTTTAAGCCTTTAGGTTTCACACTGTAACTTGCAACAATGGACTCCAAGGGCTTTCAGACAAAATAAATGCAGTCATAAAGTCTCAACATTTCAACACTTGCACGATCATAACTTGAACTGCATCCATCAAAACAGCTGCAATTGTCTAAAAACATAATTCTATGTGGGTCAAGTGATTAAAAAAGGCTTTTTACAACTTGAGAGCCTTTGAGAGAAAAAAAAAACATCTGAGGAGAATTAATGCCAAAATAGATGAGAAACAAAATGATGGCACCAAGTGGGATCCTCAGCATTAAATGCAATGATGTAATGTGATCCACCCCCTCGTGGCACAGCAAAAAAAATTCAAAAGGTCATGATGCAAGCTTGATTAATAGGACACAAGCAGAAGAGGCCTGTTTGGGACAAGTCGAGGACTATGGAGAAAGTAAAGGCCTGATGACAGATGTTCATCAAATAAAATTGGAAATGAAGGGAGCAAGATGTTCAGAGAGCGTCTGGCTAGGATCTGACTGGGTTATTACTTCACTGGGAAGTTTGTTCCACTTTTCCGAAAGTGGCAAAAACAACTATGAATATTTCAGAGCAAGAAATAAACAAGTCAAGGATTAATATTTATGCTCCTAAGGGCATGTGAGTTGTTTTCACGATTCCTTTGAAATATTTGATCCCAGTCACTGCTGAGAGCCCGGCGCCAACAAAGCATTAATGAATAGATTTAGTACATAATTGATCAAATCTTAAGAGTACAGTGGCATGTGACAGATACGCGATATGAACGGAGACTTGCTCTACTGACATTGTCACTGATTCTTTCCTGGAGATCAGAGACCTCGTGAAAGCCCCAAATATTTCTAGGGAACAGCGATGACATTTTAAGCTACTGTCAGTCGAGGAACAGAAACAGAGATGATAGAACCACAGAAACAGTTCTTTAGAAGAATCACTGATTAGCTTACAGTCATCTGATATAAACATCAGAGGGTTATTACAAATACTATAAATAAATGGTAAGAACAGGAATTCATTGATTACCACTTGATGGTTTTCTTTCTATTTTTGTTGTTGATTCATATCATATAGTAACAACCTCGACATAACGACAATCTGAAAAGTGCTATAGATTTGTAAGCTTTCTGTGAACTAAAGTGGTCCGGAGGGTGGTGGTAATGCAGGTGAAGCTGTTTGGCAACTGCCAAAAACACCAGAAGAAGAATAAGTTCTACACTTTAGCAGTTTAGTTAGAACAATAACAGTTTATCCATAAACTAACACATGGATGACTTGCATGGATGGACTATGGCATGGCCGTACTGTATGTGTTGATATTGCTGGAGCAGCTTTCTTCATGTCACTTTAATCAAACAGGGGACTCATTTCAGTATAATTTTGGTGTAATTTCAGCAGCAACTACAACAGGGAGCAGAACAAAAGAAACTGTACGTGGCTACTTCCATGGTTACTGATGTAGTTATACCTAAGAGGAGAATGGTTATGGATCTTGGGGAGACGGATGCCTGTAAATCTTTTTAAAAGTGGGAAGGCAGTTTTAAAAGCAAATGATCTCTAATGCTATTTGGCTGCATTTAGACATGGTTTTTTTATATAAGGATTGGACAACTATCCAATCCTTGAAGTGGTTAAGTGTAAATGGGATCATTAAGCATAATGAGTGATAACGCTAATTAACCAGTCCGTGAAAATATATTTCGTCTGACTGATTATAGGAGGGGTTCATTTTGAATGGTTTTTGAAAACCTACTGTAAGGGTTTACGTTGATGGTGCCTTCCTATCAGATGTGGTGTTCTCTGCTGCTGGTGGCAGATTCACTTCTTCTTGTTTTCAGTCAGAGAGTGTGACTTTGTAGCTCCCAGCCATAATAATGTCAGGGCCAGAGGTTAGATCCCACTTGAGTTTATCAACACTATAAATGGAAGCACTCATATAGTTACAGCATGTATTTTGGATAATAGTGCCCACTGAAGGCATAATTCAATGACCTATTCAAATATATTGTTTGATGGATTTCCATTTTGACACTTTTACATGATACGACTTGTTTTATCTCTCATTCTGCTTCAGCTGCTTCTTTTAAGCCACTTTCTTTACCTACATCTGTGCAGCTTTACCTTTCAAACTTGACTCTTAAATCACAAAAAAGACACTTTTTCACTAATCCCTAGCATTGTCTACTCGTGATAGTTTTAGGTTAGAGAACTTCCATCTCAAAACACCTTGGCACATTAAATGGATATTAACAAAAAAAGTATTTTCTCATGTACCAAGCCATACATTTTTCTGATTTGGGTGAACTGATCCTTTAACATCCCTAGAAGTTCTGACCTTAAAATATAGAAAACAAACCTTTTTACTTTTTACTGTAGCAATTTGACTTCACGGCTTAGCAAGTAAAATATTTTACTGGTGACATTTTTGGTGACACTTGATTTGTTCATGTTTCTTGGAACATATCATTACACATCCATTCAAAACCCAGAAAATTGCCTTATTTTGAAAAGTGCCACAAAAAGTCGTGGCTAAGATTGATCTCATGTCATAAAATGAGTTGCTTTCCTCGGAAGTTGACATCAAATACACTGTGGTAGTTGTGCCTCATTGCTCTGACAGCACGGCAGTGACAAAGACATAGTCGATAAACATCCCCCCCACGTGTCACTTCCTGACAGGGAGAAGAAAAACTTTCTGGAGGACAAATTTGGTATCATGTTTAGCTGTTAGAAACACACTGACTTAAGGACCAGTACACCTTAATGTCAAAGGTACATGGAAATATGGGTATAATAAGTGTACTTGCTGACAAAATAAATGGCTGGGAATACTGACAATAAATACTTAGTAATACAAACAAAACATGAAATTACACTGACACATAGATCAAATGAATACATTACTGGACCTCTGCTAAAGGCCTGTAAATATGGTCGATAATTGCCTTTTTTTAAAGTGAGACCAAAAACTAAATCTAAAGTGTTAGCATTAAGCTATAATTCTGGAAGATCTTTCACCATTGCCTAAGCAAGAAAACTGAAGGGGCATATAATATAACATATTAACTGTTATATTAACATAAAAATGTTGCCACTCACTTGCGTCCCACAGCGCTCCCATTCCTATGTATGCAGGTCACTTCCCGAGTCTGGTAGCCCACCTGGATGTCCCAGAAAGGACTCTCTTGCCGGTTAAGGCGATTTCTGGTTCGTTTCTTCTGGATGAGCTCCCTGGTCTCTGGATCTTTGACTCCTGCTCTCTCCCTGAGCCCCTGGCCTTTACCTTTCCTGCGTTTAACTTGGCGTGCTGTCCGAGTCTGTGGGAGGGCACAAGGGTTCCACGGTCCAATCCTGAGACTGTACATGCCCTCTGGACCTGTGCAAGGCCCAGGTTTACAAGACTGGAACTCAGTTAGGTTGGGACACACCGCGCCTCCAAAAAGTGGAGGAACCAGGACACTACGGACCCTGTTCCTAAGGCCTGTTCCACACGTTTTGGAGCAGGACGTCCATGGCGAATACTCAGAAACCACACAATCCTGGGGGCAAGGGATCAAACATGCCTGCTCCAGGCGAGGCTTGGGCTCAAAGTACTCACAGATGGCATCCTCTGCTGGAGACCCGTCTGACTTGAGTATGCAGCCCACCTCCCGGGTCTGAATGCCCTCTTCGCCTCCACTGCATGTGAACAGCCGTGGGGCCCCAAAGGTCCTTGCTGAAACTGGCACGCACTCATTCCAGGCACCCAGTTTCCAGTCATAAAGGTCCTTGTGCCAGTCACACACACGGAAACAGTTTCTCTGGTTGGTAGGACGTTGGCCCTGGTCACAGTTGGTGTGAAGCGTCGTCCAGCCGTCCACATGGGCGCACCAGACTGCCCGGCTTTGGCTGCCACCTGGGCCACAGTCGCTGCCCATGCATCTTCCCCATGGACCTGGGAAACAAAGGAACAGGCTCAGATTACAATATGAAACAATAAACCTTTGAGCTTCAGATGTAACTCCAAGAAGGACAGTAAAGTGTAGTGTAAGAAACCTCTAGAGAAAATTGCTCCTGCTCCTCAGATTGGAAAAGTTGAGAGATTGCATCAAGGTGTACTGTTTGGTTATGGAGCATTTAAAAATAAAACAAGACATAATTGCACAGGCTGTGAATTGATTGGAAGTGTAGAATGAACAAACATCCTGTAGTACATTAGTAACTATAATGGAGATCAATGATGCCATTTGAGAACTCTTGTGCTGTGTTCCTTTTAAAACAGAAATCCATATTATGCAAGCATCAGTTCGTTAGACCAAACACTTCAAACTTTCTAATGCCAAAGAAAGACTGAGAGAGTTTACTTAAGCTTTTTGTCAACTGAGGAGAAGCATATAATGCACCTTCAAGGATGACACAGTACATTCACAGACTCCTCTAATGTGGTTCTTGATGTAAAATGTGTTGAAAAGCTGTTGGCAACCCACGGCAGTTGATGTGTGAGTGCAAAAAAATATGTCATGTTCAATAAAAATAATCTGTCACCTTGTTTTGCACTACACTTGGGTCAGACACAACAGTTCTTAGTGCATGGTAAAAACTGTCTTAGTGCTACAGGGGTGGGGAGGGATGATTAGGCAATGCAAATACAATGTGGAGATTATAGGCGATCAAAGGAAAGTGTCTGAAAGCCAATTTACAGGGACCGTGAGTAATCTGTTGCATTTATCAAACTCTATTGGCAACCAGCAGGAATTTCCACAAACATCAATAAAATTTATTTGTCTGTACACAAGTCTCTGGCAAAGCCTCCCCTTATCCTCTCTGACTAATTACGGTAGAGATCCAGCGAACAGTCTGAGAACAGGACTCGGGTAGTGAAGAGGTACTCATATAATCATACATCATCATAAATAACTTGTTTTAATTAGAAACAATACTAGCAATACTTGGCTCAAGAATATGTTTTTTTACAGTAGCCTTGAAGGATAAGGCTGGAGTTCATATTTTTCTTACTGTCAACAAAACCTGTGAAAAGAACAAAACCAACAATGAATTGATCCTGATAACAAGTTTGTCTGTGTAGCCAAAGCCTGATGTAGCTTCTTCCTCTGTGCCATAGAGCTCCATTGTTTTCTAGAAAATATATAAAAACACATCAATGAGCCACGCTGTTGCACTGGGTGACATGTTCATTCACTACGATGAACATGAGCACTGTTGTTTATTGTGAATAAACCCCCACATACACTGCCCTGCTGCTGTAAACTTGCACTACTGCACCAAATGTGTATTAATCCGCTGCTGAAAATAGTTCCCAACAAATGCAATATTTACTCCTGTTTGAGTAACGTTTGCTGAAACCAAAGGGACCAGCTTTTTTAGGAAACAACTGGGTCTTTTTAAACATTGAAACTGTGTATTTGTGACCCATTTTTAAAGAATTACAACCAATGGGCTTTACACTGACTTTATCTTTTTACAGCTGAAGTGTTTTGTGATACTGGTCGCTTGTTCATAGCATCGTCCTGAGATCGTTTATTGTTATGTTCATCTACAACACCATCAGCCCCATGTAGATACACAGTATTGTGTTATGTATTGCTCCTTTAGATATACCTCTCTGGTATGCAAAACTAAAAAGCTCAAAAACAAATATCTGCCCTGCTCACTTGACTAAAAGAATTTGCTAGGTGCTCTTAATATAACATTGTACATAGAAACAAAGAGCAGCTTCCACACATTAGGATCTGCACACTCTATTTTATTAAATTTAAGCTTTTAGTCACACTCCTTCTGGTTTGCCCTATATAACCTTTCAGTTTATGACTGAAAGTTTGAATCAAAAAGAGAATGCTGGGCCTAATTTTGCGTTTCTCCACAAAGAAAACTTAGCTGACACCATGCAAACTGTCTTAACCCAGTCAGCCCAACTCAGCTGGTACTTCCAAGCAAGCTGAAAAACACTAATTAACGCAGGGGGCTGAGTTCTCACTGTGTTGTCCAAAGGTTATTGATACCACAAGGGAGAACAAATCAAACTAATTGGGCAGCTTCCCTTTTCACTTCACATTAACCTCTTAGGAAATTGATTATATTAGCATGTGGCCTGGGGCTGATTGGACCCTTAGTGAGCGATGGGCAGTCAGTGTGCGGGCAGCTCATGTCCATGCAGGGTTAAAAATCATGTCTGGAAGAAAATCAGGAGCACATTTCCGGCAATGAGTGCCTCTGATGAGGCTGCTTGTTGATCTCAGCTGCTGATACAGCTGACAGGATCTATCTTCAGTCAACGTGATGCTGCCTTCACAGGAGCCTCAAAGCATATTCTAAATGGCTGGTTTATTCCTCACTGTATCAACACACTCGATCAATGTCCAATCATCAAGTGATTTCTAGGTTTGCTGGGCATCTATAGCTTATAGTTTTTAGACACTCTGGTATTAAGAGCAAGATTCAGAGGGTAAAATACATTTAGTATTCCCCAGATGAATCCTCCGAGGTGTTTGTCCATAAAATCTATGTGATGTTTATTTTTAATCAAATAATTGAAAAAAGCGACTTGGAAGTTTTGCCTTCACAATACAAACTGATAAAGACAGTGAATGTTATCTCCAGAGCCAATATTGAGTTTTCAGGCAGAGAAAGAAAACGCAGTGCAGAAAAATGCTCATCCAAAATCTAAAAACACAGCAGAATCAGACAGATTCTCCGGTACCATAATAAAACACCTCCCACCCAAATCTAATCCATCCCAGATAGAAGTTATCTTCTCCGAGACAATTCTCTGGCACAGCTCTCGCAATCAAACTCCTCTAGCTCTGGATGTGGAATAAAGATTGCAAAGCTTGGCCATATTCAACCTGCCTGGTCAAATGCACAGAAAGAGTCTGGCATCTTCTGTATCTTATCCTCTTTAAAGATGCATCTTATTCTGTTTCTAATATCCTATATGACCTGTTTTGTTATGTCAAATCTTTGCAACTATTTGCACTATTTGTTTTGCCACAATGTTCAATACACACAAAATTGGAACTTGGTCTTTCTTCTCCAAATGTAAATCAGTGTGGGCCCTGGTAGCCTACAGCTAACTTTTCAATATTGCATGCAGTCTGACAGCACCATTTGACATTCTGAAAACAAACTGTGTTTCACCTCCATTTATCACATGTTTTGTTGAGCAGAAAGTATTTACAGAATCATCAATTACTGTCACTCTACTGTACATCAGGCCTAAAATATTAAATAATAATCTTTTGAAGGAAGTGTTTATCAAACCAATTGTCACTAACAGTTGACTTGATTTTAATGATGATAAAGTTCTGTCATTCCCACTATTGGTCCAGTACTTTTACTGTTTGCATTTTATCTTGTGGTAAAATCAAATCTAGACGAAAAATTAATAAACATAAATCCAAAGTATCCAAATTTAAATCTTGGTGAGATTTCTAAGCATGTGCACGTGCTCTTGAGGAAGCTTGCATAAACTGCATGCACAGAGCTCAGACCATGTGCAATCTAAATGTAAATTTAGTTTTATCATTCAGCAACAAAAATATCCTTTCTGTGTCTGTTTATTATTATAGTGGATAGTGAATTGACTGATAACCTTTGGAGACTTTACATTCTTGTCAGATTTCATGTAAAACAGGCAGCATGTTCGCATTAATGCTGTGCATGACTCAATCTAAAGTGAGCGAGGTGAGAAAACATTACTTAGCCTTGACCTAATAAATGCTGTACAGAGAGACAAAAGTGTAGTATTCATGTAAATGTAATATTTCCTGCCCACGATGTACAGTGCTGTTCGATAAGAGTGTGCTGGCTCCAGCCCCACGACCCTGGATGGATACAGGATTAGCAGGTATAAGAAAATGAATAGATCTTTGATAACACATGACAATGCCTTTTCAGTTAAAGCTGTCAATCACTATCATTATCTTTCTCCTTTACCTGTGGGGAGTGAGCATATACTGTATATATGCTTCATTTACCTTTTACCTCCAAAAACATGTCTTACTTGATTCCTCAGTCTTTCTCTAAACTGTTTTTTAACAAACAAACACACAAACAAAGACCTATTTATTCAGTACTTTAAAGCTAACTGTATGTCCACATCACCCATGTCATATTGTGACTTGTGATTAGTAGGTTAGTGATTGGGAAATAATTATCACTGGTAGAATAATATGACTCAACATTTAAACTCAGCATACCTCTTCTGACAACACATCTGAACTATATATGCCACTTAAAAGTGAATCTCAAGAACACTAAATACAGCAAATCTTTGCAAGTTTGGAAACTTGCTGGAGTTGCTGAAAGTTTGTGCTCAACCAAATTCCTCCTTTTTATAATATTTGCTTTAAAAAGCCAAATTAAAAATTCATGCATGTCTGGAGCAGCGACTTCTGTCAACGAGCTTGAGTCTGTGCTGTATTTTCTGTCGCCATAGCATAGTAAGAGATGAGCAGCGCAGAAGAGGATGGTGGCCCGTGTATAGGAGATAGAGGAGTTAACCAGATGACCTGTTTTAATGGTAAATGAGTAAAAGAGGAGGAACATGTGCTGATAACATCAATATAAAAAACATAATTATAAACATTGTCCTCTCGTTGTAGAACCCAATGGCCAAGTCACAATCTACTGTATGTTTGGGATCATATAGACATTATATTCTCACTGCATTATTACTTCCTCTTTCCCATCATAATGAGCTAACTTAACTGCAGTCACAATAGAAAGAGCGTTTCTTTCTTTTAAAAGCAATTCAGAAGCCAAGTGCTCAGTCACTTTCACACACAGTAAAACCGGGGAACCATAAAGGTGCTAATGAAGAATAAAAAAAGAAAAGTCACCAAAAAGAGAAGGAAAATTCTGCAGGCAACTGAAGTAATAATAAAATTAGCTATTCTTTGTTTTACTTGGGGCCCCCATGGAGCCCTCAACAGGTCTCCTGGGAGTCCCCGGGCTCCATACCGGGGACCTTTGCTTTGAAGTATATACAGTGTGCGGAGTGTGATATCCTCACTGTAGAGGTGAGAGCCTGATCTCTGACTGGGCCTCGAGTGTCTATTTAATGAACAGCTTCTTTGTCCCTGCAGGGTCGGCTTCACTAATGAATGGGTCACTGTGTCGCGCTCTCTCTCCGCTTGTGTTTGTTTATTATTTCTCAAATCCACAGCATCTCGCACTCAAAGACAGGACCTCTCGCTCGGCTGTGTCAGGGTTCATCGCAGGATTATCTCGGCTGTCTGCCTGGCACTTTGCCGCCTATATAGCCAGTGTCTTGACTTCAAATCAGTCAGTCTGGCTGCCATTTATAACTCTATGAAAAAGGTCGAATGAAATACAAGCTGGTTTGCATCAATCAATAAAATTAAGTTTTCGTAAAGCACTGCAGGGTCAGTGCACTGTTAAGGAAAGTGTATAAAACCCTTCCCGCCACTTAGTGGAAACTTAGCTTCGGCTGAACACTGTCAAAACTCCCACAGTAATTGTCAGAGTGTATCTATATGCTGGAGAGTAACAAGAAGCAGCAGTCTGAAGGGTAAAAGTCAGTTAATGTATATATTGTGTTAGCCCCAGGTCTCTACGGATTTGTTCTCCCACACAGTAACAGTAAACGAGAATGAGTTCAGTCAACTTGTCAGATTAAATCAAAGCTTAGAAAGATGATTTCACAGAGGTTTGATTTTATGGATGACTATATTTATTTTATGAATATGGCTCAAAAACAAACCATCTTTTAGTGTTTTGACAGTATTTTAAGGTTCGTAAAAGCCTGAACAAATCATCCAAATGCTCTAGCGAAGCTTGTTTCATGATTAAGAGAACGTGAATGGTGTTTTAATTCTCATGCAAACGTGCCTGAAAATTGATCCATCAGTTCCACAGCAACAGTGCAAGACCTCAATATGATTATAAAACCTTTCTTGGTCTTAAAGTCCAACCACAGTATTTTCAAACTACTTTGTTCCTGATGTTTGAGTTGTTAAACAAGCAACTTCAAATTGAGTTTCTGAGTGTTCAGCACTATGTAGCTTCACAGTTGAGACAGAATTAATCATGTGAAGTACAATACGATAATTGCATGTTTGCATAGCCTTTGGGAGAACTAAGTATTACCACATTGAACTTGCCATGTTGAGTCACATTAAGCTCAGCAGAGCATTTGTTTGCCAAAAGCTAAAAAAACAATCTGGTGTGCATGAGGCAACGGCCAACTGTGCATTGTTAGTGTGTTTAAAGAGCACAGGCAACTACAAATACTGTTCCCAGACAGAAAATGTTTCCATTCACATCATGCTATTCCTGATGGAGCACGGTCAAAAAGATCACTATTTAGCACCAGATGGACATTAGCCTTTTGGTCTTAATGGGCCAGAGTATGCATCAGGGGTTAACACGGAAAAAAGCAAAAGTTAAAGGAGAAAGCAAAAAGACCAGAGGCTAATACTTAACATCTGAAGGAATACTTTGAGCAGCTTAGCATTCATGGATGATTGTTAACCCTGGCCTGCATTCAGTGTGATCGGTGCCCTGGGCTGTGCGGCACTAAGCCACATTGACTAAGACTCTCCGCTCACACTTGATCTAAATTACATTAGCTGTTATACGCATGGCTTGAAGGAGTTTCTTTGATGACTCTTTATTCATCACGTCCAGCACGTAACTGCGAGGCAGACATTTCAACAAGTCACACAATGTTAAATAGTCTTCTCCATTTTTATCTTTGGTAACTATTAGTCATTTGGACCCCAAAATATGTCTAAATAGGGCCTAATAACTGAAGGTAGCACTTTTGTCTTTGTTAACGTGCATAGATCTTTTTTAATTAAATACTGAACAGTATGAATATGAAGCTTATTTAATTGAACTGGCTCAGTGTATTCATACTCAAAACAATACTGATATGGTGTACTCATGGGAAACTAGTTTAGAGCTACATCTTCAATCCAGCTATAGCTAAACGATGCTGGGCTACGAACCTGGTGCACCAGTCACAATTGGCTCGTCTTTCAGCTTTAAAAGACTCACATGCCCATATGTACATTAACACAGTTACTGGTTGCTGTAATCATTCCTCCTGTCCATACTGACTGTGAAGATATCCCTTTCTAATGCTATTCCAATGTAAGAGATGGGAGATAACATCCACAGTCCTCTTTCTGTGTATAAATGCATTCCAATATCTGACCAAAGCTTAAATGAGGCTTCAGCTGTCAAATTAAATGGGTATCTTCAGCAGTTACAGTCTTTTTAGTACAAAATTCTCATTCAAGTGAGGATAAGCAGCCTGGAATTGAAGCTGAATCAGAAAGACATGACAAGCAGTAGAAGAAGCCAAAAGTGAGCGACAGAAACTGGAAGACTATCTTGTTGTTCTGTTGTTTACAGATAGGTTGTGTTTTTTTTTCTGCTAGCTCATAAACACCCCCAGAGGATGGAGGAGTGACAAGATAAATTAGAGAGAACTTGCTCCAATCCTAACAACACCCACATGCTCAGCAGCAGTGACAATATCGCTACTGGCATCATCAAAGAAATTCTCCAAATTCTTCAAGTCAAAGGGTCAGGACCAGGCACCGAGCCAGAGTGAAATACCTGCAGCTTGTAACACTGCTTCTCCGTTTGACACCACCCTGTTTGACAAGAAGGTGTCTGACTTCAAATGAGCCATTCTTGCTTCACAATTTAAAACTGTCAGCGTGTAACACACACAGATTCCTACAAGTCAAAAGCAGTGGTCTGTGTCGAGGTCTGTCATCGAAAAATGTCAAGACTGATACTGTCAGATGCTGTAAAATTCAGCAGCAAATCAATAAACTTGCACACTTTAATTTTCCTTATCAGCCCAATAAATGACAAACACATGACCGTTGAATCTACATGCAAACAAGCATTGAGGGCAAATGTTAAAAAAGCATGATAGCAATGAAAATATAACACGTCACTGCACATACATGCTCCAGTAAAGATGCCTGGTTTCCTTCAAAAACAAACCAGGTGACCTTGACATTCCTGAGAACAAACAAAACAACAATAACAATAATTATCTTGGAGACGTCAGTCTTTCCAACATATGGATGTGACCTCTACTATACTGAAAGATTCAGATGAGGCCACAGCCACTAGTACTTCACTGTCCACACTGTACCAGTATCAGTAATATGAGTAACAGACCGTCACCCCTGTTCAAATACAGAGCTGTACATCAGTGGTTCCTGGAGTGTTGATGGCTGAATAATAAATGCGTTGGTACTACATGCTAGCAAAGATGGAGACGTTTGTGAAAGGACTGCAAAGTAAATGTTAAGGAGAGGATGAACCGACTCCGACTGCTTCAAACGAAGAAGAAAACATGACGTGGCTCGATGCAGACTGTTGGGTAAAACCTGTGTCCAGCTGCTGATTATCAACCCTTCTGCCTGGTGTTTTGACCCATAGTCTGCGCTGGTGTTTTTCCTCACACATACCCACCTGATTGTGACTGATTGAGCCACCTGTCTCAACTTTTCCCACCTTGTTAAAATTCACAAGTTTTTCCCCCCCGACATTGAGCTGAGCTGTTTTGGTTAATTACTGTAAAGCAAAGCAAGATGATGGATCAATCAATCCATCAATCATTATCACCCACTGAGCTGAATCAGACAGATTGTGACGTATCTCATTTAATAAGGTCATTATTAATCAATTTAGTTACTAGATGACAGCGTTAATAATGACCTTATTAAATACGTAGCCTTTACTGTGTGTAAAAATAACTTTATCTGCAAAAGGGGGCACAGCAGAACAAGTTTGGCAACCACTACTGTACACACCTCTCTCAGGTAAACACTGCTTAGTTCCTCTAGGAACATTGATGTTCAATGCAATGAAGTGTTTGTTTCACTGTAATGCTTCACATAAGACAAAACTTGAAGTCTCAAAACTTGTAATATTACAGAAAATGTAATACAAAACCTTGAATAACTCACTTTTTAATTACAATTTGCTTGGTATTTAGAGCTGCAACAATTAGTCAATTGAAAGAAAATTAATTTATTAAATTGTGGAATCATCCAACATGGTTTTAATTCCCAGGATACTGGGCTGCATGATACAATGCCATTTGAGGTCATCCAGCCTAAAGTGCAAGCATTGTCCAATTTGTTCCCATTTATTTGATATTTGTTGATGGCTGTGCGTTGGTTGTTAATTTGGTTGGTTGTTGGTTGCTGTAATCATTATTAGTTGTCATTTGTTTTCACATAATTGTTGCATTCTTATTTTTTAGGTTTGACTTTATTTCCATATATTTCATTTAGGTTTTACAACTGTTTTATGAACTGATGGTGAATACAATTATTTACTGTGTGGACCCCAGGAAGATTAGCGACCGCTAATGTGGAGGCTAATATGGATGCAAATAAACTTAACACTGGTCTTTAGTAAGTAAACGGGGAGCTTCCCATGCTGTGCTGCTGTGCTCAACATGCCGAGTTTGTTTAAAGAAAATGATGTCTAACTACCCTCAACAGTAACAGTGCTGCTGTTTGTCACGATGAAGTAGCCAGTCTCACTAATGAGGGAGTGTTTCTTCTTCTGGTGGTGCACAAGAAATTACTGATATTATGACAAGGAGCATGACTAGCAAGAGTTTTCTTGTTTTCTTTGGAGTTAATGTCTGTATACTGGATTGACAACAAATTACTTCTAACACAATTAATACTTTTGATGCTTAAACATGCATAAAATTCAGAGAGCTGATCTTGGTTGGACACATTAGTGGCATGGTGTTTTTCTTCAAATCACCGTAATGTGTGAAAACAGCGTAATCACAAAGTCCCCAAAATACTCTCTGCATTTTAAGTAGAGACACTAAAGAGAAAACAGAATAAATAACAGTGGCCGTACCCATCACTGTCAGGGTAAAAATAAATGTGTGTGCACTGCGGAGAACTGTTTTATCTTTATTTACCAAGAAATGAATGCTCCTGTTCTGCAGTGAGGTGATACAAACATTGCAAATACATTTAAACCCAAGAGCTGTCCAGTACAACCCAAGTCCTCCAATACTGGCCACTGAGCAGCTTCACATGTCTGGTATTGTTGATTTATTGACTCAAATCTGAGCTGACAGGCCCATGGAAGTTCCCTAAAGGGGTGTGATAGTTTGGCAAAGGGTATGGGGGCAGGGGGACGGGGGTGAAGGGGGTTTCAGTGCCACACAGGGAGTGTCAGAGGCTCAGTGAGTCTGCCTTGTGGATGAAACCCTCTGGTCTGTGAGACGCTGCACTGGCAGGTTTTACAAGAGCAGCAGTGACACAGACTGTTCAAGGCGTTTTACTGTAAGCAAGAAAACCAGAGAAAGAATAAGAACACACAGCAGGGATGCTTGTTTTCCCAGTCGATGGCATTCTTCTAGTCAGGGTGTGGTGTTTCATCTCCATCTCAGCCTCACAAACATACAATATGTATGCGACTGGTTGCAGCTATTCGAGGACAGACACAACAACAAAGGCATGATGACATGTTGTAGCACCAAGCTCAAACTAGGTGTCAGCCAGGCAGCCTCCCTAAACGAGACGTCCAATCTGACATCTATTTTTCTGCAGTTTATGATATCTTGTCCACCCCTGGTGTGCAGGGGGTAGACACAATATCATGAACACCTGTGCCATGTAATGGAATCCAAAACAATATCCTTGGAAAAAATATTACCTTTGTGAAACTTTTGGTGAGGCTGAGCAGGAGATGCACTGATTCATATATATGGTCATTTTTTAAGGCATTTGTTTGTTATGTGGGATTGAATTTCCACTACATTGCCAGGTGACCCCTGACTGCCCACCTTTATGCATATGGAGCAGTTTTTTCACAGTCCCAGTAAAGCCCGCTTTAATTGCGCAGAGCCACAAACCTTGATTACTTGGGTTTCTAACCTGTTGCAGATCCGCACCGTTGTGGCCCTGCTTGGTAGTCCGACGGACAGCAGCCAACCTGACACAGTCTCCTCCATCAATTCGAAGCTGTGACTTGTGCTAAACAGATGACTCAACACACTGGCTGAGGCTGTGATGATGACGAGAGAGAAAGCACTGTTTTTAAAAGTCTCCTATGTTCAACTCTCAGTACATTTGTAGCTTCTAACTGAATCCCTGTGGTTTGGAGTTTAGTTTCACTCCTACGTTCCTGTTTGTACTTCAGATATCAGTCTTAATTTACTGTTTACTTATCGCTTATTATTGGAGCTGTATTTGACTTGTGTTAAGTTACTCCAAATGCATTTCCTGTGGCTACTGCTTCACGTTAGAAGTTTTCACCAGCGAGAGGCGAAACCAGGAGGCTTTTATTGGAAACCAACCACTGGAAAAAATGCATTTGTTACTGAGTTAGCAGAACTTTGCTAGCGTTGCTACTGTTACATAAAAATGGTCTACACAAAATATCATGGACATATTGTATCTTTGGTCAGTGGATCATTTTAAATATTGCAGGGAGGAATAGTACAATAATAGTAGTAGAGTAGTACCTCTAGTGGTATCTGGCTATACAAATATTTTTAGTATATCTGCCTCTGAGATTTTTGCTTTCATCCCAATACAATGGAGGTGGAAGGAGTTTCTCAAAGCTTTGAAAGATTACATTTAAAAAATTCAACAGAAATGTGTCTTTCCAGGCACAATGCTCCTGTTACTCTGGATAATGCACAGACCTCACTGTCAACAGATTTCATTGGAACTACTTTCAGAGTCCCTGTGAAAACTGCTGACAGAGTAACAGTGACACTCTTTCTGGGAAGAGACATTGTTGGTTTAATTCTGTCAAAATTCAACGCACCTCCATCGTCTATTGGGGTGAAGGCAGAAATATCAGAGACAGATTATCTCGAAAGCTAGTTGAATGCAACCAAAAGTATCTGCATGAATGGACACCACTAGAGGCAAGAGAGAAAATCCAATTTTTTTTGTAATTTGGGCAAACTGACCCTTTAACATTTAACACACATTTCACAGAGGTACTACAGTATGCTGCAGGGTTACAGATTTATACTCTGCAGGTGTTGATGTTATTGTGTCAACCCGCTGTATTTAAACCTCCCTATAATGTGTATTTACATTTTCTCATCTGCTGTTACAAATCCCCTTTTGACAGTAATATCCAGCAATGTGCATGTAGTAGTTGGATAATCTTTTGTATTTTGTGGATTAAGCTCATGCTGTGTGGATTTTCTTGATGGGGGACGCAAAATAAGCGACAATCTGTGAATGACTTTATACGAGGAGAAAGTGCAAGCAGCATGAAACAAGGCTGCGGGCTTTAATATTACTGGTGTGGAATGCACTTGTTAGAAATCACATGTTTACAGGTGTGTTTTTCTGTGTATCTGTGAATGTATGCCGCAGTGTATCTGCATGTGTTGTCCTGTGCAGGTGCCACTGTTGCTACAGGGGGGGACAGCACTTGATGATGTAGCTGTCACTTTATTAAGATAAATTTTCCAATCACACGGCGAGATCTCCCACCCTCAGGAGTGCCAGCATCGGGGATTAGATTACCACCTCCCACAATGCATCACGCTTTACATCACAATCCAATAGGAAAGTAATACCAGAGTGGGGATACTCTGCAGCCCTGCCTCCTAAAACGAGAGGTTTAAAATTAGCTCTGGGGACATGCTGTAAATCACAACAATGAGAATCATCATGATAACACTCTTAGGTATCAGCTAATTTAAAAATACTGAATGTAGGATCTGCCTCAACAATACACCACTGTGAAATTAGTGTTGTTCGTGAACTAAAATGCTAGTAAACAAACAACTGTGCAATTACAACTGTGTATTGTTATTTGCTTCATGTTTTGATTTGGACTGATTTGGAATTTATCAGTCTGAGCTCCGTGTTAATAACAGATAAAAACGGTTCGGGCGGACTGGTAAGGTGGCGTATAAAGCAACAAGATGAGAAAATAATGAAATTTGGCAATAAGAACAGGCTCACATGGGATATGCAGCGGAACATGACACCAATGGTAATTATTGCTGTGCACTCAAGACTGAGATTCTTAGAGAGAAGCTTATACAAGCTGCTTTTAAGAAAGTCTACCAGCAGTTTCATTATTTCAGTGTTACGCTCAACTACAATGAGATTCAAGTATTCCCAGACAGGCAGTTCATATCAAGCTATGTGTTAGCACTGGAACATTTTCATTTTTCTGCTTCAACAAAGCTTGGAATTACAGAACAATACAATTACAATCATCTCATAATCCTGTAACAATCACATGTAGTACCGTGAAAGACAGTTGGAGTAAATGGGAGTGATGCCAAAGGGGTATTCCCCAAAGTCAAAAATTGACATTTAAATTGACAAAATTGACAGGTGAAAAATAAAAGAAAGACCATATGAGAGAACAGAAAAAATAGTTCTGCCTTTTGTCTGTGAATACTGAAACCAAGTCAAAGTTGATATTCATAAATGTGTGCACATTGTTTGTGAGAGGTAATTTAAAATGTCTGTGCATCAAATATGGCAAAACATCCAGAGCTGCATGTCTCATGTTGTTTTTGTGCACAAAGATTTAGATATTATGTTACTATGTTTACGTCACTTTGCGTGGAACAGATTTATACGATTTTGGTTGGTGTTGTTAGCCAGAAAGCTAGCGAGGTGATAACCAGAACAATGACACTGAGTAGTAGCAATATTTTACAAAAATAAATCAAGGTTTTCAGCTTTATAGCTGAACTGGATATAATGTAACAAAACTAAGAGTCACAGCGGTTCTGTGCTTAAGACTATACTTGAGTACAACTTTGACCTAAATGCTAACATCAGCATGCTGATGACAACTCACAATGACAACGCTAAGATGGTGATGTTTAGCAGGTATAATGTTTAGTTTAGCATGTTAGCACTAAACACAAAGTACAGCTGAGGCTGACGGGAATATCATTAGTTTTGCAGATATCTGGTCCTAAAACCAAAATATTGGACAAATTAAAATTTGACCTACCTATGGCGCTAAAAAGTCAGGGAATTGGAAAGTTTCATCCTGAGGGGAACAAGAAATGGCTGTACTAAATAGCATAGCAATCCACCCAATAACTGTTGAGACATTGCACTAAAAAACAAAAACGTCAACCTCTACAGGAAAAGTCAGGGGATGATCAAAGTCAGTAGGATTCATCCTCTGGGGACCCTGCATTTCTGTACAAAATTTCATGCCAATCCATCCAATAGTAGTTGGATATTTTAGTCTGGATCAAAGTGGTCAAAGCCTGTTGGTCAGGACCGACTGACCAACCAGCATTACTGTCCCTAGAGCCATGCTGCTAGTGTGGCTAAAACACATTTATCTTTTCAGTCTAAATCCCAAAGTTTAGCTGTTATCTTGAAGGTCATCCCTTTATTTCTAATTGAGACATTATAGAGTCACCTAATTTACATACATGAAATTCTGGTCGACACTTCTTCACCAAAAGGAAGAGATGAATATACCCCAAGAGCAAAATAGAACGTGTTTCATTAACAGCAGTACGGAAAACTGTTCAGAGAAAGACTACCAATATCAGGGTTTTTAACAAACTGCCTGTCGTCATTATGGTATTCTTTTTTTATTCTAGAGCATCGTAGTCCAGCCAAATTGGTAAATGTGAAAGCTATTATGTGAATATTCTGCACAATCATTTTTTGTTGTCTATTGTTTTTCAAAATCATGGGGGCGTAGTAGTGGGAAGGTGGCAATAACATGTTTAAGACTTCAATGATGAATCTACACTGAATTTACACAAATTTACATACTTGTCCACAACAGTAAGGCTTTAAAAGTTTGAAATGTATTAAAATTCAAGAAATAAAGTCTGCTACATTCTTTTGTCTCAGGTAATTAAAGCCCTGGTGATGCAACATTGATGGAAAATTACCGCCTGTCAGGTTGTTATTTAAAGTAACAGCAGGGTTTCGTGTTTTACCAATCAGCTAAGCATACTGGATTTAAGAAAGTATCACTTCTAGGCCAGTTGTGGCTAAACTTATTGAGGTGCAGTCCCACTTTTCAGGGCCTACGGGGGATCCTTCTTGGACTCCGATTCGGCAGCAGTAGGGAGGTGGGAGGTGTTGGACAGAGAACATGGATATCAGAGCCAAGCTTGATTCAATGCACGCACTCAAACATTCAAACACACACACATGCATGCACGCACACAGACATGCACACAGCAGGCCAAAGCAGACAGACTGTGATCGTACCACCACATCGACCCACCGCCTTCTGTTAGCTCTTTTCATGCTTGCCTTCATTTCATGTCACGCTGAAGTGTATGATGAAAACAGAGAATAAGAAGGTGAAATCAGGGTGAAACCTATGAATTTCATAATCATGCCTCCAAATTGCAATCAGAAACATTCTGTTTTGTTTCATCTCTGTTGCTTTTGGTTGTCTTTGTTTTTCATTTACTTTGCAAAAACCTTCCTGCCAAAGTGAGTGTGAATAAATTTAACTTCACTTGGCTTGAATTCCTCACATGAGTAAAATAGGTCATATGCAGCAAACAGATGCTGCATTTGAACTACTGCATTACTAAAATTTAAAAGATATCTCTGTAATCTTACAGACCTTACTGCACACCTGTACATTTGTTACAACTTACAAACCAAACCAGAGTACAGATGCCTTTGCGTGTGGCAACAAGAGTAAACCTTCCACGACCCTCCTCACCTGTTCTTCCTGCAAAAAGTGTAATTTATTCATCCTGGAGACTAAGGTCAGGTAGAGGTAGCTGCTGATCCCTTGGGTTATTCCTTTATAATGACTTTTTTGGGCAGGACAGTTCACACAGAGTTAACTGTGCTTCGTTGAGAGGAGTTTCTGCTGCTTTTGCTCAGCAGAGTAATGAGACATTTCCAGCCATCTCCGCAACCAAATTGACAGCGTCACTGACTGGCGGTCCACTGGGAGGTCTTGTTAGGATGTTGAGCTATAATTGCACAACATGTTGGCAGAGGGATATAAAGAGAAAGGGCAGAAGGGATACATTTTAGCATCTTGTGGCCAAGGTGTCAATATTTCTGGTAAAAGCATGTGACTATTTATATTTTGTCATGTTATGGACATAATCCTTTGAAGCAACAACTCTCGCCTTTGATAGCTCCGAATAATAGGTTCCTTTTATTTCTCTTTGTCGTCACTCATATCAAATTGTGAAACAGCCGTGGGACAAATGATTGATTACTATAAAATCTGCCAGGCACCCTCACTCCCTCAGTTGTGTGAAGACTCCCAGAGCCAAGAATAGATCTAAAGACTGACAGCTGCCTCTCCCATAGGACACCAGCCTCTTGCTTGCGCTAATTTGTGCCAATGCCTACGCATGTGGAGGTGTGAGCATATAATACCAGAGAGGTTTGGGCACACTTGTCAAAATCAGTCAGTCTGCCTTGATTGAGTGAAAAGAATAGGTTTCTGGTGCAGCTGCTGTTCACACGGTTCCATGTTTACTATGCAGCATGTGTGCATCACTGTATATATATCATGTTTAATACAGTACAGAAGCCTTTGTTCTGACGCTCAGTTTTGCATACATAAGTTTAGTTTAAGATGCTGCCCCTCTATCTTATAGAATACAGTAGTGCATTCTCAGTGGGGGATCCCATAGATAAAGAAATGACACACAACCAGCTCAATGTCAAATCTGCAACTAAGAAGAAAACCTTTGAATAATTCATGGGAGCTGCTGCATGCATCCTATGTGCCAAGGAATAGGAGCAATACTCCCACTATGGCATCCCTGCGAGATAAAAGAAGCACAGGGTAATGCAGCATTGATGTTATTGTCGGCCTTTCAGAGAAGTGGTGAATAACTGTCAAACTGTGGAGGCAGATGAAGGCCTTCTCCGAGATGGGGTGAATTTGATCCAGCGCGTACCTGAACGATTCTGCCAGATGAAGGCGGATCCAACAATCCTACTGTGGACATTAGCGCTCAAGCAGGAAGCCCTCTCTCAGTCGATTCAATTTAGTTCATTTAAGGAAACTCAAGCTGTGCCCTTGCTCACTACATTGCAGCCGTATTTTAGTGGTTAACCTTGCTAGCGAGGCTATTTCTGTTTTTGCATAAATGCACAGCCACCAAGACTGAAACAGCTTAACAGCGGGCAGGTGGCCAGAGCTCAGTGGCTATCCTTTTTCCACACGACAACGGACTGACAAGTGGCGTTGCACCTAATCAAATCAAGAGGCAGAAGTGAACACGGAGAAAAAGATGCCACCTGTGCGCCACAGAAATAGCTGGGGTGTCGAGTGGAAGTGATGACGCTGTGATCTCAGTCTCGAGCCTTTTCATCCGGAGTATGAAGCCCAGATCCCAGTCTCTGCTCCTCTGACCCCCCTCTCACACCCTCTCCACTTGTTAATTGGCTAGATAGGGGAGATTATAGAGCCCCTGGGAGATGGTTGCTAGGATATTGATGGCAGTCACAGGACAGATATGGCTCTGGACGTTTCTTGCCTCTCTTTGGTGTAAAGGTCTCTCATTCGATTTTCTGAAGGACATACATGGTTGTTTTTTTTGTTTTTTTCTGTCAGCAGCTTTGAATTTGTCAAGGCGTCAAGACATTATGAAATATCAAGTATATGTCAAAGAGAGTAACAGCAGAATAATTGCTCACATAAAAATGCACTTTTGTCAGCATAAAACCTCAATTAAGTCCACAATTAATAGTGAACTGTATACAACCTTTAAAAAAGATCATCCTGCGACTTACCATGAATGATCATATTGCTTTAAAAAAGGGATCTTCTAAAAAGCTCCCCAAAGACATAATTTACTCGAGGTAATGGATTGACCAGAGGGCAAATCAATAACAGCAAAAGACAGTTTGTACACTTCCGCAGAAGCATAAATCTCTGTCCAACAACATGACGTGCCAACGCACAGTTACACAGCAGCAGGTTTAGTGTGCCTTCAGAGCTACTCAACTGAATGAGTGGTGGGGAAGCTGCCATCACTTCCATATGGCAACTACAGCCATGTGCTTGGACACATATGCTTACTGTAAGCCAGGGCAGAATGGATTGGCTGTGAATATGTTCTTCTATCACTAATGTTTACTGTAAGCATGAAAAAAAGAAACACTGCCACTGTGTAAAAAGGTCAACCAAACAATGAAGTGATTTGAAGCACTTGAATTAGTGAGGAAACAAGTAGAGAAGGCCCACAGTTTATACAGTGCATGCAAATATGCAACATATTTTAGGATTAAAGCTCGTCCTCAGGCATTATTCTGGTCCCTCGTTAATTTATGTTTAATTTGTGTGGTTATGAACTTTCATTTTTATTAATCTTTCTGATAACTTTAAAGAGATATCTCTACTGTGACTACAAGTTTTTTCAGGTGCAATATTTACGATTGTATAGTCTCAAACTGACATACTGTAATATATATTAGGGTTGCTGCATGACATCTACTTCACCAGTTGCTGAGATTTCTGGCTTTTAAAAGCTTGTGCTCTGTTTTAGGGCAAGAACTTTTCTATAAAAATTGGAGTTTCAAGTCACTTTCAAGCCCTTTTCCTGCTCACACTGTCGACAGATGAGTGCTGGAGGATGGTGCCATGAACGAGCTTCCGGCATTACAAGACATTTCATTCTCAAGCATGCAGATCAACAGAGAAAGAAGCAGGTTATTTTTACTCCTGTATTTTGCAAGGTAATATTTTATGATTTTCTGTTTCACCTCAATACTGCGAAATTGTAGTTATATTGTTTGTGTCAATTACATCCATTAATGGCTGCATTAAAAATCTAAAGATCTTTTAATGCAGCCATTAAAAGATCTTTAGATTCTATCAATTTTAAACACAACTTGGCCTCACAGTATGGAACCCCAAAATGTTCATTATTAAATAAATAAAAGACATTAAGAAATAAATAATGAATAAATTGTCAAATGTGAAATAATTGAAGAAATTATTAAAACATACTGTAATTCATTCTTGTGAAATTTTATTATATCATTCGTTTTCATAATTGAATTTTATTGGATATAGTTTTTATTTCATTGACATTTTATTTAAAAATAACCTTTTTCAAGAGTCTGTTTTTATTTCATTATGAAATTTTCCCCTGATAACAGGTCACGTCAAGTGTTATTTCATAATTCCCCTTTTCATGGCAGGGGTGTTGTCCCCGCCCTCTCACCTTTCAGCCAGTTAGCTCCTGTTAGCTAGAGTAACAGTAATGCTAATGTTATTCTCAACCAACTAGAGGCTGCTGCTGTGAATAACAGCACACAGACACAGTAACTAAACTTCCTGACCGATTAAGCCTTGGCTTAACAAGGCTGCTCATGATAGCTAGGCCGGCCTGTGAGCTTATTACTCAGCATCAACGTGCAAAGTCTGTGTCATGGATGTATTATAAGAACTGGATACTGGACCCAAAGATGGTGCCTATTCAGTCCAATGAGAATTGCTCGCCTGGCGCATACGCCAAAAAAGTTTCTAACTTCCGGGTTTACTTCCAGGTTATGCGGCCCAAAAATGCATAATAGAAAGAGTCATAATGGACCTTGTTTGCAGTTCAAGGTGTCAACAGTTTTACAGACGTCTCTTTTATAATGGAGGTCTATGGGGAAAATGCTTTTTGGGGCCGCAGGGAGATTTTTTGCTGCAATACCGCGAGTGGCCACTGGAAAAAATTGGAAGCAAGGCTGAGCAGCGGCGCCGCCTCCAGTTCTTATTATACATCCATGTTCTGTGTTAGCATTGTTAACTAGCTCCTGTAGGCTTGAGCAACCACAGGGAAAGTCTGTCTGTGTTTTTGATCTTCACATAGTTGTGTGTCTTTCTCTGAGAAACATCTCTCTGACGAAGTAACTCGGAATTAACTAGCTAGCATTTATATATTTTCCACAATGTAATCATGTGATTATTTATGTCATAACTATTTATTTATTCATATACTTAATATTGAAAACTTTGGAGCTCCATATCACAGGAAAGCAAATAAGTATAATATAATAGCAGACATGTGAAAATACACATGCACATCTATCTCATCTAGCTGCCAAGTCCAAAGAAACTGTAACTGTGATTTCTGTCTCTCAAAGGATTCGCCAAACTGTCATCTGCACCCTTTAAAAGTTTTGTCTTTATCACATTAGAAAAAGGACAATGTTTTGAACCCAAATTTCTAAGGTACAGAGGAATCAAACAGACTCAGGTGTGTCATTAAAAATAGTCTTATAAAGGTGTGGATACAACCTAACTGCACACCAACAGTACATCACAAACTAACATTGTTTAAGTATCAAAAGCATCAAAAGCTGTTCAAAAAACAACAAATATATTGAAAAATATGTATATTTCTCACTTTCTACAACAATAGTATGGTTAATGTTAGGGAAAGACTGTGTTTATGGCAAATAAACTACAATCCAGTGTTTCAGTTGCCTAGTAAGTTTAGGGAAAGATTGTGGTTATGGTTAATAAAATGTCAAAGTCAAAAGTCAAGTAAAAGTCTCATGCTACATACTCGTCCACCACCCTGACCTCCAAACCTTCATTTTACGTTTTGCTACAAAAAGGGCACACAACTTCCTGTACTGGCACTGAGCTTTGGTGTTGGATGTAAGTCATGAGGTGTGGAATCATTTAATATGGATGTAATTCCTTGGGATACTGGGCTGACATACACATGCGTATCACTGAGAAGACAATCGCCTCAGAAAAAAGGAATCAAATCTGATACATTTTGAAAGCTGATGCCATGATAATCACCCTCAAAAAGAAGCGTATGACTGAGAATAATGCAATAAAAATACTAAAAGCAGACGTGGGCAGATTGAGACTTTGAGAATTTCTTGTTAAAGTTATTACAAGGGACAGCTTGTCTGAAGCATAAAAATGAATACGGAGCAATCCAGGTGAGAAGACATGAAGCTGAACTGGACGGTGTGCCTCGGGTCAACCAGATCTTTTTAATAGCTCCTACCGTATAGATTATGGGCTTGCTCTGGGAATCGCTGTACCTGTACACAGTACATGCATTTCATCATGCTGCTCTCATCTGATCTTCCGTACTTACACCCTGTCATCTCAGTCAGAGGAGAGATAACAAGAAGTGACATCACAAGGAATATCATTATGTATAAATGAGCCACCCACTGCCTCAGTTTCCTCCATAAATTAGCAGGCGAAAAAAGAACAAAGCTTTCAAGGAACAGCAACACGATATTAAAATCCTTCCCAGCTTACTGCAATGTGAGAGGAGCTAATGGACTGTTCATAGTGAGCTGCAAGAAGAATATCACTACCGGATAGATTCAGGTAGAGCAGGAGGTCCAAGGTGACGGAGAACACACACACACACAAACACACCACACACCTGCTGAGATCGCACCAGGCGGTGTGAGCTGTAAAAACTGCCACCCTCCAACTGAAGGTGCTGAGATAAATGAGCACACAACTCTCTGTTTCTGCCCTTTGATTTCACTGCTGCGCCGCTCCAGGTAAACATGAGAGGAGAGAGAGGAGATGGGGCCACTGAGCATGTGATCTCACACACAAACACACACACACACCTACACACACACACACACACACACACACACACACATACACACGAACAAGGACAGAAGGAAGATGGGAGCTTTGAACATATGCACTTTCCTGAGCAATTTACACATGCACACACACAGACACCTACACAACACACACACTCCACCAACATCTAACCAGAGACGAGTTGGTTTGTGTGAGCCTCTGATACTTTGTTTCCTTACATGGATCCGGATCTAGAGAAAACAATCAAGGAGAACACTTGAACCTGTTCTGTATTTGCAGCATCATCATTAATAAACACATGAATCTTCCCTGTTTGTCACCATTCATCGGTTGGCGACAGCAGCGCGATCAAACAGTTTCCTTCAGTGTCCGTGTAAGTGGAGAGACAACACAATCGGATTAAACGCACACAAGATAATAGCTTCTCTGTAGCTGTGATTGAACAAGCCGCCCGGGGAGCCAATCAATTCTCTCAACTCAAACCGGAAAAGCCTGTTCGACTCCTCTAACGCAGACACCTTGGCCTCTTCCTCGATCCAGTCGTAACATCTGGATCGTAACACGGTGGAGGTTTAATCAGGGGCAAGCATCAGGACAGGAGGAGAGAGTGTGCTGAATCCATTAAATATGGATTAGAGTGGTAATCGCCGGAGAGTGGGACGGGAGGGCAGCGGGGTGTGGGAGTACAGCCAGGTGGGTGAGCTGGTGTGACATGAACCACAACAGGGGGAAAGAGAGGGAGAGATAGAGTCAGCATGGGTGTGGCAGCAGTGCCCTTAGCATGCAGACTTAGTGTTACATTGAGAAGGGCTACATGCTAATTTATGGCTCCATCTGTTCAAGAGCAAACGAGGGAGCAAAGGAGCGGGCACATGTGAATGAATGCAGCATCTGAGCGCTGATAGCAGCAGGAACGAGTGGGTGTTTGGGATTTGTTTGTTTGTGTCTCTGTGCCTGTACACGTAGCCCACAGAGGGCATTCGCTGTGACAACACTGGGCAATCTGGGAATAAATGTGGGTTAATGATGCTGCAGACCAGATGTGTCTCACTCACATGTTGGACACTATGCAGATGCTACTGAAAAGCGAATGGCTACACCATGCCTGCGTATTTTTACACTGACTGCACAATGTGTAATTTCTATCTGTAACAACATAGGACTAGTAAGTGGTCCTGCAATTTCAGACTGAAAACTGTGCATCAAATGTGTATTTTACTGTCTGCAGAATATGTGAAAATGTCTAAATAGGTTTGCATTAAGTTACCAGAAAGTCTATTCAGATTTTGATCAGGTACAACATCATTTTCACCATTAGGAGGCGCTCATAACAAAATTTGCACTGCATTGTCGTAGGCGTGTTATAACAGGTAGCACTGAGAAAATGAAATGTAATCCAGAGAGGCCGGTTTGAATTAGAGCTGAAACGACAAGTTAATTTCCAATTAATCAACATTTCTTCATTTCTATTAAGCAAAAATGCCAAAAATTCACTTTCGAGTGGTTCAAGCTTCTAAAATGTGGATTTGTTGCGTCATATGGTAAACTGAACATCTTTGGGTTTTGGACAAAAAACAAGAACTTTGAAGATGCCACCTTGGATTCTGATAAATTATAGTGGACCTTTTTTTGTTTTGTTTTTTTACGATTTTCCAACATTTTATAGACAAAACAATTAATTGATTAATCAAGAAAATATTAACCTATAATGAAAAAATTTTTTAGTTGCCCTAGTTTGACTCTGAAAGTTTATCAGACATCAAAACGCTGCACAAATTACAACAGCCAGAGACAATCGGGAAAGCTATCATAGCAGTAGCAGAATCTTTTTATCCTCTGTCGTGAGCCCAAAACACAACCTGAGACAACGATCATCCTTCAGCCATAGCTATAAATCTATTATAGACAGAGATCTGATTCACAGTTGGGAAGTATACCTGTGGAATCAAGAAGCACATTTCATTTGAAATTTGGCTTTTGGGTGTGAAAGCTTTTCTGATGAAAGCCAACTCACCTGGAAAGTAAAAACCAAATTTCATATGAAAGAGAGTTTCTGTTGGATTTGGTGCAGAGTATCCTGGTTTGGCCAGCAGTGTGCAACGCGCCAAGCTGAGTCCTCAGCAGAGTTGTATTTTGTAGACGAGACCTTTGACAGAACGTTCTTCACTCCAAAGAGTCACTTTCAAAGGCACCCTAGTAGGTGGAGGATCAAAGCAACTCAATAGCGGCCCTGGACCATCATCTTAAACACCATGTTTTTTGGGGAATCAAACACCACTCTGCAATACTTCCCCCATACTCAGCAATGACATTGAGAAAAGACATTTGAAAGGGATGATTGGGTGACGTGAGCTTCTGCTTTGATATAGTATTTGTAGAGAACATAAAGTAAAGCTATTTTCTTATAAGGATAAGAGGAAAAACGGCGCTTTTAACTATTATTGCTTACATTTTTCAGCTGATGTTGCTGTATTTACTTAAGATTGATATATACAGTGGAAATAAAACTCTAGATTTTATATCCCATGCTGAATTGACAGAGAAACGATCAAACTTGACTGGTATGAAACAGTATTGCCTCAAAGGCCAACATGGTGTCTTTGAAGGATGTTTGATGGTGGCAGTTTAAAAGTCAGCCGGTTCTTTTGACAAGCAGACTTTGACAGACATATCAGGGTATACCGGCAATATTGCGGATAAATTGAACCTGACAGATGGAAATAAATTTCAGATGAAATTGAAGAGTGCTCTTCCCTCTCATCCTTAAAGTTGTGTAGGAAAACCCTGCTACTGGCAATATATGATCAGAGTTAATAAAGAGAGGAGCTCTGACTTGATCAATCATAACATTTGGCAGCAGAGTACACCAAGGGAAGTCTTATTATTTCTCTCCCTTGAGTATGCTGCTCCATCCTGAGAGGCTGCATTCATTTTCACAGTGGGCCTCTGTTGTCTCTGCTGCTCTCTTCCTCTTTCACACCCATTCCATCAACTCTATTCTCTTAGGCTTTTTCTCTCTCTCTCTTTCCCTCTCATATTCCTTCCACTTTGCCTTTATAAATAACAGTGTCCCAGTGGGGTCAACCCATACGTGAGAGGCATTGGGAATCTACTCTGACAAGAGAGCATTACAGTGTCAAGCACCACTAAAGGTTAATACTGTCAATTTCCATGCTACAGGCTGAAGCTTTAGATGATAGTCTCTTCTTTTTTATGGAGATGGTTGTGCTGTTGAGAGGAACGGATGTCACCAGGAGTGGGCTCGTCTAGTCTGAATCTTCCTCTCTGTTACTGTCCTCGTCATCCTCGTGCATTTTCAGTTTCTCCGTTTCAGTTTCTCTTTCTCCGAAGAGTGATTAGCCGTGGTTTCCTGCGGTTATGAGGGGCTAACTGCTATGCTGGAGAACAATGTGAGAAAATCGTTCAAATAACTAATTAGGGTGTTCAAATAATACAAAAGTGGTGGGAGTGTTAGTCAAGTTGGGAGAGGTGATAATGATCTGCTCTTGAAACATGGTGAAATGTCCCTTGTACCAATTTCAACAGCTCTTCTTCATATATGTTTACAATCTATACTTTTGTCCTCCTGAGTGTCCATACTGTAATTTTACGATGTTGGTTTATTCTGTACACACGACATCTATTGCATGTCTGTCCATCCTGGGAGAGGGATCCCTCCTCTATTGCTCTCCCTGAGGTTTCTACCATTTTTTCCTTGTTAAAGGATATTTTGGGGAGTTTTTCATTATCTGAATCGAGGGTCTAGGGATAAAGGCTGTCGTATGATGCTCCTTGAGGCAAATTTGTGATATTGGGCTATATAAATAAAATTAACTTGAAGTGACTTGACTGTTTTGCTCTTAATTTTATTTTATTCGTGCCAGTCATGCCAAAGGCAGCACATACAGAATGACAGAGACATATTATACAGTGATAACTCATCATCCTGCACTATTTAGGTGCGTAAAACCCCCCCCCAAAAAAACGATGAGGTTACTTGCTGAAATAAAACTCACTGAATTAGCTAAATTAATGAATAGTGTCAACCTGCAAATGTGATGTCATGCTGACAACTGTGTCTGAGCTGAATGCCCCAATTAATTAAGCACAACTACTGTTTATTTTTTATTAGTTAGGAAACTTTTTTTGTCAGTTGTATGAAAAAAATCTTTTCTATTCTATTGTATTGGGCTGTTTACTCCCCTCCTTAGCATTTTGTCCTCAGGATTATACATCATTTCATTGAATAAAGACGTACTGAAGAGCTCGGTCGGCGCTAACGGGACAATAAGTTCACACTGTTTATTCAAAAGACGTATTTGTACCATTGACTCCTGTCTCATAGCTGTTTACAAACCATTCCTCTTTTGTGGAGTAGTTTATTCTCCGATAGAGGAGGTTAAATAAAAGTCGCTGGAGCAACACAGCTATTAAGCTACGATTGTGTCCTCCATTTTGGACCCTGCAAAGGTCAGCACTGTCACGCAGGCTTGCTATTGGTCAACGGTGCAAATTTGCATGTGAAAGTTCACCAAAATTGAACTCAGCATGAAAAATACACATGGATTTGCTTTTTCCCCTTGAGCGGATCCACTGATCATGACAATTCCAATGGAATTAATTGATTTTGCCACAAAATTTTGATTAGGCCTTAAGCCTGACAGTAAGTTAAGATTATTGAATTGAGACTGAATACATAAGTTTAGTAAAAGCTTGGTAAGACGTACATTCAACTTAAGTCACAAGACAAGCTCAAGACTAGATGCTGAAGCTCATAACTTGAGACTCTAATGCATCTTTATCACTCAGTCAATCATAAATGGGTTTGTTTTACATGTTTAAACTGAACGATGAGTGCTGGCATCTACAGCATCCTGCATTACTGTATACAATACACTCACCATTGAATAAGTCTGCCCACATCCTTCCTGTGTTAGTGCTGCTTACAATTCTCTCAACATTATTCTGGGTAGTAAAATCCCATCAAGATGCCGTAACATAAAACTTGTGGAGGTCATAAAAGATGACAAACTCATACTAGCAGTTGGCATAGACATTATTATTATAATTCACCATGACCAGGATGTCTTCCTAATGGGTTCAGATATGGTCAAGTCTATCTTAATACAATTCATGTACAATGAAAGAGTTACAGTCGCTGTAATCATTCCTCCTCTACATACTGGCTGCAAAGCGATCCCTTACTAACGTGACTCCATCCTAAGAGATGGAGGACAAATCCACAGTCTTCGTTATGTGTGAAAATGCATTCTTAAGTCCAGCCAAAGCTAGTATAAGTTATGTTTCCCACAAATCCCCACTTGATTTGGATAATTCAGACTGCTGAAGCCAAATTGAAGCTTTGGCTTTGACACAGAAAGAGGACTGTGTTTGTGTATTTCATCTTTTATGTATAGTGTAGTTTCCCTAAGAAGGGATGACTTCATGGTCACAAATCTCAAGAAAAACCAGCATTGAATTGATCCTACTAACAAGTACTGTGTGTGTATCCAAAGCCTGATATACTGTATCTTCTTCCTCTGTGCCATAGAGCTCCATTATTGTCCAAAAACTATTAAAAACACATCAATGAGCCACACTGTTGCACCGGATTCACTACTATGAACACACACACACACACACACTGTAGTTTATTTGAATCAATCCCACATACACCATCTTGCTGCCATAAATATTCATTAGTGCACCAAACGTATATTAATGTGCAGCTGAAAATAGTCCCAAGCAAACACTATTTACTCTTGTTTCAGTAACGTTTCCTAAAAACTACACTGCATAGCAGTTTACAGATTTTTAAAAAATTAAAGCATATATTCGTGACCTGTTTTAAAGATTCACATTTTTGGTAGGAACCTATGAGGTTGGGATTGAGAGCCACAGACAGGGTAGGGAAGTTGAAAAGTACTGAGAGATGGATAGTTTTGGTCTTTTCATGGGATTTGTTGACAATAACAAAAATTCCAGCCTGATCCTTTAAGATATACTTAGAAAAAAATGAAATGATTCTTTCTACAAGTGGAAATAGTTGCTTAAAAATAACAATACTTGAGCTAACTGTAATTGCTGCGAGTTTGTTTGTAGAAGATAAAGCTGCCCTTTTTAGCAAGTGATAGCACAACAAGAGAGCAGAAGTTGGAGGATTCTTGATGGAGTCAAAGTGCAGCAGCAGTTTACTGAGCCTGCAGTAACAGAAGATCAAAGTTTATAATTGTACGTCACTGATAACTATGGGCAATCTGTGAAAAACTGAGGGAAAGAAGTAATATCCCTTATTTCACCCACTGCTTGGCTCAATTTAATTCATCCGTGGATCACACCAACACTACCTCTCTCGTCCTCACCGTCTCTCTCTGTTCATCCACTCCCCCTTAATTTCTTCCTCATCTGCAGTCTCCAGTCATGTAAACAGCAAGGCGCTGCAGGGTCTTCAGCCTACAGTTTTACTCACTAGGGACCCGCCAGTCAACAGGAAATGCTGTGAGCATGGACGAGCAGGCTTTAATGATTTTAATCCTCTGTAAATTAACAGTGGACTAAGGGAAGATTTCATCAGAAATGAGCCTCTCTTATATAGTGTTCATGAAGCGTGGTGAGCTGACCAATTGCTGCCGGTGCTACTTACACGGCTCCCCACGCTGGCTCTTCCTACTGTGGTTTAGATGTCTTATTGGTGGGCTGCAGTATTTATTTTTTTAGAATGGTAAGTATGAGTGAAAAGAAAAAAATTAAAAATTAAAAAAAGCAGTTATGGAGGATCAATGGAAGGGTGGGTCCACACAAAACCGCGTGTACGAGTACACACATGCCAGTTCAGATTGTCCACAGTCTGACTGGAGGGTTCACCAGCAGGCTACAACAGCAGGACTGACCTACATTCATACACACACACACAGACAGACATGCACAGAAGTATACACACACACACATTCCAGTGTTTCCGCCACAGCTTTATTCTTGTCAGAGAGGAAAAGCCTCTGAAACCACATCTGGATCAACACGGGACACTGAAATTCCCAACTGAAGCCCAGAGTAAGAAAATTTGCTCGGGGATGTCAACTCTTCCAGGCAGAGTGACCAACTTCACCTGTTTAATGGGGAACTCTGGGATACACACTTAATGGCATAGTGAAGACGGGTTCAGGCACACAAGTATAGACCAGAGTCAGGAAGTTTCTGTTGCTTTTACTTAAGTAGATGATATGAGTTCTTCTACCATCGCTGGTAAATACGATACAAATCTTATTTGTGTTCAGGGTTCGTACAGCTTTTGAAGAGTATAATACAAGCACTTTTCAAGCACTTACAAGGTAAACTTCCACTTGAAGTCTTTATCATCACATCAAAACAGGAGACAACAAACAAATATGACGACGGGATCGTTTCATTTGAAATATTAAAAGATTTTTGGTTTACATGAGTGAGTGTGTAGGTGACGAAACACCAGACAGTACAGTCGCAGGTAGTGGGGCCTAGGCTTTGACATATACACCGTCATCATATTATCTCTGTTGCCATGGCTACAGCTGTCAGCAGCTCACAGATGGAGGTGGGTGGGGTGGGGTGGGGTGTGTGTGTGTGTGTGGGGGGGGGTTGTTGAGGTGGAGAGGGCAGCTCGGGCTTTGACTGACAGTTGTGACAGGTATATAATCCTGTTGGTCGTGCTTTTGGAGAAACACACACACACAAAACACACACAAACACACACATAATATTCAGTGAGGCAGGTGTGTTCGGCTGAAGGAGGGCTGGGTCGGCCTGTTGGCTCCGCGGCCGCTGACAGCTGACGAGAACTTCTAATGACACACTGTACCAGAGAGCCGAGAGTCCTTGTACAGAGGGGATGTGGGTTGTGTTATTTCTTTATTCTTATTTCACTTGCTGCCGAGGAGCAAGACAGAAGCCTGATAAATGCATGATGTATGGTCCAATAAATAGTGAGCAAGCGGCTGCTCGCTGAATTTCAACTGGCTAAGTAACGGAGAAAGTGGATAATACACCAGGGAGATAACGTATAAGCTCTAACAGTCCCACAGGGTGTGTTTGGCCTTACTGCTCTTTATTGCTCAATCACTGCTAGCTCTCTGCAGGTTAAAGAAGAACAAAATCCATCCAATAAAGTAATGGCAATGTGTTTGTCAAGAACGAAGGACTTCTGGAGAGCTGACTCAAATTAAATGCATACTGGCAGGTTTGCTAATAAATTGGCAATGTAATTCAAATAAAAGTATTTCTACAGATGCCATTTTACACCGATGTATAGAAGTCATACACAGAGAAAACCATCAAAAAAACAATGATACCAGTTTATCAACAGACAGTAGCCTCTGTATGCCTTTAAAAAATGCAGTAGCACGACATTTTGGGTTTTCAGTCAAGGGTGGGACTCTTGCCTTTTGTCGACTATAAAAACTCTCACTCTCACTTACCATTTTTTGCTCTCTCCACCAACTCATATACAGCAGAAAGAACCTTGTTCTCTGGGGGTTGTTGAAAGTCATTCTGGGAAACAGGAAATCACTAACCGAAGTAGAAGAAAACAAGGCAGGTTGAAGGAAAGCAGGTAACCCAGAAAAGTAAATTACAACGCTCAATCACAAAAAAATATAAAATAAAATAAAACCTCCACAGATTGATGACACCAAACAGTGTGAGATCACAGAAGGTTGAGTTTTTCATTTAAAAGAAAGGAAGTCTGGAGCACACAGCGGCGTGCCCTCCAAGAACTTCTGGCACGGCTGTAATTCCACAAAACTTAGTTCTCATCCTGAGCGCAAGAGCGTGCCAGAAAATGGGTGAATTCCTGTAGCAATATTTCACTGCTTCCAGGAGGAAGCGACCCTATTCTTCCCCTTCCTCTGTGCGACCACTGGGTTTTCAATAAGGCCCTTTTCAGAAAAATGAACTGGGAGAATGTAAACATGGAGGTGATGGATGACATTTCCCGAAGCTTTGTCTTGCAATTAGTTGTGGTTCAAGTGCTCCAAGGCACTTCAACAACTTTCGGACATTTTTTCTTTGATGACAAAGACATCCTGCTGAGCAGTTTCCGGATTAGTTTTGTCAAGCTACACACAGGTAAAAAAAAAAAAAAAAAAAGTCTCCCAAAATGATTTATGTAGCTCCCATTCTCACCAAGATTTAAGTGCCATAAAACATGTTTTAATAAAGATTCTGCTGGGGAGCCAATGTCACTGGCAGGTTTATAAGTTAAAACTTTCAATAATCTATACATTTGTGAAAAAAGCTTTAGTTATGAGAAGTGAGCAAGAGGATTAAGGTTGAAATAACTGATAATTCTTCTGATAAAATGTTAAAATGAACATACATGACAGTGGCACGCAAACACAAGAGACGTGCCTGCAGTAAAGACAGAAGTCAATGTAGACATGTGCCACATTTTATCACACATGTCTCTAGACATGCAGTGACATCATTGTTGCCGGCTGGTTTGCTTCTAGCCGTGAGTCATGTGTGATGTATGGAAAGAGCAGTAGCAGAATTCATGCTTAGTGTTATTCTGTACTATATACAAGATGGGAAAATGTGGGAGTTGTTTTTGTCAGGATTGCTCAAAAAACTGTAAAATTAAGAGGCAGGCAGTGGACATACGATGCAACTGAACATTTTATTCCTTAAATATTTTGATCTAGAATAAATAGTGCTACTGGTGTTTAAGTATATAGCACTTTCCTGTGTGTCCACAGAGGATGAAGAAGGGCACAGTGAGAACAGCCAGTGGCACTGAGGAGAGAGGTCACACATGTCATGATGAATTACAGTAGCCAGGGTTGTCTTGGCTGCTTGTTCATTAATGAGGAGAGTACACCGCGACAACACAAAAGGACACATCAACACTACATCAATTCTCATCTGCTCTTTACAGTGTGTCTGCAGTGTGCTGCTTGTTTTGGATCTAATTACCGGCTCTCATAATCGAATATAGCTCACCTAATCTTTAAATTACAAAAGCTAATTTGCATATTTCATGGTTGCACTCTAATTTGATCACAACACTTAGGACGGGAAAACCACTGACACATATTACAGGCAATATCAAAGACTGCCTTATTTTAGTTTGAAAATGAGAGTTAAGTATTAAAATGACCTCACAAACAACATATACTTGCTTCTCTTAATCAGTCACTATGTTGGTCATATTGGTGAGACTCAAACTCAGTCGCTCAAAGCATACAGTGATATTAGACTGCATATCTTTCTACAAATATATGTCTAGATTCACATGGATTAGCTATATACAGTTGTAGAATATGGCTGTCAAACTTGATGGATTCATTTAAATAAATATTTAATACATTAATTCAGTACTGCACACACATCATCCACCCACCAACTTAATAACCATTATAAATACCGTGGAAACAAGGTGACTCATGGTCCCACAAACAAATGCCCAGCTATACTTTATGTGTATAAATCAATAAAACTAGAGAGTGGAGGTCTTTGCCTGTCCACTCGGTTCTGAGGAACTGAAACCCAACCTGGGACCCGAGTCTGACCAGGTCCACATTATACTGGATCCAAACGTCATGATCTCCCTGGGAGGAAATATTTTAGGAAATCAGTAGGCATTGTTGAAAAGAAATGCTATTAAATGACAATTATTCTGTGGATTTTGATTGACAGATATTAAAGTGGTTCTGTCCATGGCCCAGTTGGATATAGAATGTTAGATTATTGGTGCAGGAGGTGGAAATAGGACTTTCATTGATTTCTGTAAATTAGTCTTTGAAGCATATCAACAAGTTATTTTTGGAGTTGGTTTCTTTCTTTACATTTGTTCTTAGGACATTAGGGTCTGTTCAGGTTGACCGCATTTTGGATCAGGTCTAATTATCCTTGAGTCTATTCGGGTTGGGTCTCTAATTTTAAAAAATCAATTCATGCATGTCAGGTGGTGAGTTTCCACAGGTCTGTTTCGGATCGGGTCCAAAATGTGTGACCTGTAAAGACCTCTACTAGACACATTACAAGCAGAAGGAGTTCAGAATATAAGCACAATGTTGAGAAGGGCGATACTTAAGATTCAGTCAAAGGCGGCAGGTAGAGTGAATGAACGTTTAAACCTGGTTTTAAAGGTAGTCTCAAGTCTCCTGAGTTTGTTCCACCTATGTGAAGCATAACAATTAAATGTGCTTCTCAGACTCCTGTTGACCTGAGAGGCAACGTGGGTTCATATATTGAAAGACAGTCTGGTATGTATTTTGGTCCTAAAGCCCTGAGAGATTTAGAGACAAGCAGCAGTATTTTATTATATTCTCTATTCTATAACAAACTGGAAGGAACTGCAGAGACCTGGGAATGGATGCAAAGGGTTTGTAAGGATCATAGACATAGCATTTTTAGTTGTCTGGTAGCTTTTTTGGGAGATACCTGAAAAAATATTGTTAAATTGGTCCGAAATGTAAGAAATAAAAACATCATGCCTTGACAGGAATCTTCAGATTTCTTTAAAGATGGTAATAAGCAGACTTTATTATTGATTTCATGTAGCTATTAAAGTTTAAATCTGAGTCCATGATAACACTAAGGCTTATTATCCATGGGACTGTAGTTGCTTGACAGAGGTAGGTAAATTTGGGTATCATCTGCATAGTTAGGATTTCATTGATATGATTTTATTGTTTTGCATAATTTGCTCTAATGGCAAATTGTAAAGTTTAAACACAACAGACTCAAGGATTGAGCCTTGGGGAACTCTGCATGTCATGTTGGTTCACACAGAAACATGGTGTCAGACTGTTTTTTCCAGTATGTCTATTAATATTGTATGGTAAATCATGTCGAGGGCAGCACTAAGATCTAATACGATTAAGAGTAAAACCTTAACGAGACCTGTTTCAGTACTGCAGTGGAGCTAAAAAATCCAGACTGCAGTTGCAGTTAATGGATTCTTTTTTTGGCCACTTTGATAATTCCCTGTAGGTTCATCACTATAAGCAGGTGAGGTATAAGGTGATATATATTTTTGGATCATTCTTTTCTTACACAGACTCTTCAATTGTGCCAAATGTCAAAGCTTGAAAGCACAATGTCCCTGCTGTGCTTCAAATTCAAATTCTTTGAGTAAAATTATTAGATTAAAAAAATACTGAAAATAAATTGTAATAGTAATAACACAGACTTTAAATGTAGCATGTAGGTGTCAGGGTTAGGGTTACGTTTATGAAATTCCAAACTTTAAGATGATTTCATATTTACAAGTGATGCTTTTCCAAAGAATATTGTACCACAGAAACACAATAGAAAAACATTTATAAAATAAATAATTTCACTTCCTGGTTGTCGAAAATAGTGTTTTTCTTAGACACCAAAACCTAATCTGGTCAAATCTGCAGCATCTGAAGTAGCTATGATGGGATTCACTCTTGTAGCCTAACTGTTTGATTTAAGCAGATAAAACAGGTGTGTACTATGCACAAATGATTATGATTTCACACAGCCATATTTTTTTTTCTACAGTGCCTAAGCCTAAACCACAACCAACCTAGTGACACTGACTAACTTCCATAGAGAGATGACGTGAGATAAGAAGGGATGAGAAACAGCCTCTTGTACAATCTGTCACAAGCTAGCACTGAGCTACATATAACTGGAAGTGTGACCACTAAAGAATTCTCTGACTGTAACTGCTAAAACTTGCAAAAAGCTGTCTGGTTATTGACATTGTGTTACAGGGAAATGCCAACTTTCTCTCTATGGATTACAAGTGTGGTCTTGCTGGGATTCACTGTGTGTGTACATACTATATGTGTGTGTGTGTGTGTGTGTGTGTGTGTGTGTGTGTGTGTGTGTGTGTGTGTGTGTGTAATGGGGTAAGTGTTTGCCAGAGACCTAGTGTGTGAAGTGACACGCATGAGTGCATGCCCACGCCATACACCCACAGCACAATGGTTAGTGAGAGGAAAAAGCTAACAGATTAATAGACATTTGAATCAATGGATGGATGAAGAGTTGGATGGTGTTCAAGATCGTAGTTTTAGTTATGCAACCGTTTAAAAGCTGCAGAAATAACCTTATTGGTCAAGCATCAAAGGACACAGCCAGAAAACCACAATCTTCTGCAATACAAGTTAAATAAAACTTAAATACTGTATATAAAGAGTACAATTTTAATTTTACCTTTGGGGGAGAATCAACTGGGAACTGCTCAAACCACTACAACTATAGTTTTAAATCGGATGCTATTTATGTTTATAATACACCCTATGACATGTTCAATGTCATCCTGACCTGAATAGTGTACTGAGAAAGGGGAACGTCACTTGTCTTCATTGGAAAGGGAAGGAGGCCGGCGGAGCTCTGACAGTCACTAGAAACACATTTATGTTCCTTTGAGAGATTTTCCGTGTGGGTACCTGTGTTGTAGTTGGGCTAACAGTAGGGTGTGTGTGTGTCTTTGAGAAGTACCTAGCCCCAGCCATGCTGTTTCATGGTTAAAGCGGCTATAAATTGATATTTTTATATAAACAATTAGGCGGTAGTCTGTTACCGGTGTTAGGGCATACGCCGATTACATTACTTGCCCTCCGCCCCCACCGTCATCTTGCTTTTAGAAAGCAAAAAAGCTTTTATAGAAATAAAATCCATTTAGTTAATTTTGACGTATCAGCGCCCACGTTCATCAAATAAAAAACTCTAATTTGTAAAATACTAAGCATGTTATCAATATTCAGTAGGACGACGGACGCTACAATTATAAACTGGAAGAGTCTGCTCCGTACAGCATCAGCAGCAGAGTAGCAGGAGCCAGATTTCACTTATCATGTGACGAGGGTAAGGAGAGCTGACCGACAAGAGAATGGCGGAGGATTTAACATTAAAGATCAAAGTAAGAGCTCTACAGATATTGAGCGTCATCAACAAATATCTTTTCTTGTAAAATGTCCAGTGTAATCAGTAACACCTGTGTTGTCACAAGTTTATTAACCGGTGGGAAAATGTCCTCACCGCGGCATCTCTATTAACAATGTATCTAATGACAATGTGAAAACAATTTGACAGTGTGAAAGGAGTTGCTCGTAGTGATGAACCTACAGAGAATTTTTACCTGAATCGTCACCTCCCCTCGGCTTTACGGAGCTTTATAGTGAGTTTCAGCTCATTGTTTATGTGTCCAGCCCCCAACTTTACTGTTTTGGTTCACCCCACCGCTCTCATTTCATTGTTTTCAGCTGCAGCAGGCAGCTGTTTTCAAAAAAAGCTCTAAAAACCAACAGTACACTACCTGCTCAGCACCAAACACCAGACAGACACAGTTACTGACTTGCTGGTGAAAGTTAGCTAAAGTAGCCCGCACCCTTAAAGTGGTGTTTGCTTTAGGGGTAGGGTTGCTGAAACGATTAGTCGATTAATCGATTAGTCAATCGTCAGAAAATTAATGGGCAACAATCTTAATAATCAGTGAATTGTTTAAGTGAATTATCAAGCAAAGATGCCAAACATTCTCTGGTTCCAGCTTCTCAAATGTGAAGATTTGGTGATTTAATTATTTGTTACATCCTTATAAATGAAATATCTTTTGGTTTAAGACTGTTGGTCCGAAAAAAAACAAGACATTTTAACTCTATACCATAGGCTCTGGAAACTCGATAACTCAAAAAATGTCCTTAAAAAAATAAAAACTTAAAAAATGACTGGTCTTCTCTGTAGGTAAATTAATGTATGGGTGGGAAGTGACCACCAAAACACTGACAAATATTCCACACACACCATGCCTGTCTGCTGTAGGCATGAGGAGTTCGTGAGCCTGATCAACCTACTGAGATATTCGTATACGGTCAGCCCTGCCCTGCCTGGGGCCATCTGCTGCCCTCCCTCTAATCCAGGGGCTTGTCACTGGTGATTAGCCAGCCACTCTATCACTCTCTCCCTCCCTCTACCATTATATATTTCTGGTTTATTATGTTGATACTAGTGTTAAAGCATGGCATGGTGTGCTCTTTCAGCCTGAACTCCTTTGTGTGGATTGTTGATGCCTACAAATCCTCCTCTGCTTCCTCTCGCTATCGCTGTCTCTCTCCCTCCCTCCTCCATTATATATTTCAGGTCTATTATGCTGATGTTAGGGCTTAAATGAAGAGTGCTCTCTCACACTTTTTTTTCCTATGCAATTTAACCACCTTTTCCAATTTCTGTTGGCATGTGGACCTTTAATATCTTGGCACAAAAAGACTTGAAATGCAGATAAATTTTAGCAGCAGTTTTAAGAATAAAGCACAAACTGGTTAACGGCCTGAATGCAAATGAGGTCAATATTATCAATCAAATGTATAACTGATAGATTTACTAACAACTTGACCTTCAGTATCTGTTTGAAATCTTTCTCTCCTTTAGAACTGTGTGAGTAATAAGCACTGCTTGTTAGTGTGAAGGTTAGCTCTATGGAGAGCACTGGGTAACAGATAGGATTAACAAATGGAAATTACAACAGTAGGAAACGCTCTGATATCTTGCACTGTCAATGTACCTTGTGTGCACAAATCAGTATTTTGTTTTCTGTCCATGTGTTTAGCCATGCTAGCAGCATGGTTCTACAGATGGTAATGTCTGTCTGTCTGTCAGTCGGCCGGTCAATCCACCGCTTGGTCCAGACTTAGATATCTAAAGTGTTGGATGGAGCACCATGAAACCTTGTACAGACATTCATGGTGACCAGAGGATAAATCCTAATGACTTTTGTGATCCCCTGACTTTTTCTTTAGCGCCACCATGAGGTTGACATTTGTGGTTTTGAGTGAAATTATCTCGACGGATGAATTGGCATGAAATTTGGTGCAAATTTGACATAAAGACATTCAAGTTCCCCTCAGGATGAATTGTAACAATTTTGGTGATCCTTAACTTTTCATATAGCGCCATCTTCTGGTCAAATTTAATACTTTATAATGTCTTGGTTTATGACCAAATACCTGCAAAACTAATGACATTCACATCAGCCTCATCTGCAGTTTTGTTCATTTTTGTTCTTTAATCACTTTACTTCTGCATTTTTTTATTGTGCAGTCAAACTAAACTGAAACCAAAGCACAACATGCAAGCAGAAGACACAGGGATCAACATTATTCCCCAGACCAACCATCAAATCAGGGATTGGCAAACACTGTCACAAACAATTACCTAAAGCCACTGTCCTGTCACTGTTGCTTAGGGTACTCTGAGGAATTACTGCACCAATTTTACTCAACAAACCAAGGACACATGGTCCAAAACAAGCAGAAAATCATTCAGAAATGGGGTCAAAACTGCAGCACTAAAATGTGACTTTCAATAACAAAAGTAATGTGGTTATATGAGTCAAACCAGCAGCAGCTCAATATTCTAATAATGTTCTCATGATATTCAGCAAGATTTAATACCTTTGATATATTCCTTTACCACACAGCAGATTATGGCAGTCTGTGTTTACAGTTCATCACATGATCTAATGATGAATTAATATTCCTGCCTCACAACACTCAGTGCTTTGCATAGCATCCAGTTCTACATCAGCTTACCCACTAGACAGCAAAGCAAGAACATCCAAACTACCGTGAAACTAGATGCTTTTATGTTCAAAAAAGACTCTGTAATATATGCCCGTGACTAGCCCACAGCTGAGCAAAAACAATTGATGGCCAGTGGGAGAGATGAAGAATTAACAACAGGGCTGCTGGATGGATGGGAGGATATTTACTCCTGAGCCTCCTCCATCTCTACGGCTTTATTAGAGAAGCATCGGAGGAGGCAGCACAGCCTCTAAATGTCACTGCTTTCTTCGATGATGCCACTATCCCTCTCAGTCCAGTGAGGCCGCCTCGCTGCCTCTATTGGGAGTAAAGGGTCTGTTTTGAATGCCACTCCCTGACCACGAAAAGTGCTTGGATTCCCCAGATATGGGCACAGGATTTGTTTGTGTTTCAATTTGTGACTGAGCTTAGATTTAAGTTCTTGTTTGTGAAGAGACACCGTAGGGACATGACCGCTGTGAAACAGAAAAGCACAAGCCCCCTTCACCTTTCAGCCAATCGAAGTAGATTAGTAGACATCATAGGTTTCTACTAATAGCACAGACGTGTCCAGGTGTAAGTATGACTAAATATGGATTGTGATGCTGCTAAAATTGAGTGTACACACTCAGGAATATTTACTGGGAGTAAAAAAAAATAAAGGGTAGGTCAGACTTCATATCATATACTTATCTTTTTACAGCAGCACGTGTCACTGCTGTACCAGGTCAAGGCTGATAATCAGAGAAAAAAACCTCCCTACATAACATAAATCTATCACTGATCTGCTTACTCATGCTATGACCATCCACAAAGTACACTGGTAGTGTAGCTGACTGACATAGCGCCACATCTACAAAATATGTTATGAGCCATTTGAATATGGTGGAATAAGGCAGTGGGAATCCTCTTATGTCACTCTAAATAAAGTTTTTTGGATGAAGTGTAATCTCTAATCCTGCCATCCCTCCTATATCAGTAATAGCCAGGTCTTAGTGTAAGCTCCGCCATTTAGATTAAACAAACTCTGGCATCTCTTTGGCATCTTTTTCCACTGGATGGATTGGCTATTTCAAAAAACGCGAGCAGTCTGGAGTGGAGAGTGGTGGGGTAATATCTCTAAAGCCACAAAACAGATCAATCTGGGTCAAATGTGACGTATTGTGCTGCAAATGCTTTTAAAAATCAAGTGCAATGTCATGGTGCGCTGTTGTTGGCTAGTTCTGTTTCATTTCTGCTGGGGTGACACTGACTACAGACCACTGGAGCTTGAGCCACACTCGTTCTTTTTCCACCGAGACAAAAAGTAACTTTGAAAAATAGCTTCCTTCCTCTTTTAGACAGAAAGATGCTGAGGCCACATGGCTACTGCTGTTGTTGCCTTTCCCAGGAAAGACTCCACAGGCCGCTGAGTGCTCATTTTCCGATGCTTGTTGGGCCAGACACACACTACAGACACAATTAGCCTCCATTTTCACTCCAACTGAACTAAAAATGAAAACAAAAACACAGGCATACTGAATTAAAATAAAACCCATTGGCATTCTGTGTAATGAAAAATGAAAATCCCTAGGAAATTGTCTTAATTTATATGCATGGCCTAAATTTGTTGCCTGTTGCTAAGGAATTTAAACAGTGGCTGGCCAATTACCTACCAGGCTCTTGTTTGCCCTCAGGTGCTATGCTAATTAGGGTCATAGAGGGTCACACTGTAATGCACTCGCTAAAATGAAGCAAGAATCTCCAAGGGATATTCTCATTTGGGATGATGCCAGTCACATTCCTGCTGATATAAAAGCTACAGCTACTCAGCCAGGCGTGTGTTTGTTTCTGGCTCAAGTCAAGACAACTGTCGGACATAATACAGGTACACAGGCATTAGCACACACCTATTTAAAGCAAAGGATCTTCAGGGCGTACAGAGACAGCAGATTCTAATTTAAACCTGGGAGAGAGGCCGGTGCTCAGGTCAGTTGAGGACATGAATCAATCGAGTATGCAGACAAAAAAAAAATCCTTTTATAGAATGAGAAATTGTAAATGAGAACATTTAGCCAAAGTCATTCCATATAAAATTAGATGGTCAGGAAAAACTAAACAATCCTCAGATTTCTCACGTGGTTCCTTAACAGAAAATAAGGTAAGAGAAGCAACTTTACGTTTAATTAGTCTGAGGCACCTGCAAGAGATCAATACTGCACTTTTGTTTCTATCTATCTCCAGGCTCTACTTCGGAACTCAGATAGTCTTGTGTTCAGTTTGGCTGAAGGCGTTTTGCCATATTAATGACCTTGGCTCGCTGTATTGAACTTGTGAACCCGTCACACCCGCTCTCCCTGAATTTCCTGGATGGCCTCTTCGCTGGGTCCGCCATAATAGCAGGTGATTGTGGGAGAGCTACTAACAACCCACAGTGCGGGTGACATCCATCACTGCCAGTGCTTCTCTGAAGGGAGGAATGTATTCGGCTAACAATGGCCTGTCAAGCGCTAGTCGCCCTGTCCCCGTGCATTGAAAGGTGACATCAGCAGGATGTGGTGACACACAGCATCGCATTCAGAGCGCTGAAAGCTGCAATGGTCCTTAATGTATGATACTGTGTAGGACTAAAACTCCTGTGTTTCTGCGAAGTGACGGGTCATTAGAGATGCAGGGCTGACAAATGCACAGAAGTACCAGCACAAACACATTCACATACAGACACATGCACATACTCTGGATTCACAACGGTGTGATTAAATGATCTGCGATGATCTCATTAGCTCATCTGATAAACCAAAAAAAATATCTGATAGGGAATATTTTTTATCTTCCTTGCTGAGTTTTAAATTGAAAAATCTTTCTCACTCATGTTTGTGATTCATGATTTGGTTAGTCAACCATCCAGGAAGCAATTAAACAAAAGTTAAAATGCCACTGCTTTGTGTAGAGCATGTAACAGGTGGCTATTAATCAGAAGCCTGTTTAATACAGTGCCATTGGATTGCTTTTACTTTGTCAAGTCTCAAAAGGTTTCAAAACGTTACCTGCCAATGCGGTGGCTTTTTACCAGCACTTGGGTGTTAAAGGGTAACGCCAATATTTTTAAACCTGGGCAAAGTTTGGGGTCTAAATGACTGTTACCAATGAATAGGTACAAAAAGTTTTGGAGTTGGTCCAGTAGATCGTCTCAGTTGGCATCCCCAAAGAGGCTGCAGTGGCTACAACGTAATCCTCTGGGGCAACTGCGCCTGTCAAAGTACGTCCACTAAAAGTGCTTGTTTTTGCCACTGACAGGCTCAGACTGTTTTTCTAAGTGTCTGACAACATTATGGAAAGGATCCCTACAGAGACAGACCTTTTGTGTAAAGAAATCTCACGAGAGGTTGAGTTGTTGCAGGAAGACGACGGTGGAAACATGAGTCAGAGTTGGAGAGAAGAGTTTACATAGAGGACCTGCTAGGAAGAATTACTTCCAAAGTCATGGCTGAATATTTAGCTGATTTCGACAATGTAGATGGCGCATTTGAAGGCCATCCCTATATATTTGAGCCAGAGTATTCAAATCTTCCTGCAACAACTTCTTCTGTTTCTGGCTAAACAAAAAGGATCTTGCTCTTTAACTTACAGGTCTGTCTCTGTAGGGATCCTTTCCATAATGTTGTCAGACACTTGAGATAACAAGTAACCTGTCAGTAGCAAAAACAAGTACTTTTAGTGGACAGACTTTTCACGGGCGCAGTAACCCCAAAGGATTACGTCGCAGCCATTGCAGCCTGTTCGCAGATGCCGGTTGAGGCAATCTACTGGATCAATTCCAAAACTTTTGGTAACTATTAGTCATTTAGACCCTAAAATTTGTAAAAAGAAATATAAGCCCAGATTTAAAAATACCACTTACCCTTTAATTAAATTTAACAGACGCAGCATGCACTCGTAGAAAAACACACACATGCATGGTAGGTCTGTAAGTAAATTGGGACAATTAGCTGGATAGCCTGTGTATGACTCAGGTGACTTAAGAGGGCAGAGAGACACGTGCTGAGAAGTGACTTGACCCAATGAGGCGAGACTGTAGGTGAAATGGGATTGTCTTGCCTAATCTGAATGATAGATAATCTGGAACCCAGGAGAGATTATGGGGCCGCGTTCAGGGAGCTTGGGAGTTGATAAACAGTGATCAGATCAGGATGTCAAACCAGACCAATAAATGATGTGGCACCTGTCGATGCAAGCCTCAACATATTAAAAAGACAATAACGATGTTGATTTTCTTTGCAAAGTTGACTGCGGTTTGATGTATTTTAAGATCCATTTAAAAATTAACCTGCATCATCATCAAACTGCACGAGGAACACTTACAGTCAAGCATACAGAAAATGCCAAGATATCGAGACGTTACAGTATGTGTTTGCTTGAATACACCATCACCTACTCTACCACCTGTAATTGCTTTGTCCTCAGGCAGACATGTGAGGTCTTGACAGCTCAAACCTGGCAACCTTGTCGCTCCAACAACAGAGTCTAATGAAGCACGCACACAGTACCAGAACGGGAAGAAGCACCTGCTGTGTGTGTGTATATGAGTGCGTGTGTGTGCCTCTGCAAGTGTAGCTGTTCTCTATTACGCATGAATATGCAGGATGCAGCAAAATGTGTTAGATCCATTGTCATCCTGGTGTGGATACTTATGCCTCCTTACTACTGGCAACAGATAAGGTTGCTGTGGAATTTCAGCATATTTTACTGTTGCACTGATTGGGACAAGCTGTGGGTCTTGAAACAGAAATGCAAAATATAGCATAAGTGCCAGAGAGGGGAACAGAGCGATAGAGATGCAGTGAAAGAAGTGCATAGGGACTGCACACTTGAGAGGAAGCGACAAGAAGAAAAATGGTGTGAAAATAGCGTCTGAGAGGGAGACAAACTCCCTGCAATCTCTCAAAGGCCCCGGAAAAACTGTGGCATACCGTTATCACCATCATCATCGCCGCCACCACCACCATCCTCATGGTGGCTATAATCACTCTCGTTTTCTCTCCAGTTATTCTCACCGCCACCTTCAGAAATATCACTTACAGTGTCTGGAGGAGCCTGTTGTCTCAATCTGTCTCATTTGAATAGAATTCTCAGAGCAAAAAAACGGTGCTGAACTGTCTCACCTTCCAAAACAGATACATCATATTTTCACAGAAGGCAATAAAAGCAATGCAGGCCCAATTCCCCACAGTTTCGAAGACAGGGGCTGTATTTCAGCTAGACTCATCAATATGCAAAACATCAGAGCATTGCTTGCCACACGAATATTCCCTCCACTGCACACTCTGCAAATGTGCACAAACATCACATTTTGTGTTTTTTTTACTTTTTTTTTAAAACAAGCTTCATTTGGCAAGAAGAAGTATGCAAATCTCGTGCAAACATAATCACATTTTGATGAAAAGCACTGGGATTCAAAGCCCTAAATTGCCCTATGTGATTTTAATACTCTGCAGGCAATTGTCAAACCAAAGAGGCACAGAAAAAAAGAAGACTCCAGGGCTGAAATCAATGCGCTACCTTTTATTTGGGAAGAAGTGAACAAACTCCAAACACTGGATTACATTTCAAAGCACAGAGCCTAGAGCTTTCCAGTTGAGGAGCATGTATCGTGTGGGAGAAAGGTGGTGTAGCGTGGGAGAGAGGCGTAATCACGATGACCTGCAGTAGGGTAGATGTAGGTTAAGTTAGTCCCTCTCTCTGCCTGCAGTGCTCACTCTGCCTTTCTTTTTCTCAAGTCTGTTCCCTGGGCTGTCTTTCCTGGGTTGTTAAATCCCTGCTCCTTTAATCTCCTTACTCAGCTACATCCTCTTTAAAGATGCAGAACCACAGGAGAGACGTGGGATACGTCAACTGGGGACTGGTGCTGAGCAAGGCGGGGCAGGAGTTGGGGGGGTGGGGGGTGGGTTGAGTTAGGGTTAGAAAGAGAAGTTGCACTGGTATTGAGAAAATGTAGTTAAAATGTGTAAGAGAAGAAGAGAAGAGCACGCCTTAACCTCCTGAGCTTTTCTGTCTAATTGAGGATTAAATCAAGTCAAAGAGAGATGGTCATTTAATTTATGCCTTGAAGGGCTGCAGAGAGTAATTTTCTCAGTGTCCATTAGAAATCATCATGGCAATAATCATGACTCACTGCAAGATCTGTACTCTAGAGCCTTAAATTAGTGCTCAGCATCCATGTTTGGCAGTGGGCTTCCCATACATGTTAACAGTGATACTATAATTCAAATGGATCCCACTGTGACACTCAATTGACTCCATATGATTCTTTCTCTGATAGACAGTTTAACACAGCTACATTCAGTGCAGAACACAAGCATGTGCAAAGATAAGAAATACTGTAACCGCCCATCAGTGTACATCATCTACTACATGTATGAATTTCTAACACACACACAACCCGCTCATTCAACGCTGATGTCGTATCAATACCATCAAAAACCATTCCGCTCCGCTTCCCTCACCAATCACTGTTGTGCGACAATATCTATCAATCATCCGCATGCTGTAACACAGACAGCAGCGACATTTCAATAATGGTGCATCACCTGAGACTCAGGGAGATGAAAGTAATCCATTCAAAAATGGATCACGGTTGTCCTGCGTGCCACATGCTATTCAGTACGAGGAGACAGCTCTACTGTAGACTTCTGGGTCATCTTTCAAGTGTATGTATCTTTGAAGTTCAGCGGCGTAGACTTGTATACCTCAAATAACAAATGTATGAGACAACCAAAGTGTATCATCTGGAAGCATTGTAGACCTGTGCAAGTTAATTAAGCATGAGGATCGGTCTGTTTCTGCACTAGATCCAGGAACCTTTTATCTTCATGATAGAAAGGTCGGATGCACTGATTTTACATGTTCCCTAAAATGTAAAAGTTATCCCACACATTCAGTACACATTTTCTCACAAATAATGAACTGAAAACACACACATGATTAGATCCGACTGCTGCTTCCGACTGTGGTAGGTCACATACCATAGCAACACCAACAGCACACACTAATTCACCACCTACCATCATAAACACTCCATATGTAAAACAAAGGATCAAATATAATCTCTAATTAGTGGTTTAGCAGTACCTGTTTCCCAGAAGTAGACCGACTTCCCGTCTTCTGTCTGTGTGTGAGCCTTCCAGAAACCACAGAACAGCAGCAATGTCACCAAAAGGTACCAGCTCCCCTCTGTCCTTATTCGGAGGGTCCCTGCTGCACCCCTCCACCCTAGCCCCATGGTCCGCCACAGGATAAAAGTAAATCCACTCAGCTCAGAAGGTCAGCGAAGGCAGTGCAGGAAAAAAAATAATAAAACGCGCTATTCCAAAAGGCAACCAGAAGTGAAGTGTGCTTCAGTTTGAGAGAGTGAGGGTGTGAGTAAGTGTCTGTGAGTGTAAGAGAGGGAAAAATAATGAGGTGCGTGTGTGTGGTGTGTGTGTTATCAGTCCCGCAGGAGTTGAGGTCCGGTACTTGGTCTTGTGAAGGACAGAGTAGTTTTCTCCTTTTATTTTTTTCCTGTTTCGCTCCCAACTTGGCAGGATGGTCCCAGTGGGAGGCTGTCAGCGACGGGGACTGAGCTGCAGATGGATGGCTCGGTCTTCCTCCTCCATCGTATCCGCTTCCACTGTTGCCGTTGCTGCCTCTGTCCTCTGGCTGTGGAGCAGTGACAGTGGGCGAGTGTCTGCAGTGTTGTTCGCTTCCCTCCCTCTCGCTTGCTCTCGCTCACTCTCTCTCTTCGTCTCCTATTCGCTCACTCATTTGCTCTTCTCCCTGTGCCACCCTGCTCTCACTCCCTCTTTTTCTACTCCTGGCTTTTTTCTATTTTTCTCTCCTGCCCTTATCTTCTCTTGTCTCTGTCATTTTCCCTTTTTAGTACACTCTCTGCATCTCTAACATGCTCCTTCTCACTTTCCCTCCCTCAATCTCCCCTTTCCTCTCCCCTTTTCCTTTCACCCGCCTAGGGCATGAGGACGGATACCCCCCCCTCCTTCTTCTCCTCCTCCTCCTCCTCCTCCACTCGTCTTCCACTTGCAGTGCTGGGAAGGCGACTGGAGACCAGCAGTGCTCACACTGGTCTCAGAAGCTCCCATAAGCACTGCTTCCAGGATCAGAGAGGCAGAGAGACAAGCAGGGCTTAATGCAGAGTGAGAGAAAGTGTGTGTGTGTGTGTGTGTGTGTGTGTGTGGAGAGGGGGGTGGGGGGGTGGGGGGGCAAGGAGGAGCAAAACACTAAAGCAGAGAGGGAGAGAGCGCGATAAAGAGATGAGGGAGAGGGTGTGTTTATGCTTGTGAGAAGGGGGTGTGAAAGTGAAATGATGGAACAGAATAAGTGAGAATGAGGACTGACAGTAATAGTTTAATATTTTCATATTAAAAAAGAATATTAATACTGTGCCATTCTCTGTTACCAATTCCAAAAACAAAATTGTGAGCCAACCTATAGCAGGTATGTTGATAGAAATTAGTAGACAGAATCAGACATACCAACATGTTAGCTGTTTATCTATTTGCGTCTAGGCATGTACTTTCAGTGTTTAACTTTACTTGCACCTTATTCCAGCACCGATCTTTTATCTATAGTAATTCATTTATTTCAAAATCCTGTTATGGGCATTTCATGTCCTAGTGGTTTGTTTTGAAAAAAGAGAAAAGAAAAATAACTGGGTATTTAGCATGGGCGGTGATACCCACCACGGCTGAACAGACAAAGAAAAGAGTGCCACTACTAGGAACTTCATCAACATCAAATTCAGTTAAATAAATCTTGACATGCGGTTTTTGAATGGAGCAAAAATGCCACAGAAGTGTAAATATGTAATTGGATATCACAGGTTACCGCTTTAAAGAAGGTCAGTGGAAGTCTGGATTGCTGATTTAAAAGATAAGGGTGCCAATACAATTTCCCTGACCTCTGTGGAAATGAAAATGCAAATCTTTAAAAATGTATCACAAATATCCAGTTTAATTTTTTAAAAAGGGCAAGTAATTTCCTAAAACAGCTGGGCACTGTGATTTTTAGCCTCAAACAGGAGTAAATAGTGCATTTGTTGGGGAATATTTTCTGCTGTGGATTAATACAAATTTACATGTGGGATGGATTCAAAATAAAGTACAGTGCCTATGTCCACCATAATGAATGAACATGAACAAGTGAAACAGTGTGGCTCATTGATGTCTTCAATAGCACAGAGAAATAAGCTATATTAAGCGTGCCTACACTGGCAATACCTGTTGGTACAATAAAGTTGATTTGGTTTCTTCATGGGATTTGTTCACAGTTATGAAATATATAGAACATTGCCAGTCTTATCCTGTAAGGTAATGGCAACGTTCGTGGTAATGTTGGGTATAACTCATCAAACCAGAAGAGAGATTACAACAACTCAGTGTGTGACAGTGAAAAACCAACATATCACCAGGGCGATGCTAAATGGCACAGTATGTGGATGAATTTTTTTTAAAAATCCAAGCACACAACCTTCAATCAAAGAGATAGCTAGATTAGAGGGGTGGGGGTGGGCAATGCAGGTGGAATTAATTTGCTTGAGTTTAATGTTCCTGTTCCTGAAAATGTTCTGCCTGCACTCCTGACAGAGGAGCCACGCCGAGGTTGTGTCGGGACATCTGACTGGCAGGCTTGGAGTTTGGCAGCGTCAGCCTGTCATACCTAATTTCAGCTTGGCTTTAGTTGGACAAGGCAGCTGAAGGGATGCACAAGTCTGGTTAGTGCCAGATTTACAAAAGACTGAAGGAAGCCAACTCTTATGTTATTTATTGGAATTTGCTTTTTGCAGTATATTGAATTGGAATAGACATAAAAAATAAAGCAAGTAGCTACCAGCAAGACTTAATTCTAAAGCCACAGGAAATTGGGACATTGATGGCTAATTTCACTTATTTGTGTGTGTATCTTGGTAGCAATGTGAAAAATTGGGGTTTGATTAAGAAGAATGAATGCATAATAAAGAGAGGTATGCTTGAGTCTTGTTTACTTGATGCTATCACACTCATGAAAGGTGGTTGCTGTTTGCTCGTCCAAATTCAGCTAGACTTTTAAATTCCCCTTTGGAAACCCATAGTAACATCACTAACATTGTGTCCATATTGTTCGGCACAAGGCAACTGTGCATGCTGGTCACACCATCAATAGCAAGAAATTATCATCTGGGAACTGCACACAGCAGAGTCTACCAACCCCAGACAGTCTGTAATGCTTCATGTAACAGATTGCATTTTCCACTTTGCAGCGATGAACATAAAAGTATTGGTTATTTATATTTTTACTGGCTTTTGCATCTCACATTCAGGAGAAGCAGTGCAGACTCCATCCTGGTCATGGAACAGCGAACCAGCTCTTGAACGTCTACTCAAGGGTTATCTATAGCCTATGTGTTTTGTGGACTTATGACTGCGTCCCCCAGTGGTGTCTTATGTGGGGTACTACAGGAATATGTGGTTACAGGGGCTTTGCTCCAAGCGCTCACGTCATTGTTTAACCGGAGCAAGAGCTGTGTCCATAATCTCGCATTTAAAGTGTGGTTTCTTTGGGTTTTGGGCTCTGCCAAGGTTGTGTCTGATCACAGAATCAGCTCATAGATTTTAATGGACAGAATGACAAGGCACGGGCAAGGAGGAGAGTGTATATTTTAGTGATATTTTCACATTTTCACAGGGTAAGGTCTTCAGACATCCAGAAGAAGCCTGGAATAGAATGGCTGCTCTTTCAAATGGAAAAAAAATCTCTTTGCTTCCCTGTGGAGGTATTCCAGACACACCCATCCTTGATGGACCCAGAGCAGTCCCTTAACACATCAGAGAGAATACATATCTAACATGGCCTGCTGCCACAATGCCTGTGTTGCCCCTATTTTTGCCGACCTCGCCTAGAACATGAATGAGGCTTCTATCTAGAAGCTGTGCAGTTATTTGAAAATAATACACACCAATTAAAATTGGTATTCTTTGTGCAAGTGGTACAGAAATTATATCAAAGGGATGAAAGGCGAAAAGATATTAGAGCATAACTGATAAAACGTTGTCCTGATACTTGCTCGACTAGAAAATGTACGCACACAACAGCTGTATCTCATTGGGGACACATGTTCACATTATACAATGTAAAAATATGGTAAGGATTTGTGCAGAAAACCTTTTAGTCATCTGACCAACTCAGCTGCTTTCAGTTAAAGAAACTTTGATCCTGTGTGTGGTATAAAGTGCAGTGACTTTCATTGCACTCAACAAGTCCTTCATCTTTCCGTCAGTCTTTATGACTTGACAGCGTAACAATAGCGTTAAAGTGTCAGCTAATGACGTAGCGTCTGGATGTCGCTGTCTTTGCCATTAAATGTCAACTGTGAGCAGTGCACTGGATTCAGTCAGACAGACAGGAGGAAAGTAGATAAGACGGGGCAGATGTGGGTGGAACTGGCAGGATGATAAGTCAACACCAGCCACCACCTGAATAGTGGCAGGCTAATCTTCATCAGTAGATGACAAATCTACTCTACAAATCCACTTTGCTACTTATATAATTACCAACTTAACATCTTTCTTTCTTTTCTTTTCTATTCGACAGTGGAGAAGCAGACAGGGAACAAGGGGGAGAGAGAGGGGCATGATATGCAACAAAGGTCCCCAGGCTGATTTGAACCAGGGATGTTGCAGTTATGTGGCATTTGCTGTAACTAGTGTTGGGCAATATGACGGTATATACCATGCGAAGGTAGAAATGTGTCCACCAGTAGAGATTTGGCAATACCGTGTCCACCGTGGGAGCTATCCCTTAGTGTCTTTGCTATATATTCGGGGCTGGCTGTGTAGCAAATCAGGGCTGGATTTTCGCGTGATCTCGCAAATCCAGCTGCTTCGCAAGGTAATGTGATTTGGGCAGCAGGACTGTGTCAGGATCCTAAGGACTCATGTGGACTTGTGTGTTTTATGGGGTTTTGTGTTTCCTGTTTTATTTTGTAATCCCTGTTCTTGTTTTCTTGTGTATTATTTACTTCCTGTCTTTGTTCTTTCCCGCCTGTTTTGATTGTTTTCACCTGTGTCTTGTCATGCACCTGTTTCTGTTTCCCTCGTTGTCTCCTCCCTTATATATACCGGTCCTTTCCCTTTGTTCTCTGTCGGGTCATTAGTTTGAGTTTGCCTGACTTGTGTTTTCATGCGTTATGTTCCTTGTCATGCCATGTTCCAGTGATTCCCTGAGTGTGTTTGTCTATGTTTTTCCAAGTGGATATTTGTGAGTTTTTGTGGTTTATTAAACCTTTGGACATCATCAACCTTCCTGTCTGTCTGCATTTGGGTCCTTCCCCTGTTGCCATGATGGCAAGTCGTAACAGACTGCTTACCAAGTTCTCACGTGACGTGAGAGCGACAGTTGGTGGCTGTAATGCATCTTTAACCTGGTTTAACCAGGAGGAGAGAAGATTGTAAATACAGAGCATGAAGTATTGTATGGTTATTTTAAACCATTTCTTAATTGAATTTACAGAACTATTACTGTATTGTGATATGTACTGTTACCGTGATATGAAATGACATATACTGTGATAGAAGATTTTGGCCATATCGCCCACCCCTAGCTGTAACCATTCTGAGACCACGGCGCTCCCCAATTGAACATCTTTCAATCAAATAATCTAATTTGAAAAATGGTGAAAGGAGCAGTAACTACCTCCAATGGGCAAAAAAGCCTGCCCCTAAAGAGAGACATCACATACAGTATGAAGATGGCAACCTTGCAGTGTGATAACACCTACCCCTGATCTGTATCAAAACACAATCAACACTTAGCATCAGTGAGCGGGCAAGAAGGGCTGTTGACTGAAATCTGAATGAATGTCAGACCATTATCTGGCTGCCAACTTGAAGTGAAGCATGAAGGCTGTTTTCAAATGAATCTCTGAGCTCACCTTAAAGTTTAAGCCATGTACGAGCATGCTTTGTGACATCACAATGGTCTAATATGAAACTTGCACAAGTGTGATGTGGGAACATATACTGAATTAACATTGAAGTAGGAGACATCTTGTGTCCAGCAGTTAAAACTTTTTAAATTTTAAAATATTTGCATATTCGTAAATTCTGGATTTTTCAGTGAAGGAAGAGGGAGTAGATGTCCTCAATGTAATGTTTAATTTAATTAAATGTTTTGTGGAAAAACTGTATCAGACACAAATTATTAGTCTAAGCAGAGTATTTTTACATGTCTTAAATGTTTGGAGGGGATCTTTAATTTACTACTAACTCTGTTGCTACAACAAGAATTATTATGAATATTATTTCTATGAATCTTAAAATAATTACCTCTTTGAGCTCCTAGTCCTAAATTATACTTCATTATCAAATTGTATTTAGCTATATTTTGGCAAAACAAGGACTGAACATACTGAACAGACAGATGGATAGTGCAGAGCATTATGCTGCAGAAGTGGTTTGAGCCGCTTCTATTGACATCTTGACACTTTCTTTCTTTCTGCTGTGAAAACTCGTCACCGTAGGATTCACTGCAATCGACATAGTCATTCAAACTGACCTGAGCCTCAGCTGTCCGTGAAGGACATAAAAAGTAACTATTTACAGTCTCCTTATACTGCACGCCTACTGGCCTGGGGTATTTGTGATATTCAAAAGATTGATTTTGGCTATTACCAGTATAAGCAAAGGAGAGTACACATTGTAGTCATGTTCTTCCAAACCAAAATTATATTGAATATAGTAAAAAACAAGAATTTCAGTTACATAATAAAGAGATGAAGGCTATGATGTAAAATTGCTGTACTCAAAATAATTCACTTATGAAGCAGATATGATATTCTATTAATTTCATCACTAATGTTACACTACTCAGTTGGACAGCACTGCTCTCTGTATGCTTTAGACTAATCTGCACATCTACTAAATTTACTATATGCTCCTTTTCTTAAGCGATTTTCTGATCCAAACTTATTTTTATAAACTCGGCTAATTATTCAGCACAAATAAAACTTTCCACACACATGTCCATTATTACATGATGTGATAATAGACAATAATTTGTGGCTTTTGCACAAACCTGTTTTGGCCACATGGTAACATGGTCTTAGGGTTTGTAAGTGTGTACATACAGTACATAACCAATTACATACACTACCATGGTTGCAACTGTAACCGAATACATTGACAAGGTGTATTTTTATAATGCACACCCATGCACCACAATGACTTCTGTGCATATTTATGACCATCTGTAGGCTTGTTAAAGTGGCACATACTTTCACGTCATGTACGTTGCTGCAAATTTCACATATCAGCTGCTCTCATTGGTAAATACTGCATACATAATGCAACTTTTAACGATGGTTCCAGCATATCATACTGTACATATATTGATAATTAAGTATTTTTAATGTTATCTATCAGTAATCTATCAATCCAGTCCTGCATGTTAGTCTGTGACTTGTGCTTTGGTTGGTTTTCTGTGTTTTTTGCTGCATTTTATAGAGTTTCATTATGTCTCCTGAGTGATTAGATTTTACGCACGGCCTATGAGGTCCTTTGAGACATGCTTGGAATAAAGCTCCATATGGAACAATTACCTTAAATCCATACATGTAAATCATTTAGACTCTTTGCAATACAGCCAGTTTATATGGTGTTAATGTTAATGCTTTTTTTGCTGCAACAAACTATTTTTCCCCTGGGTATCATTCAAGCTTCACTGTACCTTTATCTTAAGTGTTGTAACCTGCTATTGTTTAATTCATCTTTAACCCATAGTATGTTAGGAGTTATGTTTAATTATTCTAAAGTGTTGCCCTATTTTGCTGTGCTCCTCCGAGCGGTTGCTTATCAGGGATTTGGGGTTTGTTGACTAATAATTAAAGAAATAACAGGATAACCTACCGGCAGGCTATATTATGTCGCTGCCTCTGTGCGAGTGTGAGTGTGTGTGAGTGATTGTATGCATGTTATATAATCTTTTGTATACCATATAAATGGAACTTAATTCCAGTTGTATTTAAATATTAAATAGGTTGTGAAACACATTTCCTGATGGGATATTGTGTAAAAAATTTAAATCTTTTATGGTTTAATTGCAGCTATAATGACTTATTCTATCAAGTCATTTTCTAATTATTTACAAAGCTAAACCTGCCCTGAGCTGTAAAGCTGCAGAACTACTCTTCTAGCCAGCAGTTTGGTAAGTGGCCGGCTAGGTAGATGTGGAGAAAAGAGATGATTGAGATAATAACAACGAGAACACAATCACTCGAGAGATTACAACTATTAAAATTGATTAATCAAACGCAATGAATCAACAAAAAACATTATTGCACTGCTTGTAGTGAATTACAAATCAGCACTCAAGGAGTCCCTGCAGCATGTTATTTGGTAAGCAGAGCAAAGCAACACCAAGATCAGGTTTCCAGCAGCAGCGTTAAGACTCCTGTTTTCTTCAAATCTAACCGTTTTTCTTTTACTGAAGGAGAGCAAGGCATTTCAAATATGTCATCCTGCTAGATTACATTAACAAATCAACAAACACAAGCATGCGTTGCTGATGAATTAAAACCTCATTTTGTGATGACTTTGTTTCTAAAAATTAAAATATTTGATACTAGGTGGCTTGTGCTAATCCCATCTTTTATCTGACCATCAGTCCAAAACCCAAAGATGTTCATTTTATTATCATATATGGAAAAGAAAAGCAGCAAATCCTCTAAATTGAGAAGCTGAAGAGTGTTTGATATTTTGGCATTAAAACGAAAGGAACAATTATTTGATTATCAAAATAGTTGCCATTTAACAAATAAAAGCCCACATTTGTAGTAAATTAAAACCTCATTTTGTGATAACGTTTCTAAAATTAAAAATCCACCATTTGATAAATCTGACACTGTTGCACTTTGAAAATGATTGATGGCAAGAAATGACAACAAATTATAGTCCTTTTAAAATGACAGCAGATGAAAGGCAATGCCACTGGTTTTTAAAATTGTAAGACTTTTAAAGATGGAGTCTTTGTTGTCTTAGAGATATTGAATATCAAAAATGTCATGAGTTGATATCAGAGATATTAATATCACCAAGTTTTCTATAATAAGTCAGCTATTTGGAATGGATGATGAAAGCTGATTCTCAGGCTGGAGTGCTTTAAGGTTACTGGTTTTAATACAAATACTCTGTAAATGTGCAGATGATTGACATCAGAACATTATTATTGTGAATTTGGCTGTGTTTACATGCACAGACAGGATATAGTTATTCGCTAACAACAAAATGCATTCAGGTTATGCAAACAAGTCCTCCTGCTGCTGAAAACAGTTCACAGAATTGTCCTGTCTGCCATCGGCGTTTCATCTCCAGACTTAACAGTTGTGAAAACAGACACCAACTGAGCAAACACCGAAGGGCACAGAAAATGGTGTTTCCAAAAGTATAGTAATTACTGCTCATCTCCATGTTTTTGCTGACACTGAAATGTGCTCATAATGCTGCACTAAGCAAGTACTCAGACTTGTGGTTAGCCATTTAATCTGTTTTATTGTTTATTATATTTGAGTCAGAATGGCGCATCACAACAGGGTGAAGGAGAAAGATGAGGAGCACACCGTCACCATGAAAAAGTATGCAGCAAAGCAATTAGTTTTTTTTTCCAGCCCCCTTGTCAGACGTTGGTTGACCTTTGCTTTGACAGGTGTTTTATGTGGTGTTTCTTCAAAAGATGACCTTTCTTTTTTACCTCCTTGACCTGATGATGGAGCGAGATGAAAAGTCAGGGGATCACCAAAGTTATGACAATTCGCCCTGAGGGGTACGTGAATGTGTGTACCAAATTTCATGGCAAATCATCCAATAGTTGTTGAGATATTTCAGTCTGGACCAAAGTGGTGGACCGACTGATTGACCAACATTGCCATCCCTAGAGCCCTGCCTGCTAGCATAGATAAAAAATATTCAGTTTAGTATCATATGAAAAAATAAAAAGCAGCAAAGCCTCTCATTTGAGAGGCTAGAGTGTTTGTTTCTCTAATTTTCATGCCAAAATGCCAATCATTAGATTATCAAAATAGTATGTGATTAATTTTCTGTCAACTAATTGATTAAGTCACTAATTGCTTCAGCCCTATCAGTAACAATAATAAGTCTTTGATAGGAGCAACACTGGGCAGTTTACTTGGCACATACCACTGTTGTATCATACATGTCGTTCTAAAAAACGTACGTATAAATATAATTTATAAAAAAAGAAAATGTGTTAATCAGTGTTTGCCAACTTCACGTGCAGAAAGTAAAAAATATGATGAGCAAGAACAAGTTACCGTTGCTTATTTTATCCTGGTGAAGAAGTGTCTTCATTGTCATATTAAAAATTTGAGTTTATCCCTATTCAAAACTATTCAAAATAAATAGTGACACTTATACTCACTGACCCAAAACTGAGGTAAGTACATGAGAAACCAGGTTAAGAACAGATTTCTGTGCCACTGACGTCAACAGGATTCTGACTACAATGAAACTCAAAAAATGCACTCAGACGGTCGCTTAGCCAAAATATAACTCGCCTTGCACCGTGGATGTTTTGCACTTCAGGTGTGAAGGATCTACAGTGTCACACATAACAAACCTGTCATGCTCATTAGTGCCTTTTCTAACAAACAATATCAGACTTTGAGTTAATTAACTGTCTGAATCAGAGCCACACATGTTTGAAGTCTATTGTACTGTATCACAGTATCAGTGAGACAGTGAGAGAGAACGGCTGCCAGCCTGCTGCCAGGTGAAACTGCCGTATTTTGCTCTATTGATTAGAGCCGTAGAGGGGGATTGAAGAGCGAAGTCATCACAGTAATCTCACAGAAGGCCAAACACCATTTCAAGGTAAACTGGCCATAATCACTTTGTTGGGGAAAAAAAAAACAATACAACTTGTTGTTCACACAACAAATAGAGGTACTGTGCAGGTTGAAATGTCCTGTGACAAGATGACAAATAGCAGGCCTCTCACAAAAAAAAACTATATTTGTGGAATTAGCAAAGCGTTTGTGACTGACTGCAGTGTAATTAAAATATGGAGAGAAAACTGTATTTTTTGGACAACAAATGATGGTTAAACCTGTAATAACTGATTTTTTTGGCCACTTGGGGGCAGCAGAAACACGTTGTGAGCATAACGTTGGCATATCATCTTTTTAAGTTGATATGGGGAACTTGTTAGCAAACACTTGTTTATTTGCACATCCAGCAGACGCAGATCATTAACATTCATTTGGAGTAATGTTTCTGGCCACCTGGTGAACGTAAGTCCAATATTCACTCTCTTTTAACTCTGTTTTTGGTCTCCAACAACTCCTGAGGGAAATATCTGTCTGTTTAGCTGCTAAATGCTCCACTGTGTTCACCAGCTAGCTAGCTAACTGTGTCTGTCTGCTACTTAGGGGCTGAGCGGGTAGAGAACAGTGGGTTTTTAGAGCTTTTTTGCTGAAATAGCTGCCTGTTGCGGCTGGAAATGAAGCTATGAGAGCTGCGAGAGTGAACCAGAACCGTAAGGTTAGCAGGGCAGCTAAACAATGAGCTGAAACTGACTATAAAGCTCCATAAAGCCGAGGAGAGCTGCAGATTCAGGTGATAATTCTCTGTAGGTTCATCAGTTTGAGTGAACCATTTCACACATTGTCACATTGTTGTCGTAAAAATATCCATTAATGCTTTAAGCATACACATTTAAGGGTAAACTAGTGACGCTCTTCGCAAATAGTAAGTACAAAGAACTGTACAAAGATAGATGATAGTAATTACTAATAATTCTTATCATTATTGTTATCATCACTATGTGTTCCAGTTCAGGGTTGATTTCCTGTGGGTGACAGCATGACTCACAAAGAAAAGGACAACAACAGTGACAGACGACAAGCCCAGTATTCCCCCTGAAACTGGGTCTCGAGAGAATGACTCATTTGAAATCTCAAGTCAAAACATACCCTTACACTGGCGCCTTATGGAATTGGTGACCATGCTCCAGTGTATGCCACCAGGGCATGAAGGCCTCTTGTGACACACTGAGATCAGTGTGCTTTCCCGCCCACCAGAGCAACAGAGAATAGAGCTCTGGCATATACACATACAGATCCCCCATGACTACTCTCAACTTAGTTTGTTGGAGCTGATTTACTTTGTACAGTACAGTGATGAGACACTGAAGTGAAGCGATACAAACACAATAATGAAATACAATAACAAAAAGAGTTTATATCACATACCACCTCTGGCAGTGTGCTGTACATCACCACTGTATTCTCCTCCTTCATGAAACTTGCTGCAATATGATTACCAGCTGAACAAGCTTGTCTCTCTTGGCAAGTTTAAACTAATAATGAATTTTACGGCAGATGCAATAAAAACTGTCTTTGCTTTGTTTACTCATGATTTAATAGGTTTGTGAATCTGCTGGTTTGGTAGACGACTAGTGCATACATTCAGTATTTATAAGATTTGATTTTCTTCTCTTTATTATGCAAGTTTGATCGTGTTTATATAGGAGATGATCTCACTTCTACCCAGTGGTTGTCCAGGGTGAGAGTCATGAAGTCGGTGTGCAGATTTACAGCCACGTCCTCGAGTGATAAGACGGTTACCTCAGTGCATCTCCATCTTGCAAAGAGAAAAACTCTCTTGTGTGTATGCATGTAACAACAGGCCAAAATATCCTTTTTCAGGACAACGGTTGGGGTGCTGATTGGGTCTTGATAATTTAGTATAATCATTAATTAAGTTTTAGTTTAAGATCAATGTGGTGACCCTGAACATGTTGGTGAGGGTATACACTAGAAATTCCAGTTACAAGACTCACTTTGATGCCTACAAATATAATGTTTAAGGAATGGGGTTGATTTGGAGCCTCTTGTATTCCAGAGGAGATAGGTATGTAGAGTTGAGATGGAGCCTGTTCAAAAATCTCTGTCTTAGATGTGACTGTTTGGAGCTGTAGCCAATTTGTGCTTGGTGTCTGTCATATTGTTAAAAGAGTCACCAGAGGTTGTTGAAAGGGAGACTGTAAAGCCTTATACTAAAGAAGATGGTGGACAAAAGGCATGCATTTTCTTTTAATATATACGTATTTCACTCAGCTCAGATTATTATGTGAATGACGAATATGTATAAAGTTATTTTGCAAGTAGACTCCAAACTCGTCACTCCCCAAAAAGATGCACTATGATTGCCGCATGTTGTGACAACGAAAGAGATCTTCAACTCAGAGCCTACAGGTGGAAGATGGGATACAGGTGGGACATATAAAATACTACATGAGCAGGAATAGCAGGATTTACAGCCCAAAACAGCACACGTTCAGCATTGTAAATTAGGAACTGAGCTGAAATCTAACGTTACTAATATTGTGGTTCTTATGCATTTCAGTCTCAGCAAATTTCAACAGTTCTTCCAAGTTTCTGTTGGTTTAATGCCCTAAGTTTTACTACAGTATATGACCTTTTAAATAAACTTTAACAGTTTCCAATACAGTAAGCTTGGCAAGAAGTCCATATTATGCTTTAGAAAGCATAAAAAGATTTGCACAGAAAGCCACCTAATGCTGACACTATTTGAAGCATTGTCTATGTTCCTGTTAAGACAAGACGTGAAGCCTCACTAACTGTGATCAGAAACGCGCCTGCTACCAATATTATAAAGACTACTCACCCAAAGCTTATTTAACAGGAAAAACATCCATTCTTGAATGAGAATTGTGAGGTACTGAGAGGAAGGTATAATCCTCCTCTTGGGTTTGTAGACAAAGGTTTGTGCTACTGCTCTAGATCTCAGATTCAAACCACGCAGGCTGACAAACAATAACTGAGCACAGTTGTGCAACGATTAATTTCAGAAATCAACGGCGACTTAATTTAAGGATAGTTGGAATTGAGTGCCTCACAGCAACATCACTTGTAAGTCATTCAGGCTGCCTGGAGCTCTGTTGCCAACATGATCCTGACCCCGATAAGCAGCAGGAATATGGATGTGGATGGATGATACTACATTTCATTTATACAGCCTGTTTTAGAATTTATATAAGCCCACAAAGCATGGAATTAAGATGCACTTAAATTCCAGCTCTGTACATTCAGCAGTGTAAATCTAAACATAAAACATAGAAAGCATAAAGTGTATACAATACTCCAACAACAGTGCTACCAATAAAAAGTAATCCGAATTAATCATGAAATAGAAGGCTTTAAATCAGTCATGTGTGCAACAACAACATCCCAACATTTTTTACATTTATAGTTACAGTAAAGTAACAGTAACAGAGAAGAGATTCTGAGCCAAGCAGATTCAAGTTACACACACCAATGCCCTACCAAATGGATGTAATACTGCAATGCTCCCTCCTGCAGCCGGAGGAGGGAGGAAAGCTATATTTGATTCGTTGACCACAATGTTATGGAACTGATTAAATGCTGCATTCTGTGAAGTGGTTCCCATATATCTTTCCTCAGACAAAGCTGCTGTAGTGATTGCCTAGGGTAAAAGTAAGCACCAAAGTCACTAGGGACAGTTTCACAGTGAATCCCACATTAAGATTAACACAAACTGCAGTGTCATCTGATGAGTGTGAGATGATTCAGCAGAGCTGGGCTGAGTAATATTTGCAAATAAAGCATAATTTTGTGTGCTGGGGGTGAAGGATTTGCCACTCAAGATAAAGCAACGAGTACCAGAAATTTCTGTGAAAAATCTGAAATTGTTGTAACTGTATTGCTCTGATCTACAGGGTGCAGAGTTGTGCCTTAAAGCCCCAGCAAGTAAAGGCATGACTCCAAAGAACAAATCCGTACCATGTTTTCTCAGAATGGTATTTAATGTGCTTAAGCCCCCCTCCCCCATCTGGCACTGTTTGCAAATGCTTGCCAGTTCTACCTGACCCAAGTCTAGTATTCATTTCAAACCAGCAGAAAATAATTTACTAAATACACTCCATCTCAGCTTATGAACTGTATCCATATATAGTTCACTTAAGCTGAGATCTGATTAACAAACATTTGGATGCTGAACTCTCTCTGCAAGCCTCATCAAAGTAATCCAATCTCTGAGTATGTGGCCTGTAATCCATCCTAAAGGAATCTTTAGGGAAGCAAGGTAGGTAATGGCTTTATGAGATTAACCACGAGGTCAGGGGGCCTCTAAGTATTTAGAGGAATCTTCTGTAACGGGAATCAGAGATCCTGGCATGCCAACAGGGAAAAGAACTGCAGACATTTCTAAACATTTGACTAAAAGCCATATGGCAAGATAAATATTTACTCAGAGTTCAAACAGATATACAGAAACCATCAGCATCTGCTGTAATCTGCATGCACAGCAAGCTAGATGATGTGAACACTAATTCCCTCTCTCTCTCTGCAATATGTACGCATGCTATGGCAGCTAATGTCTATCCATCCTTCCACCTCTCTGTCACACACACTCAAAGACACACACACACACACACACACACACACACACACACACACCAGTCAGGGAGGAGCTCAGGCCAGTTTACGTGAGACCTAACACCTCAAGTGCAGTTTGCACACACACACAATTCTGATCCTACTTAGGGAGGAACCCGGACTAGTGTATGTGTGTGACCTTTCATCTCAAATGCAGCTCAGTGAAACACACACTCAGTCAGACCACACTTATATTCTGAGAGCAGCTAAGATGAGTGCATGTTGTAACCATTTGTACCCATTTGAAAGTGTTTTGAATAAAAGGCCGGTATTTAATATTGCACTTCCAAGACTCACAAGAGATTAAAACAAGACTAAAGGTGCTTTAAGACAGCAAGCGGCTGTCACCCAGCGATGCTGACGTTCTGTATTTTGAATCAGTGTCAGCAGGGCGCTACTAGCAACCTGTACCATACACTACAGGCTGCAGCTAAATAAAGTGGGTTGTAGCTTAAAATAGAGGAAATGGTAAGCAATATGCTATGATGAACATCAACACGATTAAGCACATTTTTCTGATGATATAATACACATTGCTTATTGGCCCAGACCTGATAATCAAACTTTGAAGCTTATGTGGCTCCAAGACTATCTCATCCTTCGCTGTAGTTTCTCTGGTTGCCATGGTCACATGGCGTGCTGTGGCAGCAAGTTGAAAAAGTTCAACCATCATCAACTCAGACAGCGGTGGCAAATAGCCGTGCACATTCACGAGAGCAGAAGCCACCTTCCCTCTCATTGGGCTGCTGCCGTGTTTACACTGGAAACAATGGAGGCAACCGTTCTCTGTATGACAGCACCTTAAGAGTCTGCAGCCATACTAGCGGCACCGTGAGGCTGTAATGCTTATTGCAAAGAAAACCAGACTGTAGAATAGATAAACCAAAGTAACCTGATGGTGTTAGATGAAGTCAGAAGTTCACAAAGACCATGGATGTCTGCACCCAACTGTATGGCAATCCATCCAACAGTTGATGAGACATTTCACTTTGAACCACAAATATCGACCTGCTGATGGCACTAGATGCAAAGTCAGGGGATCACCAAAGTCATTAGGATTAATCCTCTGTAAACCATGGATATCTGTACCAAATGTCAAGCCAATACATCTAGTAGTTGTTCAGAGATTTCAGTCTGGACCAAAGTGGTGGACCAACCGACCGACATCATCAGAGCCAGGCTGCTAGCATATTCTGACTTTCAGTCCCTAGTGTGGGTCAAACTCCAAAAACACTGGATCCCAAATTTCCCAAAAAATCAACAATATCATTGTTTCAATAAACCCTCCCTGCCTGGTAAATGCGAGTCCAGATTTCTGGTATACAGTATCTGTAGTCTCCAAGGCCAAACTGAGATAATCCTGATCAGATCATTGGGGACAATTTTCTCAGACTTAACAAAGCTCCCTTTAGAGCCCAGAGGACATTAAACAACTGTTTTAACAGGCTGTGTAGTACTCTCACTGTCTAGTGAACAGATCTTTATGTGTTAAATCGATGGAGTTCCCCTTTAATATTGGGTAGATGTTTAGGTCCAGTTTCACGAAATGTGTAGAGAGCAGCTATGGGCAACGACAGATATTGTTTCAACTTTCATTTTTCCCTCACATGTTTGCAAGTGTTATATGTTAAATATTAACGCAGGCATGTATTTAACATCGACAAATCTCAAGTCTGGTAACTGTTTCATGCACACACAGTAGACCCAATGTGTGTCCCCGTTGCATTTGTACATTACAGTATTTCTGTTTTGACTGTGTAGAACATTCACAATGGGAAAATGACAGACTGAAGTATACTTTAAAATGCTTGCATAAAATCACTTGTATTCTGAGTGAGATGGGGATGGACACTATGGACCCAAAACACAACCCACAGTGGAAATGAAGGAGCTACTTATGGTTGTAAAAATGTGCAAAAAGCTCTGGAGACAACAGAGAAAATGGAGAATTAAAATAATAAATCCTTGGAAAAACATTTTCAAATTGGCAGTAGAGTTCCAAGTTTTAGCTTTGGCTCGCATCATATAATTTAATTTAAGTACAAAGTTGTAAAGTAAGTAAATTCCTTGCATACCCACTGGCAGAGAAGGACAATGTTGACAGTGTGTATTTTAAAGTTTTAGCATATAGTACAGGTATATAGTATGAATTCGGAACATGGAACCAGACCTTCAGAGGCAAGAAATCCATAAGATGAAGGCTTTACTCTATCCAACTGACCACTCCCAGTCGACCTCAAGTGATCACCAGCCAAAGCCAATTAGTCTGATGACACACAGGAACACCATCCATTAACATCACAGGGTTTTCACAGGAAAAAAGGCTGCTCCTTTATTTAGTTTACCATTGATTAGTTGTAGTCTTCGACTCAGACTTGACTTTCACCCTCCACTATGGGACACAGCAATTTAATCAATTAATGAATACCTTGATTAATATATTAAAATGTGTGTGGATATTAACACAATCATTAATCTAAAGACATTTACTTAAAACTCTTTCATTTGTATGGACTTGGCCATGAATTCCTCAAGTATACCTACACAACAGAGTATCTGTCTCTGCCAGCCAAGTGGGTGTGTATTTGCACTTTGCACCTTTCTACCACAACATAGTTCCTTCAGTTGAGGAGACATGTTTTTTTTATTTCTTGGCCAATGCAAAATAGTCGCAGGTTGTGTGATTCAGATGGATGACTCAACAAATAATTTGCACCAGAGCCAATGACAAATGTGTTATGCCACTAATACACTAATAACCTTTTGTGTTTCGATGGTTATGGGCAGACGTTTTATTACTGTTCTTTGGAAAAAACAACCCTAAACTTTAGTGTGCAGTAGTGTGCAGCATGTTCAAAGTTCAGAGTAAATAGGATTAGTGGATTAGGTCATGTGGAAGTGAGAAAACAGCTGGACTGTAGATTTGGTTTTGGTTGGGTGGGGCAAGTTATTACATGTAACTTGGCTGTCTGAAAAACTAGAACTTTGCAAACAAATGTGTTTAAAATGTGACATAAGTGTGACATAAAAGGTAGGACGTAAAAATAAAATACAATAAGAAAAGCATGAGAAAGAAGGAGTAAGAAAAGAAAGAAAAAACAAAAAAGGATAAAAACATCAAGAGAAAACAATTGCTGTGATGTGCAGAGTAAACTACGGCGTTATGTCCGTGCGTTGATATGCACGTAGGTGTGAGGACGACGTGAGAGCTGAGCTGTATGACATAAAAAAAGAAAGTTTGGTCCAGTTTTATCCTACATCCCTAGATGTTGTTTACCCTCTTAAATCAATTAATCTGTGCTTATTTGGGTTACTTGTCACTGCCATCAATGACACACCTCAGTAACTGAAATATAGACTTCTCTCAAAAGGGTAAATTAATTAAATGTTTGTACATGAGAAATATGTCCTGCAATTAATTTGATTACTGCTTCATGTGGGTGTAAAACAAGCCCACATCAACTGCCACCAAGCACACAGCTGTCTCAGACAATCACAAAGCACATCGAATCAATTTGAACAGTTACCTACCTTCCAAAATTACAGCCAGCAAACTGTTACGTTTTTCCCATTTCACTAGTCAAACGATTTGCAAAAGCCTGACATCAATTTCCTTGTTTTTGTTAGCCTAACGAGCAGTAAAAAGAACACGATTTAGCATATCAAACTAACTTTTCTGCCATTAAAAGGTGTTTTCACAAGTAATGGTGTGGAAAAGGTGCTTATTAAATCAACATGTATAATTAGAAATATGCTGTAAATGAGGTCAAAGGTTCATAAACCTACACATTTGCATATCTTTTTGTAAGAAACCTATAAGTGCTTTTCTGAGTTTCATTATTAATCACATTAAATCAATTAATTGTTAATTTTGCTAATAAAAGAACTGTTTAAAGACAAAATGTTTTGTGATGGTTGTTAAACCCTAAAAATGAACCATAAGTTTAAACATTAAATTTTTGTCATTATAGTCTGGTACAATGAAATTTCACATGGCTGTTCCTGATGTAGTTGAAATAAAAACAAATAATTAAAAACAGTACCAGAAAACAGCAATAATAGCAACATAATATTTAAAATAGATTAAAATGACACATTTAGAGGTTGAATGTTATAAATATTAATAAATAGATGTAGAAATAAATGTAAATGTAAATAGCAGCCTCTGAGGGTGGGGGGTTGGTGTGTATGCGTGTGTGTCACAGTCTAAATTATAATTATTCATTAGAATTAGCAGAATGTTGCACCTGTTTAATCCCATTTTTATCAAACTTGAAATGTGGGTTCCTTTTTTATATGCATGTACATGTGCGTGGAGGCACTTATTTTTTCTTCAGCCTCATTTCCCCCTGGACACATTTAGATAACAATTTCATTTTGAAAACAAACAAACTTGTTTGTGTCCTAAACAAAACCGTCCGCGAGCAGTCGCAGCAAATATGGGTCAGTGTCATTATCAGAAGAGACCAAAAAAAAGGGGCTGAAGCAGAACGAGGTCAGATAGGGCTGCTTTTTAGTGGCCACTCTGCCAAGCCACTGCAAATACAGGGAAGAAAACAAAACACAAAAAAAAACTCGACCCACATGCCAAATCTCTGCCTCCATGTCATGACAGCACACACAGCACCTTCCTGGCTGCTGATAAAAAAGCTTGTACAGCGAGGTCAGTATCACACCTATTGTGAATTACATACAAAACACAGTGACAACCGTGGAGGAGGGGTTATATGCCACTATGTGCTAAAGGTGGGCACTAGACTCACTGGGATTTGGGAAACAATGTTTGCAGGATCCTGCCTACAGGAAGTGCACAATTCAGATATGTTTATTGTACTTAATTATAGGGATTTTCATTTCAGACTCTGCTTGTGCTCACTTTGCTGTAAACAACTTGTACTTCCAGGGTATGACAAAAAAGTCTTGGCACACTGCGGTTCACTTCACAGCAGAAACAAACTTGGCATCGTGATTTTGTCTATAACATTATTGGCAAAACTTGACCTAGATAGATAGTCACAATTTTGACACCTGCCAAATGAAACTAATGTCATTAGTCTTGAGGATCCTTGAGGGTATATTTTAGATACAGGACTCTGTGTGACATTAGAAAGTTAACACACAACACTTATTTAGATTTTATTGAGGCCAAAAGTAAAGAAATTATTGTTATGCAAGTGTGAATTATTACTACCTCATCATCATCATCTAAAACATGTTTATATCGTTTATACGCAATCAGCTATAGGAAAGGGAAATGGGATAAAGAGAAGGAACAATGATTTATGTGCTTCAACTTCACAACCGAAACAATTTAACAAATCTGGTGTTTAACGAGATCCTCTAGATAACCTCAGTGAGAAATATTAAAAGAATAAACTTTATTCAGAGCTTTTACAGTTCTATTAATGGATAGATGTGGAGGCCTGAAAGGTTTTGACCCCTTTTTACGTTGACAAATTGCAGTCATTTCATATATATCAAGAGCACTTCAGTTATTCATGCATTTTTGAGTCACACTCTCACATTACATTAAGCACAGCGGAGGGGAGCAATCTCTGGTAGTTACACCAATCTTACTGCTGCAGCCCCGTTGTTGGAGACGCCTGTAGGAACGGCCCGTAGACGGCCATTTTTCTCTCACTGCTGCCATAGCAACCAGCTCAAAAAAAAGCAGCCTGACCTGATGTTAATATGATTTGACAGGCAAGAATGTGCGTGTGTGTGTGTGGGCGGGTGTTTTATTGAGAGTATATACTTTTCTTGTGCGTGCGTGTTCTCGGCTACAGTCCGTGTGTGTTCCCCGTGTGCATGCGTGTCAGTGTTTGTATGTAAAGCTCATTAACTCCTCAATGTGCCGTTGTTATGCTTCTTAGCTGAGACTTAAACAAAAATGATAGTGGAGACAGCCCTTAGTCCCCGCGCTCACCCACAAGGTTATAAGGTTTGTGCATGTGTGACACTTCAACACACATCACAAATTAATCTCTGATTTCGCGGAAAAACCTCATCGCTGCAATTTAGGACATTTTCATATTTTTAAATTGTATAAAGGAATTTTATTCACTCCCAAAGTACAAAATGACCCTAATACATCTGTGGGGGGTTGATAGGGATGTTGATCAATAATCACCCCCAACCCACTCATGCACTCTCATTTTTTTTCCTTTGATTAATGGAGGACAAACCAAGAGTGAGTGGCCAGTGTTGAAATACATTCTGGGGCGTGTATCAAAACATTTGTTTAAGTTAGTCAGGCTATCTTTGAGCTATCTGGTTTCACTAAGCCTAACACTGGTGATCCTAGATAACCAGTTTAGAACCTATTTATTTACTGGCTCTAAAACTAGTGAAGGGAAAATTATGATATTTTTCAACCTGGGTCTTCTCCTCATAATTGTGACCACTCTGACAATGGGTGATGCTAACTTTGCACTCGCTGCATCCATTGTAGAGATTCAGGAAACACAGCTTCCTCATAAAGCTTTCCCTTTCCCTGCAAGAAGATCCCTATGCAGTTAACTACAAGCTAATCCAGGGGGTTAAATTATGTGTTTACTTTCAGTCTTATTTTTCTTCTCTGAGGCAAACAAAATAATTTCTGTAAAATTCTGCATTTCCCAGAAAGTACAATGTATGCTCCTTAACCTCAGGGGCGTGTCCAGGGAGTGGCCTGGGGTGGCATGAACCACCCCTGCAATCTGACTGGTCACCACAGGTGCCACTCCATTATTGTAAACTATGATTGGCTACCTGCCCCATCAGAGGTGGGACCTTAGTTCAAACAATCTGTTTGACGTGTGAACCGGACTTTCATTTATAGGTGCAATTAAAGGAGGAGATAAGGCAAGCCATATCTTTATCCTCTTTTAATTCTCTTTAAAAACACACTTTTTTAAATTGTTTTAATTAATTCCTTGCTGTGTATTTCTAATAATTAATTCTATTGTTTTATTTAATTTCTTGTTCTTGCAAAAAGAATGGTAGCCAACCGCATGCTGCATCAACAGATCAAGAGCAGTGAATGAAATATGAGACAAAAGTAGATTGAACATCAGCAGTAGAAACATCAACAGTAGAAACAGACTTATTTAGATAGATACAGTATTTCACTTTGAGTTTTAGTTAGAGTTGATTTATCTTTTTTTTTTCTTACATACAAGCACCCACAGCTGCAAGTAATTTTTCATCCCACCAAACTGCTGCCATAAAAATACTTTCTCTGTCTGAATTTTACATGAAATCCTTATAAAAGGAAAAGTGTATAAATGGGCAAGAAACCAGGTATCTCCAGCAAAACTCTAGTTTTGTTATCCATATTCTAATCCCTTATTCATATGAACATATGAAGAAAGCTGGGTATCTCCTTTACATGATGTTAAAAGAAAATCAGGTTACAGCAGAGAGATGACAATAACAAGGTTACATAAATGTCTGTAAATGCACTGTATGTTGGAGAGAGAGACCATTGGGGCCTGCTTTGACCTCCACAGCTACTGCCGTGCACATAGCCCCTATGCCCCAAGAATCAAGACTTCTTTAGGTCAAGGTATGCCAAACTTGACCGACTACCACACAACTAGCTCTGCATCAATATTGTGTCCTGTTCTGTCCCCGGCCTGCCCTCTCTTGTTCCCTGATCAAGCTGCAATTTGATAAATTAAAAGGTGATCAAGGAGATTAGAGTAACTGCAGACTGTCACATCCCATTTGCCATGCTAACACCAAAATAGCCTCACAGACAGAATAAAGAGACTTTAATTGAGCGTTACTAGTGACTATAGTTAACTGTCATCAACTGTATTTTAAGATCTCTTACTGCTTGATCTTAAAACTCTTTTGTATATTCCGCTCATCTTAACACTGCACACAAACTGTGTCCCAATTATTTGGCATTCTAGATACTATAGGATTTATTTTCATACTCTGGGTCAAAACATTTGCAGGGCTGTTACCACTACTGTGTGACAATCAAGACCAAATGAGGTGCATAAAGTATTTCATCAAGTTTTAAAGTGATAACCTGCAAGATTTTGTTAAAAGCAAAACAAAAACCTTTCTGTATTAAAAAAAAAAACAGAAAGGAGGAGAGAATGCTTTCATGAAGTAGCTATAGTTTGACTTATTATTTACCTATATTAACTAATGAGACAGACAGTAGCAAACAGACATTTATAATTATAATTTGACAATGTATTAATGGCAACGTTTGCCAAGCCATCTGCCTCATAACTTTGCTAAAGTCTGGGATAACTACATGGCATCCTAATTTGCTCTAGTCCCGCAGGTATTATTTCAGTGAGCACTAAACTTTCTTGTATGCCATATATTCAACTAGTTTCATAACATGGCTCAAACTCTGGGTGCTCATTATGATGTTCTCCATAACCAAAACTTGTAGTGTAGTAGTAAGTTTGGAGATTTTCCTGTATCATTCTTCCAGTGGTAAGTGTAGCTTTCGAAGCTCTAAAGCAAGATTAATGCAATGTACTCCAGATGATTGCCTAGGTAATTGACCTTGACTTGTGTGGGAACCCAATTAGACCACCAGTCTGCACACCACTTAAGAGTTCAAGACGACAGGAAGGTGATCTACACCGCTGACGGCTTCCAAGAAAAACAGCTAAAGGCAGAAAAACCAGTGCACCCCTCCATTGACTTCTAGCTGCTAATCCAGTATGTTAAATAACTCTACATGAATCAATTTCTTATACAACATTAAGGCACTATTATTTTAGCCATACATCCTGACTAGAGCATCTTGCAGACATGAAAATATACTTGGATATTTCATCCATCTTCCCCTTCCTTATCTATTATCTAACCCTCTTTGTAAATCCATCTGATATATATATATATATATATATATATATATATATATATATATATATTTTTTTTTTTTTTTTTTTTTTTGCTGCGTTCCAACCAGAGTGTTCTCTTTTTTAAAATAGAGCATCAGATTGAATTCCAGCAGGAGTTAATCAGAAATGCTGCATGGTGCTCAAAGATGACATGCTTTTATAAGCGGGGTGGAAAATAACCATCAGCCTCCAGACAGAATGCTGGCAGATTTTAACAGAAACTGGTGTGCGCGCATCAACCGGTTACTTTGGCGGGCACCCAACCATTATGTGATACAAATTTTTGATTCTGAAAATCTTAAAACAGTGAAAGTGGGCAGTCCACTTTACAATACATCTGTGGTCAAGTGGTGGAATAAGTAATCCGCCTCTTGCTTATGATCCATTAGTCACAATGTGGTGACTACTAAAGTGCCTACCACAAATCTGCAGCTAATACCAAACCCAGCAGGATCTTTACCCCTCAGAGTTGGACAGATGTGAACACCGCTGGCTGAGCTGACCAGAGTTGAATCACAGTTCAGCTGCACGAGACAACAACAACTTAAGGATACTGTAAACTGCCCGAGCATGGTAGATCTGCTTGGAATTATTTCACAGACTCCCTGCTGGGGTCTATCCGGTCCCTAAAGTGTCAAAGCCCTGCCAGTGACGAGTCTTGGTTAAGTGCCTGGAAGCATACAGTAGCCCTGCTGGATCCCATCCCTCTGATTCTTTTCTGCTACATCTGCCGTACACCGTGATTTCATGTTTTTTTTCCTCCTGTGTCATGATAAAGAAAATATTCAAGGAAATAAGGAAAGAATGAATCCGCTTGTTTTGAAAAAGAGTTATTCAAGCTCTTGTTATCTGAACTACTTTGAATTAATGTTTTTTGTGTCTAAAGAAAGAGAGTTCTACCGTCTGATGATACATAATCGCAAAACAACAAAAGCGAAAGCATCAACAGTGCTATGCTGGAGCAAACTGAATGCAGCAAAAATAAAATTTACTTTCGAGTTTTCAAATTAGTCCTGTAACCATTTCTTCACATGTGGAAACAGTGCTTGTATTTGATGTCATCATGAAATGTAAGAAGAATTTGATCTCTGCTAATTTCATTAACTTAACAGCAAACATAAAGCATTTGCAAATTTGGGAATTCAATTTGTTCTACATATCTAGCAGAATCAAACATTATGTACAGTCACATGCCCGATTTGTTTTTTATCCTTTTCTCAACGCTTGCTTCTTCTTCCTGGTGCGTCAAATGTCTGGTGAGTCCTGTATGTGCAAAATAAATCCTTCGACTGCTGGGTCAGACCATGATAAATCCCTGTTAAATTTTGTTCAATATGCTATTTTTCCACGCTGCACTTTTTTTTAAATGTGGTCTCTACTGGGTGCGTAGCATTCCTACTTTGAATCCATTTCAAAACGACGAGATTTTGTGTTGAGTAATCCCACTTTATGATAAGTATTGGGATGATTCCACTCTGGCTGTATGTATTTGAACCCAGACAAACAAGCAGGGTGAATGATATTTATGCTGTCACCGGCCCGGACACAGTGATTCGTATATATTTATTTTATCTAAGATTATTATTATTATTTTATGAGATCAGGAAACCGTTCCGTTTCACCCCAGTTATTACTAAGCAATTAAGATCGAGTGAACTGCATTTCACTTAAGGGGCTGTTAATACTGTGTTTAAGAGCTCAGTCATAGCTGTTTACTTTCACTGTCATTGCTCAGTTTATCAGCCTTACAACAGCTTATGACTGGGACTGATAGGTGTGCACCTCTCAATGATGCTCAGTAATTTCCCATTAAACCTAACAGGCTTGACGTTATATGCTATCATATGGTTGTTGTTTTTTTAAGTTTTTTTTTTTTTTTTGGGGGGGGCAGGTAGAGGCAAACAGGAAACGGGGAGAGAGAGGGGTAGGACATGCAACAAAGGTCGCCAGCTGGAATCGAACCGGTGAAGGTTGCAACCATGCGGCTATGTGGCATGTGCTGCATTCAAGGCGCTCCATGCTATTATGTGTTTGATCATGCCTAATAACTCAAGTGGCCTTACACTGCAGTGCTTTAAATTGCTGCAATATTACACAAGAGGCTTGTCAATTAAACATAAAGCGTATGCTTTCGCTGTGCCACACTATAGGACAGTGGCAGAAAGCTTTCAAGAGCAGAAACCCAGTGAGTCACCACTCCAAGGATTCATTTTTCTTCTTTTTTTTTTAGGTTAAGAAGTTGACACCAGACATCAAATACTACAAACTCAGAATATCCTGCACTTCACCTCTGGAATATGGAGTTTTACACATTCCCTCTGAAGCCCTGCTTCTGGTTTGAAGTGCTGACACCTGAAGTAGGCTGACGTGTACTCACCACTCACTCCCTCTTATCGGGGACACACAGGCAGCTTCCTCACACAGCAGACTGGACCAGTGCTGCCACTTTTAACCTGCCTCCTCAGACTAGTGCTGAGGTGTTTTCATGTGCCCCACGGTGATTCAAAATGAATTAGTCCTCTTTGTGTACTACAGGGCTGTATTGGTACTGTGAGTTGCAGTGACAGGAGAGGATTCTGAGATTAGGGAGGACAGACTATCCGCAACCGATTTGCCCATTGGCAAGCATTAAGTTTATAACAAGCATGTTGACGGCACATTTTCTTCTTAGGTTAGTTTGTTCGGCAGGTGGTGGTATCAAATCTGCTCACTATGATGCCTCTCAAGCAAACTGCAGTATGGTTTGTTAGGAGTCAGGATGTGATGTAAACTAACTGCAAGAAAAAACAATCACAACACACAAGATTTTATGGCTTTAAGTTGAGGAATACTGGCACCTGAAAGCCGTGAGTTACCTGTGCCTGGAAACAGAGTATAACAAAATGAAATGAGAGAAAAACACAGTCTGAACTGATGCTCAAATTCAACTAGCTCTTGACACCAGGGAAAGTAGGAGTGTAATCTATCATCACATCAGGGAATGGAAATCCAAATTTCAAAATCTCTAATCTGCTGGGATGAAAGATTACCAACACCAATACACTTTTCCACAAAGGTTCAGATCAGCGAAAACAAACTGCAGTGATGGCCTCCTTTAGATGCAACTGGAGCTCTGAACAATGGCTGGTTTCCTGCCAAAGTGCCTAGTGAGTTGACAAACCCACCACCACCTACTGGCACATAGCTGGTGGTAATTTCCAACCCAGTTAATGATAGAAGAGCAAGTAGTCTGATCAGCAGCAGCAGATCTGCATTGTGAAGCTTTTTGAGGACACATATTCCGGTTCTCCAAGTTCAACAACAAGTTAATGTTGTTTCTTGCTGGACAATTACCATTTAATTATTGTGAAACTTTGGGGGAATTCACAGTCTAAATGGTTCATAAAACATTTAAAAAATACTCTGAATGCACATCATTAAAAACATATTTTCTCTAAAGTAGCAAATCCGTATTTAAGGGGATATTCAGGGCCACTGTTGATGCTGGTTTCTGACATTTAGCACTGGCATTATGACAAACTTGTTGACGATGCCAAGTAGGTCATTGTTAAAGCCAACCTGTGTCAAATAGCATTTCCTATTTATTTTTAGTACATTTTTAATGTGACTAGCAGATGGTTTCTGCACACAGCACTGTCCAATGACTCATAAGTGTCACTGAATCACAGGAAAGTGGACAAAGCTGAAAATCTGCATTGTCCTAAATCATTAAGACAGATCCATCTGGTACTCAAAAGAAACTCTAATTGATGTTTGGAAATATTAACTTGACCCAGGTCAGTTTTCAGCACAGCTGGTGTGAAAGCATTACAGGTTATTATATTTATTAGCCATTTTCCACGTGTGCTTTTCCCTCAGCTTGCCAGCATATGAATTATTCAAAGCGGTTCCTCTGAAATCATAGAGAGATTAAACAGATTAAAATAAATCTATTATCACTATAATTTGACGTTTGCTCACAGGCATTAATGACCATGATGTTGTTGACAAGAGGATTCACTGCCACAGTGCTGCTGAGTCATACATTCACACATGGCAGCACACTGCCCTCATCTGGCTGATGGAAAGCACGTCCAAACACTACAGCCAGTAACCAACAATCACTCACTGTATGGTAAAATACAAGAATAAAATAGTTAATTTCATAAATTGTAATTGTTGTTTATGTATTTGAAACAAGGATACAGTAAGAGTTAGTGAGTTGTGTTTTTAATTTTGCTGAACTCTTAGTTTTTCAACTTATTATCTAAACTAGTGTGTATAGTTCAACTGCCTTTAGTAAATCAAATCATCTTGAATAAAATGTTTAATGTTCCAAACATCTTTAATTGCAGTCAATATTTTAGTTGAGATCAGTGATTCATGTGAGAAAAATACACTGCTCCTCACATACATGGACACTAAAGGAAAAACCAAAACATATTCCATGTTCATTATCAAACCTCTTGCCGTCTATTCTTCAATCTTCTGAGATGCAGGTTCCACTGAGATACCTCTGTTTAAAGTGTCTTAATGGAATCATGCGGTAAATTCTAGTGGATTAAGTGTGACAATGGCGGTGGTTGCGGCAGAACTTGCTCTCACAGGGAACTTCTTTGATATGTTTCTGTCAGCTGACAGTATTTTCCAGGAACCGCAACCGTCCTACATCCAGGAGGCTGTGTGGTTCATCTTATGTGAGACAAAGTTTCCAAATGCTGGCTTTGATGAGGCTAATTTTGGACTCCAAACTGTTCAGACAGTATACTGAATATCTTGGCCTACTGTCCAAAACATAAAATTTAATTAGTTAACTAACTGAATTGAGATCAGCATCTAAATTTGATTTCATTACAAAAGTAAATATTGGTATCTTGGTAACAAAGCTGTATTTTCTGTTTGTTTTTTTAAGTTATTAGTGATGGCCACTGGTGCTGATGAAAAAGAACATATAAATATTTCTACAATATAATGTTCCTATAGACTTGAAGTATGTCAATATTCAATATTCAAAATATCAATATTCAATGGCACTATTTCTCAATCTTGGCATTGGGACGCCACGTGAGGGAGATTTTTCAGTCAACAAACAAAAACACAAGTACCTACTGTATGTTAATAACAGATCCAATTTTCTTTATTTCTTGTTTTTTTTTTTTTTTACTGATAATGATCTCAGTTAAGATGCCTGATTTCCCTACAGGCACATGACTGTACAACAATCCTTACTGCGGGTCTGCTGCAGTGGGCCTGTGATACATACTAGTGCATTTACAGTGACCTAATTGAATTTTATGGCATTTTGTGTATTCACCATAACTCTCCTATGATATGTCTACAGACAATTATAGTCTGTATGTGGAACACATTTACAGTGACCTTACCATACAGTGTCTTTTTATCGATTTCTATCTACAGTGGTAAGAATCCATTAAGTTTGGCATTATTAAACTGTCATTTTGTAAATCATATGGTGTTAATACTATTTCTCAGAGGTGGAAGTAGCCAAGTTGTTCGACTTTATACTTCCACTTCACTGCATTTCAGAGGCAAATATTGTACTTTTTACTCGACTAAATTTATTTGACAGATTAGTTACTAGTTACTTTACAGATAGCATTTTACATATAAAAAAAAAGTATGATCAGCTTCTAAAATATGATGCCTTGTTATAGATTTATCTACCCAACAGCATGTAAAGTATAAAAGTAGCCCCATTACAACCAGCTACAATATTAAAATGTTGCATAATCGATGGTGCATCAGTGATAATAATCTAATAATCTATATGCCTGTTATGTTTATTAATCAGTGGTGTAATGTAAGTACATTTACTCAAATACTATTCTTTAGTACACATTTGAGGTACTTGTACTTGAGTATTTCCATTTTATGCTACTTTATACTTCAACTTCGCTACATTTCAGAGGGAAATATTGTACCTTTTACTGCACTTCATTTCACAGCTTCAGTTACTTTTCAGATAAATACGATAAACGTATAAAACATGATGCATATTTAACTACCAAACAGTGCGATAAGCTACAATATTAATATGTTGATTAAATGATAATGCATCTGTAACAATAATCCACTAATATAATAATCAGTAATTACAAATTTGAGGTATAAAAATATTTAGAAATTAGCCTGACCATGACACCTACAATATTAAACTACTGCCTAAATAATAATGCATTAGTAATAATAACCCAGTAATATAACACTACATACTCTAAAGGAGGTCATTCTGCCTAACAGGTAGGCTACATCTGCTTTTGATACTTTAAGGCTATTTTTTCACATAGCCTACCTTTTAAAATGTTTTGTAAGTACTTTTACTTGAAAGAAAGACTTTTATTGTGGGTATTTTTTACAGAGTTGTAGGCATATTGTCATTTTTACTTTAGTAAAAGATCAGACTAGGCCTACTTCTTCCACCACTAGTTTTTCTAGTAGTTATGGTGCGTTAGGGGGGCACAGCCTAACATTGTGGGTTTATAGTGATCTCGTCGTGCTTTGCACTCGAGTTTGTGTCACTAACAATCCTGCAAAGTGTGTTGTTTCGGTAGGCAGCACGAGTCTGTCCAATGAGGTGGAGGAGGCGGAGGTGGAGGCGTTCCCGTCGGCTTCATTCTTCGCTGGTGCGCGAACCACAACAAACGGCGACGACACAGCGAATGGCAAACAAGTCGGAATAAAACACACAACAGGTAAGACGACAGCTAACGGAAAAGGTGACACGCACCTCGTCTCGCCGCCTGCTGCGGTGACGTATCCTGTTCTGCGGAGCGACCACCGATTCGTGCGGTTTGTTAATTAAAGTGTCAATTAATTTACGCGACGACATGAAATCCCGTTTCTCTGATTGTGTTGAAATAATAATAATAATAATAATAATAATAATAATACTAATTTTAAAACCATACATGGCCTTTGGTAGTAAGAGTGAAGGCGTTGTGCTCGTTTGTCTGTGTCCGGTACGTTGTGTTCCTGGCTGAGGCTCAGCATGGCGGCCTGGCTCGTGTTCGCAGACACGGCAGACATCCCGGACAACAGCCTCCGGTTCACTGCGGTTTGTCCGAGGCATCTGTCGTTGTTGTCAAGGTGCTGGTCTCCAGCGGTCTGTGCTCACGCAATGTAACGTTAGCGGTTATCAGCATCGGTGGCTGTGGCCTAAGGTACAGTGGGTAACCTGACTATTCTCACCAACAGTAACTGTGACACCTTTCTACTTTACAACAGTGGTGGAAAGTAACTAAATACATTTACTCAAGTACTGTACTATTTTGAGGTACTTGTACTTTATACTTCTACTCCACTACATCTCAGAGGTCAACATTGTACTTTTTTACTCCCACTACATTTATTGAATACCTTTTAGTTATTAATTACTTACTGCAGATTCAGATTGATAATACAAAAAAAAAAATACATTAAAGTAATGTACACCTTAATGCATAAATAATTCTGAGTATATTTTGATGATAATACTTTTGTACTTTGTACTTTTGAATCCAGGACTTTTACTTGTAACAGTCAGAGTATTTCTACATTGTACACACAGTACTCATGGTGCAGAATGCCCCCTGTCAGTGTTGTATTATTATATTATTGGGTCATTATTATTGGTGCATTCACATATAAGCAGTTCTCTAATGTTGTATATAGACTATATACAGACTATATTTTATAGACTGATCATGTTTTGTATTTAAAATCTTAATCTGAAAAAAGTTGAGTGTCCTACCACAATTGTTTTAAATAATCATAGCTTTAAAAATATCATACAGCTTCTACATTTAAAAAGTAAAACAAATGTACTATTGAAAATGTCAAACATCAGGTCTGTTCTCACTAAATAAACCCTACTATTAGTCAGAACTAATAGTCACATTGCGACTACACAATTCACAAAAATCACATTTTTTATCCAATATTGTATTGACACTCCACAGATGAATACATGCATACAGAAGGGTCTCTTATAACCTTGTGCTTACTAAAGACTTAAGCATATTTATGAGTGTTACTGTATAACTTTAAAAAACAACAGTAATGCCATGATTATATTAGAAGGATAATACACAAGTATTAGGACAAAGCTGCCTATATCTTAGATAAATGTCAAAATTAAATAATTAAATTAAGTTTGTTGTCCTGGGAAGTGTTTCCTGGAATCTCTCCAGATCCAGTTTCACATTCAAGTGGCTGTGTGGCTTGTGGTTAGTCAGCACAACCTGCTGCACCTACGTACATGGCAGTTCCTCTCTCCTCATGCTATCTTTTGTGTTGTTTGTTGTGAAAGCTGCAGCTATGGGCAAGTCCCAGTCACACATGACCAAGCACAAAAGCGAGAGTCGAGACACGCTGACATCAGCTGGCGAATACGGAGACAGTCAGACAGAGGAGGATGGAAAGAATGGAGACGTATCTCAGTTCCCCTACGTGGAGTTCACCGGACGGGACAGCGTCACGTGCCCCACATGTCAGGGCACTGGCAGAATCCCACGAGGTAAAACTTTCTAGATAGACGTAATTATAACGACCATTATCTGCATAAAGTTTAGGTCTGTATGAAGAGCAGTGCACTTAAAGCCCCTAAAAACACAGTTTCAAATCAAAGTATTTCTCGATAACATTAAATATTCCTGACTAAATACACGACAATCAGTTCAAGTTCAGAATAAAACATCTTTAGGTATTGTTTAGTGAGAGTTAACAGTCAAAAACTCAGCTAATCTGCTTCAGCAGGACTGTGTGGGTGTGGTTTGATCATGTTTGATTTGACTGTGCCGGCAACAAACAACCACACAACTGTTATCATATTTGAATACATCTGTGACAGTTGTGTGGTCAAATTCAAAGTCTAAATAGTGCACGCAAATATGTCACAGCAACTTTTCCCTCCCTACACAAAATACAGAAATGTCTCATGTGAAATAACAAAACCTGTTCTTACTTTGGTAGAAAATGCTGTGTTCATGTAGGACTGTGTCACTCATGGGCTCAGCAGCTGATTGAGGAGTTTTGTGAGGTTGTGAGGGCCTTTAAAGCTGCACCAACTGAAGCATAAAGTAACATAGATTTATTCTTACTTATCAATACAAAAAGATCCTGTATCATGATGTTAGTATATTACAAGAAACATGAGTGTATTCACCAACCAGGCCAGTGTATGATGCTTTACACAAAATGTATTCCACACATGCAAACAATCTAGAGTTTCAAAGTCCAGCTTTCTGGATGGATGGACTGCTCGATCTCTGCTGTTTAGAAGACAGTTTGTATTTCAGGCAAGTTAAGGTTTGAATTGTACGAGCCTCTACCAGGATTTCATCGTGGCAAAAAGGGGCAACCATGTAGGGAGGACAGGGCCTGTGACGGTCTATTTCTATTTAAAAAATCATGCATGTTGCAGTGAAGATGATTGAAGGTTTCTACGGTTTCATGCATTCAAATAAGTCCATATGTACGGCTCACATATACCTACAAGAAACCTAAAGTTTATATAAACCAGATCCAGATAAAGATTGATACCAGTGCATACATCTTCAAATATAATACTACAAAAGTCCAAATATAAATACAAAATGTCAGGCCTTTACGTCGACAACAATTCATAGATCACAGATGTAGCAAATATATAATAACATAAAAACATCAGGAGAAAGACTAAATAAATAGGCCATATTGCATTATTTTCCAAGCTTTAGAGACAAAGTTAACTTAAAGACATCACAATTAAACATTCCTTTCCATTTTCAATTATCTCTACACCAGAATATTCCAGGGTTTTGTCAAGATGTTTAATGAAAGATTGATGCTCTTAACTTCTTGCAGTTTTTATAATATAAAATGGGAAACACTCGCCACCATTTTAAAGCAAACACAGCTCAAACTATCAACAAAGTTTTCTTCCTGCTGCTGCACCTGTGTCAAATGTCATGTCATTACACTCTGTACATATACATCTAATTATAGCAAATCAAATGTATTGAAATTATACTACATTACTTATTCAGTTGTTTGTTTTGGTGGGTTAAGAATAAACCAATCATCAATAAAATTATGTCTAATTTTAAGTGGGAAAAAGTCAACTTCAAGTTTGTACCGTAGTGTTGCATAGTGCAGATCTTACAACATACTCCTTACTCAAGCCAACAGCAAAATGACACCGCTTTCCTTTGCTTTCTTTGAATTATTCAACAGGTCAAGAGAATCAGCTCGTAGCTCTGATTCCATACAGCGACCAAAGGCTCAGGCCAAGCAGGACGTAAGTCTGCACCGAGTGCTCTTTGTAATGATTAAACTGTGTTGGCTGTCTGCATGATGAAACTCATTGAACACACAGAAGCATGTTAGACTTTGAAGTCATCAGCTGGTTTCAGGGTCTCACTTCTCTTTCCTCTCTCCTGCAGAAAGCTGTATGTCACCATATCAGTGGCACTTTGCCTGCTGCTGTCTGGCCTGGCTGTGTTCTTCCTATTCCCTCGCTCTATTGATGTCTCCTATGTGGGAGTGAAGTCTGCCTACGTCTCCTATGACCTGGACAAACGAATTGTCTATCTCAACATTACAGTAAGATTGTGTTTCTATCTCTACTCCCCTGATTAAAAATCAATCTGTAATAATACCCTGTAGGAGAAACTTTTTTTTTTTTTATCTTAACAATGGATCACATGACTTCTTGTATGTGAAAGGGGTCGCTCGTAGTGATGAATACACATCACTTGACTCTGCAGTTTTCCCTAGCTGTAGTCTACAGAGCTCAACTCATTGTGTTCATCAGCAGTACTGTTTTCAGCTGCAGCAGGCAGCTGTTTTCAGCAAAAAAGACCCTCTGTGTGGTACCGGTTAAACACCAAATGGCAGACAAAGTTAGCAACCAGCTGGTGAATACTGTGGAGCATTTAGCAGCTAAAGAGCCACATATTTCCCTCAGGGGTTGGTGGAGACCAAAAACATACCTAAAAGGAGAATGAATATTGGATTTATATTCACCAGGTGGCCAGAAACACGACTCCAAATGAATGATAATGTTGCTCAATGGCTGCTGGATGTGTAAAGAGGCAACTGTTGCTAACAAGTTTGCCGTATCAACTAAAAATGTTATAATATGTCAGTGTTGTGTGTTTACAGCTCTTTTCCACCAAAAAATAATTTACTGCAGGTTTAAAATGCTATACATTTGTAAATTAGTAGTTACGACAATGATTTTTTTCCTTACAAGTTAACGTTGGGGCTTTTTTGATCAAATCTATTGCCAGAATCTCTCACATCTCTTATCTTCCTCCATCCAGAGCACTCTGAACATCACCAATAATAATTACTACACCATATCTGTGACCAACATCACAGCCCAAGTGCAGTTCTCCAAGACAGTGATAGGAAAGGCCAAATTAAACAACAGCTCAGTGATCATACCACTGGATGAACGGCAGGTAGGGTGAAATACATTTCACTGTACACACACACACACACACACACAAAGAAAAACTATGCTCAAAGGACTTTAGATAGTTAACAAATTCATGGCTGGTAAGAAAATCTATTCATTATTATAGGTTACAGAAAACCACTGAAATTCTGTTTATGCACTTTAATTATGACTGCAACTTGCACAGCCTACACAACAGCTCATTGTTACACCCTTAGTCACACTACCAAGAAACCTCGTCCCACTTTCCTCACAGACTTGTCATGTGGTTGCTCAAAAATTATATCAATTGTGTTTCTGCAAAAATCCAAACTTCAAACAAATGTTTTAAGCACCATTAAAGCCTCATTGTCTTTAAGTCTTGTGACATTACACATCTTGGTACCACTGCTCACTATTGGACCATTGGCCACTGATTTAACAGAATTTAGTACAAAACCAGACCGATTTGCTTAATTTTTGTTGTAATTAACATAAATGTGTAATATGTTAATGTCTAATATTGTTTTTCTCCTCAAATGCTTTATAAATTGTGTTTATTGCAGATTGACTACACAGTTCCCACCACCATTGCTGATGAGATGAGTTATATGTTGTAAGTATCTTGCTAGAAGTCATAAAATTGTGCTGTTTACACTTCACATCATTTTAAATCACAAATCCTTTCTTTTCTTACAGTGACTACTGCACCTTGTCAAGCATTAAAGTTCACAACATAGTGGTCATGATGCAGTAAGTATGGCTTAATGTACAGTATTTTAAACGTATTTCTTTATTTACATCCCACATTCAAATGTCGTGTACTGTATGTGATATACTGTAATTATTTATAGTGATTTTTATCTTTTCATACATCAACATTAATCCCAACAACTCTCTCCTCCACACTCACATGGTCTCACCCACACATACTGAAGAGCTGCCCAGAAACAAAACAGCCTTCTGCTGTGGAGTACCGCGTACGCGGGCCTTTGGGTGCCTTGCTCATTTACACGTCGACGCTGACATTCAAACAGATTGTAAATTAAGGGAAGCAAACATTTCTCCAAGGCAGAAATAATCTTTATCAGTTGACTTAATCCTCTGTGGTCAAAGCCAAGTAGCAGCTTTCTAGCCAAGTAGCATTAGACTGAATCCCAGCGAAAATGGGTAAAAAAAGAGGCAGCTAATACAATAAAGCCTACTCTTGCAATTCAGTGGTTTTACATCTAGACCAGATTGCCCTAAAGGTCACTTGTGAGCGTCTGTTGCAGGCTTCAGTTTCTAACATTTAAGGATGAGGGTGAGGCAAACAGCTGGTTTTACCAGGAAAACAGAAAACAACACAACTATAATATAAATAACATATGCTGTGTCTCAGTTCGCATACTTCCATTAGTACACTTCCATGTAGTACACTGTGTACACTATGTACTTACTTGAGTAGTGCGTGAATTTTGACAGGGTAGTGTTGTCTCAAATCAAACACAGCCGTTGTGCACTTACCGGAAATGGCAATCGCAACATTTGACCGCTTCTTTTTCTTCTTCTTTTTAATGGTGAATTGCAACCAGACGAAGCATTATCGGCAACATTTGACCGCGATTGTCGCCCGCCAAAATATCTGCCGGCTAGTTTGCTCACTTGATTTCAATTCAGTTTTATTAAAAATTAATGAAAATGAAAGTGCTTTTACTTTTAGTGAGGTGTTCACCGTAACAATCTCAACTGCAGCTGCCATTCTCTTAGACTGGTGGTCCCTCCCCTTCAGCTACATAGCCAAGATGGCGACCATTGATGGTGAGAAGTGTGCAGCGTTCCACACACTTTTTACCGTTATGTGTACACAATCCGGGTACTCAATTGTGCACTGCATTTTGCCATAATTGTCTGTGTGAACGCACTTAAAATAGCAAGTTCAAGTACGGAACAACGTGAAGTGAGACACAGCTATAGATGTGTGAAAAATGACTTAAACAATAAATAATTAAAATTGTCATAATAATTTTTCTTTTTAATGACTAATCATTTCAACACTACTTACAGCAAGCCACTGCTAAGCAGTGTGGTCAAAAAATGCATTCTTAGTCATATGTAAGTTATGTACCTTGACTAGTCAGCAAAGACTCTCCAAGTTCAAACTAGCTATATGAGCTCACATATATCAGCAAAGATAACGTAGTTAACAAGCCTGCTGACCTTTAAAGATTATAAATGTTATGGTCCTGAATTAATGTGAAAAAACTATTTGTTTTACATACTTATTCATAGTCACCATCTGTGGTTTTTGGGGTCTATTCTAGATATCTTAGATTCAAGTCAATCAAAACGTTCTGCCCGGGAGAAATATTTATAATCTACTGAAACTCAAATCTGAACCAGTTAAAGACGAGTAGTTTCTCATCTGCTTTTCCCACCCAGATTTACCACACCACTGCAGGACTCACAACTGACAGTGTTGCTAAACAGGTGCGCTTGTCTCACCTTGTTTTCTGCTGAACAGTGGCTGACTCTGTGGTTATATTTCCAGGGTGACGGTGACGACGTCGTACTTCGGCCACGCGGAGCAGGTCTCCCAGGAGATGTACCAGTATGTGGACTGTGGGGGGAACACCACCTCCTTGCATGGGCATGTGCAGGTTTACCAATAAGAAGACAAGCAGAAGAGCCCAGGCGTCACATACTGCTGTGACTGAGGGTCTCACACAGATAACTGGGCTGACCTCCACGTAGGAAATCTTTGCTCAGTGACGATGGAGTAATGGAAATTGGTCACAGTGTCTCATCCATTCTTAAGTTCCCAACCACTTTCTTCCTTTTACAGTTCAAATGTAATGTTTATTAGAGGTTGGTAACTTGTCAAACTTGTTCACCCTGGAGCCAACAAAACAGATATAATATTCACGTTACTGGTAGGCATTCCCATCTTGTTGACACTATCACTCCTCAACAGTTAAATTACTGGAGTTTCAGATATGATGCACTTTAACCTGATCCCTATCTACAGATATTAACAAGAATGCTGCAACTGCTACCAGACCATATAATTTATACCACTTTTAATGAAAAATACAATTTAAAAAAGGTGCAAGAGGAGTTTTTCAACACAGTGAAAACCACTGAGCTGTTCCTTAACACTTATTTTTTCCCTCCTTTCATTCTTTCCTACAGCAGTCTTTCTCTTTTTATTTTGTGTCATAAAAATCTGATTCCTGATATTGTTTGGAGCAATATAGATGACATGTTTTATGTCATTTGTTTTTTGAGGGTTTTTTTTCCTCCTCCTTTTTCTTCTTTATTTTTAGCTTGAGTAAAGGTAGTAAAAGTCTTCTCTTATGTTTATCATTCGCCTGATAAAAAGCAAACGTGACTACTGTGAAGACTGTAACATAGTGAAAAATAACTTTGTAAAAGGGATAATATTTTTAATTTCATAGCAAATGTGGGAGCATAACAGTGGGCTATAAAATACAGAAATGTGTAAATGTAAAATATGAACATTATATCAAAAATAACTTGTGTTGTGGGAGCAACTTCCTTCCCTTTGAGGTTGTCCTATTTTTGTGGGCTGTGGTGTCTTTGCTATTTTAATCCACTCTGCATCTGTAACTTGTGTCATGATTTGACTGCTATTCTTGAGTTTTGAAATGATTATGACTTCCTTTTTGTCACTTTTATTACATGGTATCATTAAGGATTGGCTGATGATTATTATTAGTGAATAATACTACAAGCATTCACATTCTCTGATAATATTAATTTTTAAATGGATCATGTACTGAACGACTTTTGCTTGACAGAAGACGCCCATAATGCAGAAACGGCCGAAATGGAAGTTATTTATTCTTAGATCATTTGTGATTGGCGCACAGGTCAGTGCAAGTTTTTCTGACCGTTAATGTCCACACAGTCATCCTAAGAAAACAGTAACCCATGATCCAACACTCCTTGGTATTTGATGACAGTGTAGATGTAAATACCTCTCTGCCTCTTCACAGTGGTTTTGTGTTTTTCATGCATGAAGATGAAAATAAACTCATGACTCATTTTCAAAGTTTTTTTTCAATTTCTTGGCTGTAATACTCTCTGTGCACACTGGGTGGTGCCGAGTGGTCTGCTGAACTAGATCCCAAAACTTTATGTAATTACATCCTTTCATGTTTATGAGATAATTAAAGTGACACATCACCACCTCAATGATGTTAGACAAAGATCAACCTGCAAAATTCCATGTCTGAACACCATTACTACTACAGTGTTTTTTATTGTGATAAAAATGTTTCAGCAGAGTTGATATTTGCCAGGTGTGTAACCCACAATCAGTACAAAATCTGTCTCAATCCCACCAAAAATGATCTCAATCCAAATTTTGTTTACATTATTACTCTCTAATAATTTAGGGGGGTACAAATATGATCACCAGTTCTGTGATTTGCATGTTTATTGTAGGACTTCCTGCATCTAACAATTATTTTCAGTATCGATTAAACTGCTGATTATTTTCTCGGTTAATGGATTAATTGTTAAAAAAAATGTATCTATAAAAATGTCAGAAAGTAGCGAGGGAAAAAAAGGTCCTAAATTTTCCAGACCCAAAGTAAACATCTTTAAATGTCTTATTTTGTTCGACCCAACAGTCCAAGACACAGATATTCAGTTTATGATAGAAGACAAAAAAACAAAACAAAAATAAACGCAAATATTCACATTTCAGAAGTCGGAACCAGTGAACTTTTGGCATTTTTGCTTTAAAAAATTATTTAAACAGGTAATCAATTATTTAAAAAGTTGGTGATTAACTTTTGGTTGAATGATTGTTTCAGCTCTAGTTTATTATCTCCACATGCAGCTAAATGTATTCATAATTACAATAGGGAAGCCAGTAAAATAGGAACTTGAAGACTGAACACACAAGATATTGATAATCTTTCTATTTTTAGAGCCTCACTTGTAGTGGGGCTAAAATGGAAATGTGTCCTGAGGGTGGCACGAGGGTGGTAAAAGGCAAAAGGTAAGGGGGAAACAATAGCTGCATTTACGTGGACCCTAATATTTCACTAATAATGGGAATAATAGCCCAATCAGAATAAAGATGCCTCATGTAACCACCTCAATCAGAATAAAGATGCCTCATGTAACCACCTCAATTGGAAGAGACGATCAGAAGGAAATTTAAATCGGGTTGAGGGGGTGGTGTACACCTTTGACAATCCGTTCAATAGGAAAATATTAGCGCCTAATAACCATGTTAACGCTTAATCCAATCGTTTCTCTGTGGTTGGAATAAATATATTTTGCGCTTTCTGCGCATGTTTGCCCCACGTGGGGGAACATTAGGTGACGTGAACGAGTTTCTGGGAGGGACAGAAACATGGCGGCAGCAAGACAAAACTGCTTTGTGGCTGAACTTTTTGGTTGGAGACCTTAAAAGATTTAAGGATTGTCGAAAGGCTTAAAACGAGTTGTTCAAAAAAGTTATATTCTGATTAAATGCTTTGGGGCATGTGAACGCACGTCTTATCGGATCACTTTATTTAGCGTCCATGTAAACAGTTAAGGTGGAATCTCTAATCAGAATGATTTCAATCGGGTTAAAGAAATATTGTCCATGTAAACGTCCACAGCATACGACAATGTGGCCAGCTGTTGTCCAGATAGGCTGCTCTGGACCAAACTGTTGAATGAGTGGACAGACCAGCTGAGTGAACAACAACAACATCCATTAGTCCCACCACTAGAGGGCATAAATATGTATTTAAATAGTAATAATCCACTTGTGTGATGGAAGACAGTCCACCATTACCTGAGGCTACAGTATGTAGGGTACAGTAAATACCCAGAAAGGAACAAATAACTACTAAATAAAGCTAATCCTGGTACATTTGGTCTGACTTTCTTTATCATTTTACATGTAAAAAAATATGCAGATTAGAACTTTAACATAACATTTTACTCCCAAATCATTTTCTTTTCTTTCTTTTTTTCCCAATACACCTTTCTGGTTGCCTTGTATATCAACATGTTACTCAGTACAGGCTCTCATGTACTCCTTTTGCTGGAGCTTGAAGCATAAGAAGTCTCCAGTGTATCACGGTATGTTCACATCTGTTACACTCATTAAAACACCACTTCCTCTCTGAGATCCAGGTCAGTCACTGGAATACAAAAAAACACACACATACACAACCTGAAAGCGCTATCAGCTTTCCCTTTGTCTAAGCATATACTGTAAGTGTATTAATTTTCTGCATCAAGGATATATTGGCAGATATGCAGAAACAAAATGCAGTACGTTTCAAAGGGTGCAATTGTTATGAATATTTGATATTGATATTTTTGCTACTTTTTTCTTCATCCTTTCCAGTGAAGTTTTCAAATTTTACTTTTCTTTTTTGTTAACTTTTACCATCACTGTCATCTTTGACAATGGATATAATGTTCAACTGCAAAATAAATATTCTGCCTCAGTACATAATCTTGCTGAGAGATCCTTGCCCAACATGTTTATTGTACAGAAACTGAATATCAGCTGATATAACATTAACAGATTTGTTTTATGCGTATCATCCAATATGCTATGTTTCGCTATCAGTTTTTTTGTTCATCATACGTAATTTTTCTCTTCTTTGATATCTACATGGTTTAAAACTAAGCCATATTATGATGGACTGGTGATTAGAGTGTTAACTGCCTTCCACTACATACTGGGAATTAAGCAAGGCTACACTTTACCATTGCTAATGTTAAGCGGGTCAAGTACGGTACATTTATGAGTATATCTCAGTGTGTTATCACTGTGCAAATAAGCTAAAAACAGGTAAATAGTTATCATCACCCAGTCTAAAGTTCACCATTTGTTTGGATCTAAACTGAAGTCCCAAAGTAGGACTGTCTCAGGCCTAGATGTCTGAAAAATCTGAATCACAAAGAGTTTCAAAGCTTTGTCTCTCTGCCAAGACTGGACTCAGCAATGTTCAACAAACCAGTTCTTGAATCAGTGTTTGCTGTTTAGGTCAGTCCACAAAACAAACCGTCTGATTTTGTAGCTGCCTCTCCAGAGTGACTTACAATGAATGAAGCAGCATGGGTGATCCAGCGTCTTGCTTGTGGAAATGTAACCAGTGACCAGTGACCAGTTACAGGATGGTCCGTCTGACTACTTTGCCAACTGGCAGCCAGCATACTGGATTTTACCTCTATCTTTGTAGGTTATGACATGCAAAGAGTTGAAGGCTGCTGACTTTTTAAGGAAAATGTTCAGAAGCAAATTGAATCATATGGAAAGCTACTTTTCTGTTAGCTCTCAGTCAACGGGTTTCACTGTACAGAGGCCCAGCAGAGACGACAGATACATTTGGTTGTGTTATTGCCATTACAGCAGACTTCCCCTCACCCCATAGTTCATGATATAGGCCCAGCACTTCCTCTCACCAGGTAAAAGGAAATGGCTTTCCCACATGTGTTCTACATGAACTCTTCGGAAAACATGTCGTGCTTTCTGAAAATTATAAGCTAGCTGGCTCCACACTGAGTCTTTTTTCTGTCTGGCTTTCTCAGCTGGCAACACCATGACTGTTTACATCATGAACGATTAAAACTTTCTGACAATCAGACAGGAAATAGCCTCAGTGCTCATTTGATGGTCGGTTCAACCACACAACAAAACTGCATATTTTCCCATTTACTGCTAGTGTTATCTGGCCATGCAGATAAGTTCTGGTTTCATTCATACAGATTTTCAGTTCATTTCATTTGCACAGATCTGCCTCTGAGATTTCTGCCGTCATTCCAATAAAACAGGAGTGGATTCAGATTCGTTTATGGGGTGCACAGCATTTGAAAAAATGGCATTTGAAACACTGAAAAGCAATGTTTCTTTCCAGGAACAGTGTCCCTGTTTCTCTGGATAAAGAACATCCACACACAAATAAAACCAAAACTATCTGCAAGGCTTGGTACCACTAGAAGTAAGTGTCAGTGTTTTGTTTGTTTTAGAAATTTGGATAAACTGGCCCTTTGAAACTATAAAAGTCCCATCGCATAGACATAAAATACAGTATAACCATACCACAACCCTGTCTATACGTTGACAATTTGACTAGAATATTGATACTGCATGTTTGTTGTCTATATATCTATTTTTAAAGCCAACTTGTCTGTACATAATGGGTTTGTTGTTTTTCTGTATGACAAGTACACCAGTTACTTTAACCCCATGTTTTCCCATTAAGTACCTTTAAGGTTGGTAAAATCATCTGATTCTACTGTCTGACATAATCTTATATATTTAGTATCATGTTCTAGCTCTTCATTGAAGCTATATGATGAGAAATATTCAAACCCAAAATGTTCATTCCTCCTGCCTGACATATTTGGTATCTTTGAAAACTTTGGGATCTCTGCTTGAGTTTAAAGTAAAATAATGTGACTTTTAATAAAGTGTGGCTACATACACAGCGTGAGTTTACACCGTCTGACCCACCAGAGAGCTTTTTACACATATTTAATTTATTCTGATAAAGCAGACAATTCAGGCAGGGTCAATGAGGTCAACTAGCTAATTAGATCACTTCATGTTTTGAAGCAATGTCAGATTAGCACTTGCTCTTTATTTAAATTAGCTAAAAAATTACTAAATTGCAGTTTAACCCAATTTCAAAATGAGCCAGCCCCCCGCCCCGCCCCGCCCCGCACCGCACTAACCTGGTTGTAGTGTTCCTGTGGGGGCGACGTGGAGCGGTCTCGGTACTTGAAGGGGGCTTTCTCCTCCGTCTGTTCCTTCCTCTCCCCCGCTTTGACAGACAAAACAACACCAAACATGGGTTTTGTGGGTCTCGGTTCAACGGTGCTCCTGGCCTCCTTGCTCGCTCTTGCCGGCGTTTGCTCCGCGCGCTCGGACGCGCCCCGGGGAGTCGCGTTCGGGTTCGTTTTTGACCCCAAAGCGAAGTGCGAGCCGCCGTGCGAACACGCAGGAATCTGCACCCGCAACAACACGTGTTTCTGCTCCAAGGGCTATGAAGGAGAGACCTGCCAGTATGGTGATGTTACAAACCTTTTGTCTACGTTTATATTGAAGGGCATATGAAGTGTATAGCTGATTTCAGTTTTCCTCTATTAGAAAAGTAAGAATGTTACTTTATTTCAACCTGTCAGTACAATATACAGTACAGTTTAATGTATATTGCTTCCTGTAGAAGAACCAATGCAATAGAGGTTTGTGGACAATACAATAAAGATCTTGAGTCATTCACTTAAATGCACTTACCTGTGGTAAGACAGACAGTTATAAACAAACACAAATAAAAAAGTATATATGATTTCTCTTTAAAGCAGGTTTAATGTAACGTACATGAGTTTAATGCAGAAATTATTTTACAAAGATTTGTCAGCATAAGCTGAACATAACCCTACATTGATGGGGAAAAGCATTTAATTTCTAAAACACAATGAGAGAGCATATCCCTCATCATAATAACTTATTTTGCTGCTTAGTTTTACAATATCTAAGATTAACACTGAACGAAGATGACCAGAACAGTAATGTCAAAATCTTGTGTGTCCTTGTGTGAATGCAGCCAACTGTTATCCCAAATGTAAGAATGGAGGAGAGTGTCTTCGCCCTGGAAAATGCAGATGTCGTCCAGGATATGGAGGAAGATACTGTCACAAAGGTGAGCAGGTTTACTTTGCAGTGACTTGTAAATGAAATATGTGCTTGGTCCAACAGTTATAGTGAACTTGTCGACAGAGTTGTGTGAGCTGGAAACCTGAAGACTCAGGAAAAGCTGCTTCCTTTTAAGACGTTTTGCCAGGACAGTTCACATAGTGATATTAAGTGTGAAAATCAGTCTTTATGCATTTATTCTGAATCTATCCTGCAGTAACTGTATGTATCCTGTATTTCCCTTCTTCCATGTGACACAGTAGAACTATATCCATATACTCCAACACAGCTGTCCCTCTTTTACCAGACATTCACTGGATTCCTTCTAACCTCTAGTCGGAAAGTAGAGCAGCTAGATTTTTTCCCAGGAACAAAACTGCAGCAGTAGTTCAGTATGCATGCAGTAAACGTTTCTCCAGAGGCTCAGCCTTTATGTGCTGTTATTGTAAAGCCTAAAAGTTTCTGTTTATCAGTATGAGGGTTTGTAGCAATCTTTGAGGAAACTGAGGTCATGTTCTCAGTATTTTCTTCTGTGAATTTGGGGATTTTAGCAACCTGTGGAGGAGTTTGTTACACATTTACAGTCATATCACACATAGTGGTTTTTAATAGATGCTAATGGTATTATTTAAGAGTAAATATATTTATGTGTGTGTGTGTTTTGGCAAATTGTCAAATAGTGTGTGAGTTATGATCATGTCAGTGCAGAGAATTCTTTGAAACAGCAAATTATGTTTATTTTTTCCAGACTCTCTTTAATCCTCCCCTTTTTTCTAGAGAATTACTGGATGATTTTACCTCATCAGGCTTCTAAAAATAAAATTAAAACCTAGTAACCACTGGTAGACATGTGCAACTAGCGACTAGGGGTCCCAAGTATACATAGAAATATTTTAAGGGGTCACAAGCCCAAAAAAGTGGGAAGCACTGATTTAGACAATCGTGCAGGGTGATAACATTTACGATAAATTAATAAATAAAATGTTTTTTGGTTTCTAGCCGGAACATTTTACAGGGGGATTGTCTTGGGGAATTAGAAATCATGACCATGTTATATATTTTATTTGAGGACCGGACAGGTGAAGCTTATCTCACCAACATCACTGCTGATCGGTGTGATCTGCGTCTGTCTTTTGGCAGTGACGTGCGATGGGGGATGTTGGAACGGAGGGGAATGCACCGCCGTCAACGGAGTGGCCAAGTGCATCTGCCCCTCAAGCTGGACCGGCTCAAAATGCGAAGAGGGTCTGTTTATAGCCGTATCTAATTACCCCGTTAACACCACAGGTCAAAGTCACCAAATAGAGCCGGTCTCTCAGCTGGAGCTATTCATCAGCAGCAGCCTACTAAAACATTTCCAAGCCTTCTCCAGTTCCAAGTATGGGAAGCAACATTCGCTCTTCCAGTGCAGCAATTAATCCAACTTCGTGGTTATGAATTATATTTAAATTTACAGCTTGAGAAGGATGATTGAGACATTTTTGGCATTAAATTACAGTTTAAGGTGGGCTTAGCAAACATTTCTCATAATCTTATTGGTTGAGATATATTAGCCCTGCTGATCTGCTAAATTCAAAGTATCCACACCAGTGTTGTTTAGCTGCCTGGGTCGTTAGCTAGCTCGCTGACATCCCAAGATCACAAAAACCACTGTGACGAATGAATGCAGATATCAATTTGTCCTATTCAAACATGCATATTTAAAATGTTTGCTTTGACCACAGTCTCTGTTGCTACCACATCCACCCTTAAGCTAACCTGCTTCTGAAAAAACAGTAGCTGATTGGCTCCATCTTCACCTACTAAGATTTAAAAGAATAGTTACGCTTATTTGTTTTCTTTACATTAACACGCTAAATATGAAGCTACAGCCGGTTAGGTTTGCTTAGCATGAAAACTGGAACTAGGGGTAAACGGCTAGCCTGGCCAAAGCATATAACCTCTTGTCAAACCACAACTTGTACAGATTAAACCAAAATGATATACTGTGTTAATTAGTGAGCTTTACAGTCACCGGTAGACGGGCAGAGCCAGACTACAGGTATTGATCTTCTCACCAGACTCATTGCAAGAAAGCAAACAAGTGCATTTCCCAAAGTGTCGACAATTCCTTTAACTCGTCCATACGTAGTTATTTCTGCCTCTAGAGCAGCTTAGCCTCCAGTAAATGTGGGCCACCTGTAGCTAAAGCTCAGACCTGAGAACGTCTTCCTGTGGTTTGTTCCTCGTGCAGCGATCTGTCCCCAAGGCTGTAGGAACGGGGGAATCTGTGTGGCTCCAGGAGTCTGCAGCTGTCTGAAGGGATGGCTGGGTGGTGCCTGCCATACTGGTGAGTTCAAACTGGTCCCAGAGACCAAACACTTTCACATGCATCAGTGCACTTTACAAGCGCAGTGTCTTTTGTCTCTCTTCTTCCTCTCACGCTCGTTCAAACTCTGTCCAGTTGTGCAGTGTCTGGATCCCCGTAAACTGTCTACATCAGGCTGCCAAACAGCCGACAATGATATAAATCGTATGCATTTGTCTGCTAAGGGAACGTTTTTTAGCTCAGTGTTTTTCCAGATGTGACAAAACCCAGACATGGAAACACTTCTCACCTCTGCAGACAGTCGCTGGATTTGTGGTGTTTGGATTTACAAGCTCTTCACAGTCATTTACTTCTTTCTCAGGTTTTTACAAATGATTAAACACATTGTTTGTTGTTTCTTTTGTCTGTGTGTGTGTGTGTGTGTCTTGGCTGTTAGCTGTGTGCACCAAGCCTTGCCTGAATGGAGGGAAGTGTATTTCTCCCGACACTTGCCGCTGTCGCCCCCCTTTCTCTGGCCCTCGCTGCGAGGAGAGGAAAACATCCCACTAGTGTGACTCGGCTGGGGTCAAAGGTCAATGAGGCCCAATAAGGGACGATTCATTTTTTTTTTTTAGTTTTTTTTACTATATGATATGTAATTGTTTTTTAAGAAACATTGAACCTGTTTAATGTTCTCATTTGACTGTGTAAACATGCTATGTACTGTACTGTAACGTGTGTCATTAGATGAATAAAAGAGTGAACTGCATGCATCGTCAGAGCTCATTTAACAAAACAAACGCATAGAAATAGTACATTTTCTTTATTTTGTCACATGTAACTTGTACCACAGTGTGATCTGGTGTTGACAGAGAAACCTTATATATACTTATACGCATTACTTTAATACATATGTTTAGTATCAGTGTAAATGGATAACAGTCCATAATTTAAACGAGCCCAATCAAACAATATATTAATGAAAGCAATAAAGAAAAATAAACAAATGATTGTTAAATCGCAACATATTCATACCAATGTCAAGTTACTTATGTGTACCGTCTAAATTAGGCATAATTAATAAAGCAGACTTGCATTTATTTTTCTCCTAACTAAGAGACAAGTTAGACCAGGCTATAATTTGGCTAAATTGTGAAAAATCTAAAACTAAAAGCTTGCTGGTAATAAACTACAGCTTATGAATGAATCATCATTGGAACTGATTTATTTGTCATTTTCTTCTTTTACATAATGCTGTGCAGTGACACCCACATATCTGTACAAAGTCTCTGTGAGCGCTGCTGATGCGTTCAACAGATGTGCGTCACTTTGAGCCTTGAGGTAGTGATATACAGGGACGAAAAAGGACAAGTGCAATACATCAAGTCCCTCTGTTAGCCTTCGAATGTGCACAGAACCACACGTTCAAGCACATGCCAATATCCACCAACACACACACACACACACACACACACACACTCGTGCTCTCTTCTTGTTTTGTGCATTTTATAGCTTCTTTCATCCCATTTCTTTTCCATCATGCTTGTGATGCCTGTAAAAGGTCCAAACATAAAATTCATTGAAATTATATTGTACATACTACGTTATCCAAGATGTGCATTTTTCTGTAGCATGGACAGCCCAAGTTAGTGCCTCATGTAATAGCGTTACATCCGAGTCACAGAGCTAAGCATCTTTTTCCCTGAAAGATAAACACCCGGCGGTCGTTTAACATCACTTAGCGCTTTTCTGAAGGTATTTCCAGAATCCTCAAGGACTCTACTAACCATCTGGATGAAAAAAATATTTGGTCCTGGGGTTTTGAAACATCGCCGGGTATTTATCTTTCAGAGAAACAGATGCTTAGCTCTGCGACTCAAGCCCCGGAGGGAATACAACCTTTAACCCTGGAATTATTAGTACTGCTTAGTACTTTTCCCACTGAGCTACACAGAGAGGTGTACTGTAAATGGAGTGCGACTCCCATTGCTGACCTTTATTGCGCAGGTGAGGCCCTTGAATCCTTTCCGACAGTGGCAGTAGTCAGGAAGGACACACCTCCCTCCGTTCAGGCACCGCTGTTTACAGACCGCTGAGGAGAGAATCAATAATACAGGATTCTACAAAGAACGGGAGGCAAGTTAACTACTGTACTCTACTGTAATGTCCTGACCAGAGTCTCTATATTAATACATTGTTTTGTCATGAATATACTCACGTGTTTGACACTGGAGACCCTCCCAGCCGGTGGGACAGTGGCAGGTGTTTGGTCCCAAACACTCGCCGCCATTTTTACACTTTTGCAGGCAGACAGCTACAGTGAGAGCAGAGATGGAGGCATGAACGCAGTCTGCAGCAGCTTGGCAAATGACTTTTGCATAAAAACATAAAATACTGTATATATTCTTATTTAACATAGCGAGAAATACAAGCTTGACATGACAACTTTTCAGGTGACAGCAGGAGAAAGTTTTTCTTTTAAATAATGTTCTGCGATATCAGTGGGGACCTAAATTTTGTCTTCTTAGTGGCCACTTGGGATGAAGAACAAGTAAAAATATCTGCAGTTCTCACCTGCTGCTGTGTAGGAGAAAGTCCTGTGTTTTGTATATAAAGTCACATTGAAACGGCATTTGCAGAGTGGGCTAGGGACTAATTCTGCCCTGAACTGAGCTTCCCAGGCAGCGATTCCTCCCTCGCTGGGCATGACCCACTCCGAGCTCCACCACTAAAATGCTTTACTTCATAGACAGTTTAGGTGAGGTTATGGTCTTATTATTACAGCTGCGAATAAAACAAGCCATTTGAATACATTTCCTTGTGCTGTGAGAAATTATAATGGGCATTCTGACACTTTACATACAAATCGATTAATCGAGGAAATTACCGGCAGATTAATGGATAATGCAAATAATCGTTACTTGTACTAATCATAGCCAATGAGGTGCGATTTTTAAGCAGCCTGGAAGGAAGGTCTGCCTGGGAGGCTGAACTCATGGCAAAGAAAAGCCCATGTAGAAAAATAATGCATCTTGCCCCCCAGTTGCAGCCCTATTTTGTGATTGTAAAGTGTGTTACCCCTGACCTTCCTAACCTAAACATAACCCTAAGAAAGGGGTAAAAAAGGCAGATCAAATACATGATTCCAAAGCATACTAACTATATACAGATACCACATATTGCCTGTGATGTATTTTGTGTGTATGAATAAAACATGTATTTTGTGTGTATGAATAAAACATGGAGTCACTCACGTATGTTACACCTCTTCCCTCTCCATCCTGACGCACAGGAGCAGGTGTTGGGTCCAACACACTTGCCTTTGTTCATGCACACTGGATCACACACACCTGGAGCACATTTGCTTACACATTAGATTACCATATTTTGCCAGCGGCGAGCGTTACTTCAAATAAGACTGCGTTGAAATGTGCAGTCGGTGATTTTACTCACTCTTTTGACACCTTTTTCCTGTGTAGCCTTCAGGGCAGGAGCACACGTTGTTCCTCATACACTGACCTCCATTTTTACAAGGAGGACTGCACACAGCTGAAAAACAACACTATTAAACTATGAAGATATCAGGAGCTACTGGCTAACAGAAATATAAATCAGACTTGTAAACACTAATCTGTTTTTTTTTTAAAGAAATATTGACATAACCTCCAACCTCTTATGCATAAGTATGTCATACTTCTGAAAATCAGAAAAGTAAAGCTGAAATTAAACATTTTTGTCCAAACAAAAAGGTGAAGAAGCATCACGTCTCAGCCGTCCTCCCCTACATGGTAAAGCTGCTGTATTAAATAGGAGTGAAGCCTTAGCAAGGTCTGTGTACTTGACCATGAACTCTGACCTGTTTTATTATTAGAGAAAATAAACCCTCAGCACAGCGACCTATTCTCAGATCTTTTTAAAAGGTAACTATGCTGATATCTTTGTATTAAAAGGGCTGATATTTCTGGCAATTTTCATTCTTTAAATCTGGCATTTTTATACCAAATAACAACAAGAATTCAATTTCAATCTTGCCACTGAAACAGCCGTTAGACCATTATGGGACATTCTCCATAAAATTCTTAATTGAAACTCAGACTAGTGAAATTCTTCTGGGTTTTGTAGATTTAATAAATGTTAAGGGAAACCTTGCGAGTAGTAGTAGTAGCTGAAATGGAAACAGGATTCATATTTTCTGTGCAGTCCCTCTCTGAGGTAGAACAGCAGCGCAGTAAAACGATAGGTATTGTTGTAAGTATTCATCACAGTCTTACCGATTTGACACTGAGAGCCATAGAAGCCGCTGGGACAGGCACAGATGTTGGGCTTAATGCAGGTTCCTCCATTCAGACAGACGGGGTTGCAGAGAGCTGTGGAAGACACATTTAGATTCCACAGATTTAATATTAAGCTTTCTGTTTAATCTACAGTATATGACAGCGACAAGCCTGTACGTTTTGCTGTCTCAGGTGCATGATGTAAGATGTACTGTGTTGTCATGGCAACAGTGACAATTTGAGGGCTCAAATGCAAGTCGTATGCCTCAAGATCCAATTTTGTGCCACCTACAGCAGAAATGTGGTCTACAGTATAAAATATTAGATGTGTGGCCATTTAAAACAACGGGTGTACTTTAACAAACTGTCAAACTGCCTTGACGCGCCTGCTCCGACCTTGTTTCAATTTTGGAGCGTCTAATGAGCACCCAGCGACTATTAACAGACTCACCCCGTATCATCCATCATGAACGTTTACTGACATCTACTGGTCATAAAACTTAACTTGCTACATAAACCTAGCAACAGCAATTAATTAACATAGCTGTTTTATGTTTCACCCACCTGGAAGAAAAAATCAAATGAGATGGCTTTACCGACAAGAGCAAGCAGCAGCACGCACCCAACAGTCGCCCTCCTGCCTTATGTAACATTATAGGCTACTCAAATAGAAATGTAAAAAAATCAGTGGGGGTATCTGTAATATACAAACATTTGGCCTAAATAGCGACCTTTTCTATGGTGTTGGCATTTCAAATCTGATGCCTGCAGTGCGCCATAGAAGCACCAATTGACGTGCGTCAATTATCGCCTTTAGTCCGTTTGAGCCTTCACATGTGAGGAAAACATATCAATAAAACTCTTTGTAGCTGCAGTGTGAATGCACACTGTGTTACAGGTGCTGTGTTGTACCTGAGTTACATGTCGGTCCGTACCAGCCAGGTTTGCATTTGCAGACATCAGGAGAAACACATTCGCCTCCATTTTCACAGTGCCTGTTACACACCACTGAAACAGATAAATAAATGTTACGCACACTTCTAAATTTTATCACGAGAGTGGTGTCGATCTTCTCAACTAACTCCTGGCAAGAAAGTGAATAAGCGTATTTCATTTCAATTCTAATGTGCTCGAGTCAATGCAGCAAAAAATGTGTCACTGTCGTACTACTTACAGCCACTTTAATACAAATTGTAAACACACAAAATGTTAAGTAACATCTCACTGATTTCACATTTGGGTCCCACGTAGCCGTACGGGCAGGTGCACAGGTTTCTGGCCAGACAGGTGCCTCCATGCTGACAAGGCGGCTCGCAGCTCGCTACACAACGACACAGGGTTGTAAACAACACAAGGATACTCATCAGTATTTTGTGAGCAGTGTGTGTGTGTGTGTGTGTGTGTGTGTGTGTGTGTGTGTGTGTGTGTGTGTGTGTCAGCATGTTAGACAGGTATGAATATTAGTTCAGGTTACCTTCCTCACAGGCGGGCCCACTGTAGCCCGCAGGACATTCACACACATTAGGTTTCACACACTTCCCCTGGTTCTTGCAGTCAGGTCGACACACGGCTGAGAGGGAAGAAAAACGGCAGCTTTGACAAACAAAATCAGACGCTGAGATAAGTGAGCCAAAACCTCTGAGCTGATTTAGTAATGTGCGACGACAGCATGCAGAGTACTTCAAGGTTTACTGTCTTGAAACTGTGTGAGCTGCAGAGGTTCATCCAAGAGTGATACGATTTAATGAACTTGTTTCCAGCACAAAGATAAATAAAATGCTCTGCCTCTCACCAATGTGACAGCTGTATCCGGTGTAGCCTTTCTTGCAGGTGCAGGTGTTAGGCAGACTGCACTCCATGTTCCTCCCACACTGATACCTGCACACAGCTGGAATCAAATAACAAATAACAAATCCACCCATATTGGAAAGATATGAAACTGCAAAGAAGTCTGATAAAGAGAGTGAAAGAATTAATTACTTCTTTAAGTAATTTATCCTGCAATACAAATACCTTGACTCTAAGTACCTTTACATGCAACTCCGTCTCCGGTGTAACCGTACGGGCAGCGTCCACACCTGAAGGACCCGGTGACGGTGGGCTCACAGGGAACACCAGGGAAGCAGGGAGAGTCAGCGCAGGTCACATGGTGAGATGGTGACCCCCATTTGACCCCAGTGGTGAGGTCGGGGTTCAGCTCCACCCCGCTGGGCTGACCTCTGTGGACAGTGGGGGCGAACACTCTGGTTGCAGTTTGATTCTGTGGCGTTGCTGTGGTCTTTCTGTCACTGGGAGACGCTCTCCTGATACTGGAGCTGGTGGCTTCTGGTCTTGTCCTTCTGTCGGGGAGTCGTTTGGGTGAGGCGGGAGACGATGAAGAGGAGGAAGAGGAGGAGGATGTGGGAGTCATTTCCTTGCTAGAATTCGATTTGATGATATGAATGGGACCATCTGCTCCGCTGGCGACTGTCCTCTGACCTGTAAAATACTGGAAGTTAGAGGATATGACGTAAAACACTAACACAAATACAGCCTTGGTTTATCAGCATTAAAACATGCAACTCTTGACCAAATGGAATAAAATCCTGAGTGAAACAATTTTTCAACAAGCAATAAATTAAAGTTTAATTTAGTTTCTCTTACTTTCATATGAAAGTAATAAAACTACTTAACTAGTTAAAAAAAAATACAATGAGACAAAAAAAAAAAACACTGGACAAACCAGGTTTCTTCAGGTGAAATATCATTTTCATCTGTCAAATGTCACTGAGTGTAAAACAAAGTTTTATTGTTTGAAATAACTGTTGTCATATAATGGTAGGTAAAAACATACATGTGATAAACAACATGAGTCCAAACATGACGTATTTCAAACTCGCATGTGGATTTTCAAATGAGATTCTCTGTGAGGGTTTATCCCACTGTTCACAAATCAAAACCACATAGCACACAACGTGGTCACCATTCTCCTCTCACCTGCATCAGCTTTGAACTGAAAGAACTGCTTCACTCTCACCAGTTGTTGTGCACGTCCGTCCGTTTCCATGGAGACCGGGAGGACAGGGTCCGCAGACGAAGCCTGCTGAGACGTGGGCGCTCTCGAAACACTGAACCCCTGGGTGACACGGCCGCCTGGTGCACGCCGACGGGCCCGAGGGCTTGGGCCTCAGTGAAACCTGTGGCACTCTCGCTGGTGTGGTCGCCGCTTTGACCGGAGAGTCTTGGTTACCTTGGAAACGAAAAGGATGAAAACGACCTTAAACTGGACAACAAATTATTTCTTATTTGTGTGAGAATGCATGAATCCCAGAGAAAGAAGTAGACAGATGTACAGCTTTGGAAATGAGAGGATATGGCTTAAAAATGAGCCAACAAATCAGCAAATCTTTGAGATGCATTCACTGTCCCTGAAGGTGAAATAGCATTAGATAGGCATTATTTAAAGGATAAGTTTGGTGATATTCTATATTTTTCTTATTATCAACAAAGCCCATGAAAACACCAAAACCAACAATGAATTGATCCAACTAACAAGTATTATCTGTGTGTCCAAAGCTTCGTATATTTTCCCTCTGCGCCATTGAGCTCCATTGTTGTCCAAAAAAACTATTAAAAACACATCAATGAACCACACTGGGGGACATGTTCCTTCATTACCACGAACACACACACTGTAGTTTATTTGGACTCAATCACATATACACCGTCTTGCAGCCCCAAATAGGCACCAAATCAGCAGCAGAAAATAGTCCCCAACAAATGCACTATTTCCTCCTGTTTAAGTAACATTGGACAGTATTGAGAGACGGACTGACACACTGTTGGTTTTGGTCTTTTTAAATGGGATTTGGTGGTAACATAGACTGTATATAAAGATGGACGACGTGTCTCCACTTCCTCCCACTGTACAAAAATAATGCCAAAATATCCCGGATACGGGCGCTGCCATTTGGAGCCAGAGTCTGCGCAGTAGTGATCGGTATCGAGGTCCCGCCCATACACCTGCCCGAACCAATCGTGAGCACACTACATGTTGTCAATCATGACGTCACACCCCCTTTTATAGCATCAAATAACTAATTAAAACCAAACTTATCAGAAAAATGAACACTTGAACAAACATCAGTGTGATAGGAACTACCTAACATGACAGAAACCATCTTTGGCAACATTTTATTTGATGTGTACTTTGATCTGTCAGTTTGGTCCATGTCCCATCCGCTAACATGGAGGGGGCGGGGTTTATGACCTATACTGCAGTCAGCCACCAGGGGGCAATCCAGATGTTTTGGATTCATGATGAGCTGTCATGTCGTCCATCTTTATATACAGTCTATGGTTGGTAATAAAATGATAGAATACCAGTCTTATCCTTTAAAAAATGAAACCACCCATTTTTAAAATAAAATTTGAGGCAGTAGACGTACGTGTGCACTTTTTCCCGTCACCACTGTATCCTTGTGGGCAGACTCCACAGATGAACGAGCCCAGCGTGTTGTTACAGCCCACTCCGGGGAAACAGGGCTGAGAGACGCACTCGTCGATATCTTCTCTACATGTGCGGCCTGAAAGCACATGAAACACCTGTTTTTGTTGAACTACAGTGCACCGTGACCATAATATAAGTACTGAAGGTTAACAGAGCTGTTGATCAAAACACATTGAATTTTCAAGTTGATTACACTTTTGGCTTTGGCCTTTCTTGTTGTTAAGGACATTTTTTTCTTAAATCATTCTTAGTTTCAGCCATAATTATTATAGAGTAGTAGAACCTGTAGCCTCTGCTTTAAACAGGACAGGAGTTTCAGTAATCTGAAGCATTTATTTGGAAGTAAAACCAGTCCAGAAGTGTTGATCGTAATAAATTATGTATAAAACTACATACAACTTGCTTTAATTTTTCATTACTGTATAAAACCTGTCTGTTCAGGGTGCCCTGGTGGCCTTTGTTATTCCCATTCTCTCTCTCCCTTGAGTTCCTGTCATCTCTCTATTGTCGAATGTCCAATAAAGGAACAAAATGCCGCAAAAATAATTAAAAAAAAACCTAAATCAAAACTGTGGCTACCCCTATGGTAGCACTCCTTTGTAAAGCAGTGTCTAGCAGGCACATCCTTGCGTTTCTCAGCACTGCACTTGGTGATTAAAATGTAATAAAACTAATAGGACTTATGGCCACAACTTCAAAAATAAAGATAGTAAAATAAAAATCCTCTAAAGGGTGGCAGCCTGGCAGGTAATTTGATTCTTCAGCAGAAGTTAATGCCAATGTTTTTGTAGTTTCTATGGCCATCAGTAAAGGTCAATGAGGGTCACAGAGCGCTTAATGCCCCTTCAAAGTGCAGCCCTGCAGAAAAGGAATCCACTATTAAATCCAAACACTCCTCAGTGTTCTTGAGGTGGTTTGAAGGAAGCCGTTCTGCAGGTTGATCCCTACCTGTCATTCCAGGTGGGCAGATACAGGAGAAGGAGTTGGGGCCGTCGATGCAGCGTCCCAGTCTGCAGGGGTTCGGTTTACAGTCATCGATGTCCACCTCACACCTTTCACCTTTAAATCCAGCGAGGCACACACACAGGTGCTCCCCGCTGCCGGCAGGCAGGTTGGCGTTGGTCGCACAGGAAGCTCCATTCAGACATTCACAGGAGCGCACGGACACCTGAAGGAAAAAACAGGCTGTCTCGTTAGCAGAGCTTTAGTCTGATTCATCATTTGGACTACAGTAACACAGGTTTGTAATCTGAAAGTGTTTTTAAGTGGACGTAGTTACACATAAAGTAAAGTAAGTGGACAGCGCCATTTGTTGCCATGAAATTAAAATCAAACTCTGGATAAATACTATACACTAAAGAAGAAAAATAATAAATATACAAATATACAGATATGAAAACATGCACACTGGTAAATATTCAAAAGCTACTTTCAAGTAGCCATTATTATTTTTAACAAACTTGGCAAGATTGATTGACTCTTCCTGTCAAATATAAAGTATAAGGTCTTGGAACACGTAAATGTTTTGTCTTTGAAGGTGGCAGCTTATGGATAAGGGCTAAGCAAAAAAAAATATAGCAAGATTTAAAACTAAAAGTAAGTTAGCTTACCTCACAGTTATCATTATTATTATTACTATTGCTAGAATAGAGATCAAATCTGCTAAACATTTAATATTGTTTTTCCTGCTCTCAGTGTTACAATTTCATACTACATACAACTACTATACAGAATATGACGTATGCTACATAAAAATACAGTTAGTTCATAAGAAATCAAAGTAATTTACCACATTTAACTAACAGGAAATGATAAAAGATGTGCACAATGATGCTTGTCAATCAAACTGCGACTTTAGAACGGCACTGACCATTTAACTTGGCAGGAAGAGAAAGATTAAATCCTTAATTTTTGTTTTCCGAGATGTCCCTGGAGCTGTATTTTGATCTCACCACCATCTGCAATTGAATCTGAATCTGAATGTTTTGCCGCTGTGAGCAGCTCTTTTATTTCCTGTGTGCATTGCATTGTGGGACAATAGTATCCATCAACACAAAACTAATTAAATCAAGCAGATTTAGTATGAAGTCTGGCGTATGTGAATGTTCTTACCTTTGTCACTTTTTCAGTGTAAACACACAACAAACACAAAACCTGCTTAGAATTACTCTGTAATATGGAGAGTGGACATGAGCAGAGAACTACAAATCATTAGCGCCCTCTAGTGGGAGGAAGGGACAAAGAATTATCAATTTAGAGCCAGATGCTGTGGTAGGCTCATGTAGAAGTAGAAAGTGGCATGAAAAGAAAATACTCAAGTAAAGTAAAAGTACTTAAGTACAGTACTAGAGTAAATATACTTATTTATTTTCCACCACTGCTTACTTAGTGGGTCTGAAACTAATGTACGGACTGTTCGAGAACAACAAACCCAGCTTTACCTGTATGGCAGCTCTGGTTTCAGCGGTACAGTCATCCATCACAGTAAACTGGAAGGTGTGTGTGTCTGAAGTTTCAGCTGTGGCCTTCCACACCAGCAGGCCGGCGGGAGACAGAGATGCACCTTCAGGACCTGATTCCAGGCTGAAGACCACCGCTGAGCCCTCAGGGTCCCGAGCTTGTAGCTGGTAGATGAAATTCTCCCCCTGGAAGGACCGGAAACGAAGCGGCAGCGACTGGAGCACCGGAGGCTCGTTCTCTGGTGGGAAACACAAAGCAGGGAATAAATAAGAGACTTAATAATACAGTAAAATAAATGAGTGAATCATTATGTGGATGAAAAGGTGGGAAACAGAGAAGTCTTAGAGGTCTAAAACTGCACTTGGCAATATCACACTTTTTTCCCCCCAGATGAAAATGTGAAAAAACATTGATTTAGACTTGTTCATTTTGGAAAATTGTTGTTTAAATTGTTTGAAGGACTTTGTTATCCAAAAATCATGTAACATAAGTCAGACCCTCGTCAGAACAAAATGACCACAGTAACTATAATTAATATAATAATTATATATAATAATATATATACAAATAATAAACAAATCTATGATGTCTTACTTTATTTGGGCAAAGGTACATTTTCACATAGGACTTCTGCCTAGTATATCTTCCGACGGTGCCCAAACATTACGTTGGCCAGGTGGTTATTATCTTCCAATTTTAGTTACATTGACACATCTGTATTGGCTTCTATTGACCAATAAGTAACAAGAAATTGCTGTACAGAAAATGCAAATGAAAAGGGTTACAGGTCATAAAGATGAGTTTTGTGACGGGCTAATCATCTAATGTTCATAAAACAGCTTTACCTACACCACACAGAACTTAATTTGCTGCTTACTATAGCTCAGCACTTTTGTAATAGATCTATTTTACTTTATTAGCTGCATTTTTATATATTTGAATCGTATTTTTCTCATCTTAACTTAAGTATATTTTAACGGTATATTTGTTGTTGTTTATAGTTGTATTGATACTATTTTAGAGGGCATCTTTGCCTTCATTCAAAGAGGCCAGTAGAAAGCTGACATGCATATAACCACTAGGGCCTCCACGACACCCTAGTTATCGATACTGATTTCATTTCCAGTGATGTTAAGTGTTTATAATTGACTATATTTACTGTTAATGGTATGTTTTTGAAGTTAATCTCTTAAATGTGCAATGTCCCGCTCAGTACACATCTTGGTTGAAACTCTTTAATAACCAAATTTAAGGAAGGCTGACGAAAAAATATTTGTTTTATTAGATTTTTTAACTCTAAAATATCAACATCAGTCTCAAAAATCCAGTATTGATACCTCTTAATATATAAATTAATAATTCATTAAATGCATGCATAACCAAATGAGTAATCCACACATTGTCCTGCTGTCATTAGTGTTCAGACCAGTGATTTAACTTCAGTCAAGAGTCAATGCTACATATTCTGCCATTTCTTCTAAACGGAGCAGAGCACCGTTTGACCTACTTTAAGTTGGAGAAGCAAAGTTGGTCAGAAAGTGTAACAATGAGGTAAGCTGTCCTCATATCAGCGCCGGGGGGGACTGAAGCCACTTCAATGGCTCCAATCTGCACAGAGCTGCTGACAAATTATCAAAACAGCCCTGAGCAACTACCACAAAACTCCGTGATGGCTATCCAACCTCTGCTCTACTGAGGAAGTGAAACATTAAGCACTTTTCCAATCTCACATCGTGTACAGTGCAGTCTCCTTCTGGGCTGTTTGTGATAATATGAACGAGCTGTGAGACAAACCAGAGGAGAAACAGTGACATTTCAGTGTACATACTCTCTGCTATGGACCATGTGTGTTTGGACGAGTCCGGGCGACATGTGAGGCAAGGGCTGCTGGGATTGGACTCCCCATCACTGTAGCATAGGCCGTCAATGTTGCAGGTTTTCTCCTGGGAAGCAAAGACAATAAATAACACAGAAAAAAAAAATCACGTTTAGTGTTTATTCAAACTGTCTTTCAGAACTTAAAACATGCAAAAACAATCCTTTATTATACAAAATAATACAAATACGTTAAGTCATCTAATCCTAAATATTTGGTTGATATAATGAGTTGAAATGTAGAAATTTTAATACTGAAGTCTTTCAAATCAGTTGCTAAATCTGTTGTTTCAAACCAATACAGAGAATTTAATGCAATAACTGATCCTGATTTCTTTAGGAGGTGCCTAATTTCCCCGCTGTGGGACAATAAAGGCTTATCTTATCTTATCTTATCTTATCTTAATCACACTCTTTTCATGCCCGTCTGCATTTGAGTTACACGTCCTGCAACAAAATACCACCTTCTTGCTGGATGTTATTTCCCCAAATGGCTGATAACCGTCCCTGTCAGCAAACATTTCTCATAACACTCTGTTGTACAAGCTGTTATTTCTTCAGGGCATGTGTGCTCTTTTTCAGCAGCTTTCTGCTTGAACCTAACATTCACATAAAGCATGAGCTCTGGACATGACTGTGGGGCCCTCAGGACACAATGACCAGGGCAAATAAAAAATAAAAAAAACAATTAAAAAATGCAGTTATAGGTGCAGACTGCAGAGGCAAATGCACCCTCCATGTTATCAGTGGATGATTTTTAACTTGTGTTTCCGCCTGTTCAGACCAGACCAGCTGTTATAGCAATCGCCAGCACAAAGATGAACTTAAATGGCTTGTTGGCGCGCACTCTCCAAAATGTAGAAAAACCTGACAGTTATGTCGGTTTAACCTGATATAGAGAGATAATCAATTAATCATTTAAGTCGTTTATCAAGCAAAAATACATTTGCCGTTTCCTGCCTCTCAAAATATGATGATTTGTTGCTTTTCTCTGTTTTATTTTTGTAAACTGTTGGAAAACGTGATGGAATATTTTACTATTTTCTGCCATTTTTTATACTAAACAACTTACTGTAAAAATAATCGATAGACTAATGGATAATGAAAATAATCGTTAGTTGCGGCCCTACTTCAATATATGTTTTCGTGCATTCAAGTGGAGGTTTAAATGCACATCTTAATGTCTCTAAAGGTGAGATTAGTGGCTGATTCTTACCAACATCACAACTTCTGCATAATGTAGCCTTTTATTTTCAGCACATTAAATAGCTGTAGTGATTGAACAATTTGCTTATTTTGTGCGAGTTATCCATGGCTGCCACACATCTGTCCTCGGGTGCCACCTAGACTAGAACTGGCACTGGTTCTGAGTTTCACCCAGTACAGATGGAAACAGAGCTCTAAACCCTGATGCAGAGTTTTTGGGGCTGAGAGTTCGGATGAGGATGTGACAGTTAAAGGATGAAGGAATGCAGGCTGAGAGGGAAATATTATCTTTGGAGATGTTGCTACTTTTTGATGCACGTATTAAATTAATATCACTATCAAGAAAGATGTCTTACCCTCAGGGTACAGAGGACTTCAGTGTCGAGGCTGCAGATCTGGCAGGCTCCATCATACAGAGTCAGTATCTTGGCATTACTGTAGCTGTAGCCATCATTGGATACCTGCCATCAGCAGAAGCTTGATTACTGTGGATCACTGGGAAAAGGCATTAAACAAATAAACTGAACTGTAGGAAGGTGAACTGTAGTCGCTCACATCCTCAGCTACTCAAATATTTCAATACATTGTACAATCTGAGAATAATGTCTGCCAACAATACAAACTGCAGGTACTGCGATGCTGGGAGGCCCTCCTCAGTGATTAATGTTCTCCAAATCTAACTGCTGTGAAAAAGTATTCCCACACTTCCACTTGAGTCCATTTTCCTCCTAGTTGTGGGTCCTTTCCACGACTGCAGCCAGCAAATAAAAACAAGCAAATCTTCATCTGTCTGCTTTTCATTACTTCAGTGCAGATTTAATATGAACATCTCATACTATGAGATTCTGAGATAATTAAACATCTTGCAAAATAAGAATAGAAGTTAATCGCTAGTTTTGAGAAGGAATCAAGGCTGGGAATGGAGAAACGAAAAATGAGCGAGAAGGAGACCAGCATCAACAAGGAAGGACGGAGTAAATGGATTGATTTTTTTTACAGCAGTTTCACCAGTGTGCATTGCAGAAATGGTTGGAAACATGTATGTGTACAAACATGTGTACAGACCGGTAAGAGGGGAAGGGGTCTATGTTGGAGGAAATGTGGAGAACAGCTGGCAGATCATTTCCATGTATTCTGGAGCTGCCCAGCTATTCGGCCGTACTGGCAGGAGGTAATACAGAACGTTTTTGGTGACGGAATATCGATTTGGGCAATATTGCAGCTCATTTATTGGTGCAAGACAAATATCTATTGAAGATATTCTGATTATTGTGACTATTATAAACAGCCCGAACCTCCAACAAAGACTGATTGGATAGATAATGTGACTAATGTTCAAAGTATGGAGAGAATGACTTTTTCACTGAATCTACAGATTGATAAATTTAAATATTTGCAATCCACGGGAAAAATCGATTGTGTTTGTGACCTCATGAGATGATTACTGATCCGTTACTGTATGAACTGACATGTATTTCCATCAGTATGACATTTGTATGAATGCAAAGGTGACCAACCATTTGTTCCACTATGTTTTGTTGTATTTCTATGTTTCTTTAAAGAAAGAAAGTATATATAAACATAAGGAATGGTTGGAAACATGACTAACTTTGATCTGCCAGCGGGCCAGTGGTCTGTTCGTGACAGTCTCCAGGTCCCAGTCTGCAGGAGCCCAGCTGTCCTCCAGGGGGAGCTGGCACTCAAGAGCCGTCACATCCAGAAAGATGGCCAGGACAAACTGGGGCTCATCCAGAACCCACTCCCCATCCACAAACTTGATGGGAGACACAGAGGGAGAGAGAGGGAGGAAGCAGTGAATGGTAGCGGGTCCAAAAGAGAGAGAGAGAGACGTGAACAGAACAGGTAAGGACAGAGGAAAAAAAGGATAAAGTAGAAAAAGATGAGAACAGATGAAAACACAGATGTCAGCTGTAAGGGCAAAAGAAACAGAACAAGAAGCAGAAAAAACACAAAGTACCTTTTCTTTAACAAACTCACACTTGAGCTCGTAGGAGTCCTTAAAGCCCTGACCGTAGACCTGGATGGTGGAGCAGTCTCCCTGTCGGACGTCACACAGACCCTCCTTCTCCAGCTCAGTGATCTCTGGGATCTGGTCTTCACAACACCAACAACAAAAAAGACGAGCATGGACTGTTAGACCCGAGAATTTACTGCACATCACAAACGCATATGTGTCGCGATCATAAGTCTGTCATCATAGAGGTCCTGTGGAAAGACAGATGTGTGCAAGTAACTGCTAAATGTATTACAATTAGGCTACAAACATAAAGATACCTTAAAATGTTCTTGTGGTTTAGGTGTAGGTCAATTTAATACCATTATAGTAGTTTTGGCTTGTTTTTACTTTAATGTACTGTGAGCTGTAGCTGTAGCCTGCTTCATGAACCTAAAGAAACAGCTGCATGTTAGTTTTCTTATATGGTAGCCAGCTGGCAAATTTAGCAAAACAACAAACCTTATTGTTAAAATGTGACTATACAAGTGAATCTGAAACCTTCCCCGTCATGCCTCCCTTTCACTGGGTATTGGTAACAAAAACAGGCCAGACAGGACATTATTTTATTGAAATAACATGAACTGTGTGTTCCTTTTGGCTGTTTTCAGCAAAAAAAACAAACAAACCTACAGACAGACAAAGTTAGCAACTAGCTGGTGAACATGGTGGAGCATTTAGCAGCTAAAGAGCCAGACATTTTATTCAGGAGTTGGTAGAGACCAAAAACAGGGCTAAAAAGAAAGTGACTATTAGACTTAAATTCATTAGGTATACAGAAATACCCCAAAAAGTATTAATACTGCTTTAATAGCCAGAACGTCCTGTAAAGGTTACATGTATTTGTGTGCGGGAGTACTGCCTTGTACTTATTGTACCTATTGTATGTATTTTGTAGGGAGTCTGAAGGTTGCAGATAGACCGATTTGTGAACAGATAAACAAACAAAAAAAACAACAAAATTAATCAAAATGCAGTTTTAGAGAAAAACAAATTCTAAATTAATCTATAAAATTTTGTTTAACTGGCCAAATGTATTCAGCAACACAACCAGCTGTCACAGCCACTGTTGCTTCTGAAGTGTTATTATGTTATATTATTCAAAGACTTTGGCACAACGGACGCTCAATATTGATATTTGAGAGTTTAACAAATCTGATAGCGATATATCGACTGATATTCACACAACATGAACAAACATTTTTTGATATGGATTCCTTAAATTTCTAGGTTTAAGTTTTTTGTTTTATTTTTTTTTAAGAATTTGGGACAGTGTGTCGGTGTATGTTTAATATGTTACCAGACAGCACACTGCAGTCATATGATCCAAATCCAGGGAAGCAGACACAACCCCACTCTGAGCACTGGCCGTTCCAGTTGCACAGATTGGGACACTTGAGGACAGCCAGAACATCCTGGTACTCTTCTTCTCTCCTCCTCTCCTCCATTAGCCTCCTCTCACACTCATTTTCCAGCAGCGGTAGTGTTGCATTCAGCCACGACAGCTCATCCTTCAGCTGGAGGTCGGTAACACACATAGCCACCACATGGCTAATTAGTGACTCTTCCAGCAGGCGCCCGCAACCTAACGCTATGCTGGAGTTTGCCACAGCCTGCTGGCACTGAGTCCTGGCCTGCTGCTCGGTCAGGCCAGAAGGTGTGGGCCACGTTACGGAAGAGTCTGGTTGGACTGCGGCTTCATGGTCCTCCGGGAAAAAGTAGGTGAAGCCCTCCAGATCAGACTGGCTGAGGCTTTGGTGCGGAGAGTTAGAAACGTAATGGTGGGTCTGGCGTCTGTCTCTACGTCGCTGGTGGTGAGCTGAGGTTGAAGCTCCATCCCTGGAGGCTCTCAAGGGGAAGCTTCTTTTACGCAGCTGAGCGTCACTACCTCGATTCTGGGTGTTTCGGCTGGAGTGGCCTGGAGGCAGCAGCTGCCTGTCATTCCCTTCACCTCTGAGTAGTTCCACTGAGCTGATGTACTCAGCTGTGACGTCCAGAGTGGGGATGACACTGGGGAGATGCACGTTGCTGTGATGAGAGCAGGTGGAGTCGGAGGAGGTGACTGGTTGAGATCGGGCTCTGGGAGATGTGAGGCGGGGCCCTGCCTGACAGTTGCAGTACTTGCGGGGGCTCAGTGTACTCAGATGGGAAGGCACGGTGTCAAACAGGCTGCTGCCTGGAGGGAGCCTGAGAGAGGGAAGGAGAGGATGTCACTGAAGAGGCAACAAGGTTTGACAGGACGGTCTTTGCATGGCCACATTAACCTGATAGGAGGCCCTGGACTCCCATAGTTGGCATAGTGGTTAGCAGTGGTTATAATTAAATTACATACATCCAATTGACACAAAGCGAACCTTTGTGAACCTGGGATCTGGGGCCCAGGTGAAGCTGCCCAGTGTACCAGACTGGCAATCCTGCCTCTGCTCTTTTGAGATGATGTTTACTAGAACAAAGCTTTGGAGAAGATGCTTGGCTCCTGGATGACTACTAAAAATGTCTAAAACTTATAGACATCCTAAATAGTCAACAGGCAAAAAGGCCTGTTTAGCTGAACAGCTAATATGCTGCTAGCCAGGTTCCAGACCACTGAAGCCCTGCTCTCATCTCATATTTGTTCAGCAATTCAAACAGGTTTGGTGTTGCTGCTGTTAAAGGCGGTTAGTGAAACAACTGACCAATCAGAGTTTAGTAGGCAGGATTACATGTCCTCTTCCTACATAAATAGCAAGTGTCTAGTTACATTCATGAAAAATAGCAACAAAAAAATTGCGACAAGCGTGGATGCGATTGACGCAGCTGTACAAGTTGGAAGTCATATAACAGAAATAACTACTCTTAAACTGACATACTGTATGTCTGCTCCCAGCAGCCACTCCCAAAACAAGACAGGTACATCACTCTAAAAAGCCCTGACCTCCATTCAGCGATAAAAGCATGCAGATCCTCCAGTGCGGCGCCCCCCGCTGAGTGGAAGTCGTTGTCTGACTGGCCGTCGTAGGTCCCACACAGGCCCTCAGTGTGGCTCTGGTCTGAACCGGGGGCTCTCAGTGTCAGGCTCATTCCCCAGTCGGACACGTCTGCACGAACAAACGCCCCCGACGAGAAGGTCATCTGCAAACAGTCAAGATTCAGGACTATCGCATGAAAACAGAGAGCAGGTTATCTTCAACAACAAGCAGCCAGCAAGGCGGTCCTGGCAGCCTTTCTTCTTTTGTTGCAAGAGTTCAGTCATATTTCCATATTTTTTAGTTCTCACACCTCCACTGACCTCAACACTAATGTTTTCAAACTGTTTAAAATATTTTTGGAAGTGCTCTGTAAGTTGATGGGGCTTTAAGAAGGTATCAAAGTGTATGCTGTATAACAAACATACATTAGTCTCATAATTAGTTTAAATATTATTATTTCCCCCCAAAAATGCAATGATTCTTATTTAATTAATTGAATAATTTATTCATGTTGTTGTTTCTTCTAAATAATCTTATGAACCTTATTTATGAACTAAAAGCTATGTATATAGACAACATACTGTACAACAGACAGATTTTTGAAGTGTGTCTGACTCGTCCTCACTCACCGTGACTTTGCGTCCCTGGTAGGACTCGGTGATGTGAATGCCGCTCTTGCTCAGGTCTCTGTTCTTCACAGACAGGTGAGGCTTGGTTTCACCCATTTCACCGCTGCACATGTCAAAAGCGACAACATCGCCGCCGTCCCTCACCACGAAGCCGCACACACATGAGGCGGCGTGCACCACGCTGCCGCACTCCCACTGACGAACATGGACCTCAAACGGCCAGAAACGGCTCTTATAGAGAACAAAGGTGCCTATTTGGTAGTTCTCATAGTGCCTGTGAATAGAAAAAAGACAAATATTCATTGAATCTTTTGCCTATATTTGCTATTATACTACAGTGCAAAAACAGACAGAAAAGTCATCATTAACCACATATAATGAAATGTATTAAACTGCAATCAAATTAAAGTTTATGATACATATAAAATACATTTCCAGATAAACTGAATAAGAGAATGAAGTACCTGCCATCAAATGTGATAATGTGAGGATCAGTGAAGGAGTAGCAGTAGGCTGAGGGGACATCCTTCACTGTTATCTGAAAAGATCAATTTAATTCCTTCTTAGAATAAAATACTCAGGATAAATGATTACAGTACACAAATGTACAGTTTGTCCTCCACTGTATATTTAAAAAACAACAGGGTCATATATCATAAAAGCAGTTTGAAACAAGCAGAAATCATAAGAAAAATAATTTAAAAAGAAGGTTAAATAGGAATACTACAATGTGCAAAGATCTAAATATTTAGAGAGATGAAGAACTATTTGATATATAAAAACCTTGTGAATTAATAAATTCACTATCACAAAATATCAGTTTTTCAAATTCCCCCAGGTCAGTTTCATCTGTTTACCTCCACGGGTTCTGGTGAGTATCCGTGCCAAAGAAAATTCTGTGTGACGATGGATTTAACGGAGATCTGAGTTGTCCTGTTAACATCTTTGACAAAGTCGGTGACGGGGCTGAAGTGGATCAGAGCTCGGCCACAAACCCCGTCCCTGCAGGGGCTCCGGGACAGATCCACCACACAGGAGGACAGAGACAGATCTGCACCCAGTAAACCCTCATCTATAACGCAAGTAAGAATGAGGTTCGGTTTATTTGCATGATGATAAAAGAGAAGTTTCAACCATGGCAATGAGTTAATGTCAGTTAGCTAGCTACAGGTGACAAAATCTGCCAGCAACCGTTGTCATTTCAGCCGCAAAATCAGTGGTTACTGGCTAAAATTTAGAAGCCTTCTTTTGTTTTCCTCCATCTAATGTAAAGGGACCAATGTTGCAAAAATTACAACAGATTTTGATTGGTAAATCTGCCACCAATTTCATTATCCAGTTGTCATTGTCTTGTTGTACTTAGTCCTCACCTTTACTGCTTGTGCTGAGCTGCAGAGACAGAGTGCACTGTTCTACAGAGGAGGAGGACTCTTCCAGACATGGAACAGGAACTGTGCTCTCAACCAGCAACTCATACAGCCTCCCATCCTCAGATACACTGCTCACCTCTGGCCTTAGCTGCACAAAACAGTTCTTCATCAACAACACATGACATTCAGAGAGAAAGAGGCTTCAGGCAAAGAGATATTTCTTGGAGGAACAAATCATCTCTTTAGCCAACAAGCTTTTGAGAGAACAGGCTTGAATGGCAACGAGGAAACTTGTCAAAATCTGAATTAAATTTACTGTAGTTTGAGGAGGATTTATTTATTTTGGGAGGGTCAAATAAACCTGGGGTTTTGAAATGTTTTGTCTTTAGTAGCCAGCAAATGAGTCTAAATCAGTCTTGTGGACCAGAAATAATAATCCTGTAACTTTTGGTCTGTTTTGTGTTACACAACATTTCTGCAGCCAGGTGGCCAACATCTCATAAACACTGGATCATGGCCCACTAATTAAATAAAAAAAAAACAGCAAGGAAAATAGAGAGAAGAGCAGTCAAAACGTTAGTGTGACGTAGTTTCCATTTTTTGTGTCTTTACTTTTCTCGCTTTTCTGTCTACATAAAAACTCAAAAACACTTTGTGAATTGTAACTTAACAGTGGAAAAACACCAATTTCAAGATCAATTGTAACTAAAAGTTGGCAATAACTTTTTTGTTCTTTCATCCATGTTGATGGTCAGCAAGATAGAGTCTTAATGTTAAAATATGGATATATTTTTTAACTTTGGACAGAGCCATGATAGCTTTTTCCCCCTGCTTCCAGTCTTTATGCTAAGCTTGGCTCCTGACTCTAGCTTCATACCCACAGACATGAGATTAGTATCAATCTTCTCCTCTAACTCTCGGCAAGAAAGAAAATGAGCGTGATTCTCTAAATGTTGAAATCTTCCTTTAAATATTTACCCATATACAGTACAGTCACTTTTTCTTCTGTGTACCTAAATATACATACACACAGGAATGTAATAAAAATCTACAGACAGAACCACTGTATGCAAAAACATACAGCAGCACAAATAAATGATGTCTCTTTGCTCCATAAAATGATTATAATAAATAAAACTTCAGATTACTGTGATGTACCCTAATCCCAGCGAAGAACTCCTGACTTTCCACTGAAGCACCACGGAGGTCAGGCGAGTCCAAGAAGAAACTGGAGCTGGAGCAGTAAATCTGAGAGACGTAGGGAGAGAAAGATTTATTGTCTTTCTTCAAAATCTGAATTGTTTTGCCTACATTGTAAAGAGACAGACAGAGAGAGAGCAGAATAAAAGGGGAAAAATCCCTGATGTATAAAAGGTTTTATAGTTAAGGCCAGGTCACACACACGACCAGCGGGCAGTAAAACAAAATGACATGTTGACAGGTTTCAGTAATAGCTTCAGTCGCTGTTGGCTGGAAGTCCAAGAGCAAAATCTTTGTCTTATTTCCAGAAGAATGGGAAGTCGAGAGCCGTAGTAATGCTCTACTGACAGCAAGTAACAAAAAACTCATTGAAATTAGACTTTAACCTCCCGACATGAGGTCAAGTTAGCCCTGAATGTTAGATTTCATTAGCCTAGGGGTATTACTATCACAGTGCTAATAATAACTCTAGGCTGAAGCTAGCAAACAGCAAGGGCTATGTTAACTTTATTTCCTAAAAACAAGCCTAAAGTGAGGTTAAGTTGGCCCTGACAGTTTCATTAGCCTATTGTGTGTGTTGTAGTGTCGAGTGCTAACAAATAAGTATTGCCTAAAGATAGCTAACAGCTAGGGCTAACTTATCCTCAGATAGTCCTGACTGTTAGCTTTCATCAGCCTATGGTTATTATTAGCCCAATGCTAAGAAATGCAAAAGCCTGATAAAGTGTTATCAATAAAATACTGTCACTGAATTATTTGGATGTTGAAGAATAAGGCGTCTACTGATATACCTAGGTGTTAGTTGTTCTTAAAATATTATTTATTATTACTATTACCTACACTGTTTATCACCTCTCGTCTTTTGCAAGAGAAAATGGACTTGATTTGTTTTGTTCTCGTTCTTGTCTTTGGGAACGCCCCCTTTAGTCCACTTTTTGACTAACACTAGAGCTAATTTTGAAACTGAACCGGACACAAGATCATGTTAAACCACTGCAACCCCCGCATCAGACCTTGTCCCCCAGACGGAGGTTGAAGCCGTCCAGCTCGATAAAGGCGGAGGTCTGTATGGTGGTCTCCTGTTTGAGCTCCTCCTTCCTGCCCTCAGGTGAGAGGCGGGACCAGGCCACCATGTAACCCAGGGAGCTGTTGGAGCTGCTCCCAAAGCTGCACTTCAGGTAGACGGTGTTTCCTGTCACCTCGGAGACAATCACTGGTACAGATGGAGTGGGAGGCTGCTTTGCTGACAGGAGAGAGGCGGAAAGAGATGATATTTATGCAAAGTGTTGTGTTCTGTGCATGTTGGTGGTGTAAAACCCACAACAGAGGTGGACGGGGAAGCCAATACAGCTGTTTGGGCTTTTATTAAAAAATCAAGGTCATATGTATGTCGGATAGTAAATGTACATCAGTGTCTTGTGTCAAAGTGATTAAATAAACTAAATAAATTACATCTGCAATTTGACTCAACTATTTATTCAACCTTGTCATATAAGTTGGTTTAAATTTGAAAAAGCTAAGTCCACCCACAGGCTCCCTTTTCAGCCTCATTAATGATTTTGGTATACTGTACAGTATATATACGCCTTGTACTTTCGATCTTGGGCTGTTTTTCATGGTTTAGGCTAGGACCAACCAGCATACAATGATATTTTGGACAATATTGTGCTTCCAAATTTGTGGAAACAGTTTGGGAGAGACCCTTTACTGTTTCAACACGACAATGGCCCTGTGCACAAAGCCAGGTCCATAAAGAAATGGTTTTCCCAGTTTGGTGGGGAAGAGCTTGACTGGCGTTAACACAGCTCTGGCTTCAACCCCATTCAGGTTCAGATATCTTGAGAAAAGTCTTCCCAGAAGAGTGGAGGCTGTTATAGCAACATATGAATGGCCATGGTTCAGGAATGAGATGTTCAACCGTTCAATCAAATATGGGTTTAACGTTTAGTTTACTACATACTTTGTTCAGGTGTCCATGTATTTTTGTCCATACAATCTATATTCAGTGTTGTCCCTAACCCAGGTGATATACTGTTAGTTTTATGCTTTATTTAACAACCATAAACAAATAATTTACTAACATATGGCTGGAGACTGATGCTAATTTCCATTCGAGGTGGATTTAAAAAAAAAAACATCCCACTCAGGGAAAGTAATACAACTGCTACTTCTAAACTTAAGTTAAATGGTTATGCAGAGGAAGGTAGCTGAAGCTGATGTATATGAGCAGGTCCAGCCAGAAAACATTCAGCCTGCTCTCTGAATTCAAAAGTAGAAAAGTGAGCTTGGGAATCACAGCAACCTGGATTCTATTATTTAAAACAAGTGAATGAACATATCTAATTAAACCTCCCTCCTTCTTCCCACCTCTGCCAGCTTCCTAAAACCTGCCTTGGCGTAATTCTCGACCTGGCTGAGGGCCGTCACCATGGAGACGAGGCCCAGCGGACGCCCGGGACACATGCTCAGCTCATTAAGAGGAGCGGCGAGGGGGCCGACGGTGCATTCCTGACCGCATGGCAACTCCCTGACCTCCTGATTGTTTTGGTGTTTGACCTAACACAAGGAGACAAGCGTAAGCTGTAAACACAGCAGCAGGAGCCTCACTTTTACATGTTCCACCGACGTTCACCTCGTCAGGGCCGCAGGGCAGCGACGTTGTGGGTAAAGTGTCCAACATCTCTGTTAGATAGATAGGAGAGCAATAATGGCACATCATTAATTCACAAAATAGATAATACCACATGACAGAGAAGAGACTTTGTTTCTAACATTTTATCTGGGAAACAGTTTAGTTAATGCAAGTGTCTGATGTTGTTGGTTTGACGTGTATCCCAGAAAGGAAGGGAAAGCCTAACACTCATTACTCTGTTGCAGTCTTGTTCTAAAGATTTGCTATATTGCCTTCTTCAGGATAATGTTGTATCCTGCCTCTGTCTGGGCACTATGGTGTGTTCACATGAGAGTAATACATCCTCATATTTACACGAAGCAGATATGAGCTGTCTGTAAGATGTTGGCACTCTCCATTGGTTATAGTTAATATACCACGGCCAAGGAAAACTTTCATTTCTGATTGACTGTAAGGCGTATGTTAGAGTGATACATCAGGACACCTCAAACACAGAACTGAATAAATACAACAGGTATATTAAACTGCAGGTAACTATAGAAACAATACGTCTGCTTCATGCTGTATTACCATTTAACTCTCAATTAAACTGGCAACAAACAAACTTTAAAAAAAAGGATGACAATTTGAATACAGATCTTTTATTTATGTGGTAACTGGCCATGCTATAAGCTTGATAGTATACTCTGAAGAGCCCTAATATAGAAAATAATGGACTTGCCAGACTTTGCTCTACCTCGTCTGTTTTATCTGTTCGGGGGTGAAACGGCCGACTGAAATACGCGTCTGTGTCTGTAAGAGCTTCTATCCTTTAATGCAAAATGTTTATAGCAACCTTTGTGATGCATTATTCATGTGTTATAATGTCTTATGTAGATTAATGTAAAGCAGTATAGATTTGGACTTCAAAGAAAGTCAATTGTTAAGTTGAGGGTTGAAATTAGAATTTTTTAAAAGATGCAAAGTACTCTGAAACAAATACTGTATTCATGCTAAGCTACAAGCAGCCTGGCTCTCTGAGAAGGACCAGACACACAGCAAAACTGCTTCTCCAGATGGGTTCAGGCTCATAGAGATTTTATAGCACATACATACACTAACTTTAAGTAACTTTAAGTAGCTAGTCAAAGCTACAAAGTAGAAAGAGGTTAACATCATGTCAGGTAAAAAACATCTTCAAATACAAGCGCATTTGAACTTCAGCTGCTTGTCTTAGGCTACTTTACCATTTGTATGACATAATTACATTAAGGATTATCCAAAGACATGCAAGTTAGGTTAACTGGTGATTCTAAATTGTCTGTAGGTGTGAGTGTGAATGTTTGTCTGTCTCTATGTGTCAGCCCTGTGATTGACTGGCGACCAGTCCTGGGTGTACCCTGCCTCTCGCCCAATGGCAGCTGGGATTGGCTCCAGCCCCCCGCGACCCTCTTAGAGGATAAGTGGTATAGACAATGGATGGATGGACAAATACGGATCTTTCTGTTCTGACATACCCTGTGCGCAGTATCCCATGCATCCCTGTGTAGGCTGGAGCAGGTAAACATTGAAGTCTCCACAGTTGCGGACGGTGACTGGGATGCGGAACATGCAGCAGTCTGTGCTGCTGCTCGGGAAGAACTGCCAGGCAGCGCAGGCCGTCAGTTGCCTCACCTCCAGAGGCCCCGGCAGGGACTCACCTTCACCCAGAGACAGCCACACAGGAGCCTGAGTCCCACAGTGGTTCACCTGGATGTTTAGAGATAGAGGGGAGACATTCAGACAGTTCTCATTTGTTCCTGTTGCCATACAACATCTTAAATCAGTAAGGACTGCCACCTTTTGAAGCACTACCTCCTTTTAATGTAGCTTTCATTGTGTTTTTTTTATGTAAATGTGTTTTAATGGGTCCTGTCTGGATGTGATATGTTGTGTTCTAATGTAGCCCCTTCTTAATAGCAACTTTTTGCACATGCAAGCAAAGACAAATTTCTGCCCTTTGCACACAAAAGGTAGACAATAAAGTATTTTCTATTTCTATTTCTATTCTAGAGGAGAGAAATTCATACAGTTTGGTGACAGTGCACACGTTTTGACTGTCTAAGTTGAAATATGATATGATTAATGAAAGCTTTTACATTTCTATTCTTAATAATAATGTTTTATGCTTGTTCTTTCCCCAAAACAAATTCTCCTGAGTACAGGAAGTGGTGTGTTTTGTTTCAGAAACAACATTTTGTTAGGAATAATATCAAAAAACAGAAATAGGTAAGACAGGCAACATAGTGCCATGATGACTGAACAAAGAAATGTGTGTAAGGACATTGACAGTCACTGCAAACCTTGTGTATCTTAACATACTTGGACAATAAAGCTGATTCAGAAAACAGCAACACAGAAAATGAACCCATAATTTAAAAACAGACAAAGACAATGCCCACTTTGCACCAAAGATGTCAACAAAATACACAACCACTTTTAACCAATATAGCATACATCTGAAAATGCAAAAATCTGGATATGTATTTGACAAAGCTACAGTTTGTTGCACTTAATTCTCCTTTGAAAAACTCTTTGGCCTGACAAATCTAGCCATTTATCCGCCATCACCATAAAGACATCGCCTTATTATGTAACACATGTTCACAGCGATCCTCTCTTCCTTCCTCCGCCCACTCCTGTGGATATCCATCACCCAGGGAGAGCAGCGATGCCCTGGGAAGGCAGAGGGATGCTGACACTTCAGATGGATCCTGCAGGCTCCTCACAGCAGGCCGCCCGCAGGAAATGAGACACATTCCAGCTCTCCTTGCACTCTCCTTCATAAATATGTACACACAAACACACACACGGATAACTGTGTGTGTCCACGAGTGCATATGTATTCATGCTTGCACACATGCATATCTTATCTTTTGACAATGAATCACTCAGGTGATTCATTGGCCACCTCAATGAATCACCAGAGGCCACCTCAGAGTTTCTCCACATGAGGTCACGGATGGGGTCACGAGAGATTTCAAGGACTGATTAAAAAAACTAAATCAAACATCTGAAATATATCAACACTTCTATATAACGATCCTGGACCTCACCACATGCTTCTGAAAAAAGGGAATACAAAAGTGACTGACATGATAAAATGAGAGCTCCATAAATGCAACTAAGGTCACAGCCGCCACATGGTTAAGAAGCACTGGGATACCTGAAGTCTGACTTGATTGACATGGAACTTTTGGAGGCTAATCGCTAAATGTTGTTAATAAGGCTTCTAAAATCAGATTTTGTGCCGACATTTGAACTGTAAATTAAAATTTGACAATTTTTCTGCCAGAGAAGTTCCCAAAAAGACAAGTATAAACATTTTATTTCTTTACGAGTCGGAAATATCTCTCTCCAAACCATTGGTAATTACAGTGTTTGCAGATTCTTAACATAAATTTTGCCTTTTGTGCATGCACAATGACCACATCTTTATGAGCTTCATCTAAGGAGGGCTGGTTCTCAATGCTGCAACCGAGGAGCTGAAGTAGCTGAGGGGTTAGAGAGTTCAACTTGTAGCTCAAAGTTTGGCAGACGGAGTCCTTGATTAAGTACCTTAAAGCCCAAGACTGTTGAGGTGAAGCTTCTAACTGAGCAAAAATAGAGCTGAAGTTGCAGTGGAGTAGCCTGCAGATGTAGAAACTGTCTGAAAAAGGGCCTGCATGCTCAGCAAACATCCAATGGATATGTACATGCACATAAGCTACAGCACTGATGTTACTAAATATTCCTGATAGTTCATTTACTGTATGACGGAGATACACACATGTACACATACACATGTAGTCAGATTATTTCACCGTTAAATCCTCCAGTCTGTGTGTTTGCAAGATGTTTTTACAAAAAGAGATCATTTACCTCCACACACTGGGTGGGCATGCTCGCCGGCTTGTCAAAAATCTGAAACTGGTACCAGCCCGGAGTGAGGGAGTGGTCGCAGATGAAGTCCTGCAGGGCCGACTGCTGCAGCCAGCTGGAGCTGAAGGTGGTGCTGCGGTAGGGGTTCTGGAGGATGGAGTGGCCACCCGGCGCACACTCTGGAGGGAGCACTACATGTGCAGCCAGAGAGACAACATAAGCACTGGATGTACACCAAGACTGTCAATACCAATTATCAAATATATGGAAGGTTTTCTTCAAGATTTAAAATTGAATATCAAAGCTGATAAAAAGGTGCTGCTCAGTGTTGAGGTTTGTACACAAACCATGAAACGCACTTAGATGAGAGAGAGCTTGATTTAATCATTTAAGCTATGACTACATTTACTGTATAAGACAAAAATTATTTTGCACAGACAAAACTGACTTGTTGGAGTCTGTTGTCTCAATACTGAGGATGGATGACAACAGGTAGGCTCCTTTTAGAGAGATGGCTGCTCAAATCAAATTGAAGTAGGCTAATATACTTATTGGTGTTAAGTAATAAATAACTTATGAACCTTCATCATCTATATGATTGGTACTATCAGCCTTTTGAAATATGTGGACTACTATAATGAAGGTAAAGCAAAGTATCTTCTCACACCTGAACCCATGTGTTCGACTTTCCCATTAGGTCACAGGCAGGTATGTAATCTGCAGTTTACAGTTTCCTCTTAAAGAATCTATCACAATGAACAGACTCTTCATCAGCACGAGGAAATCAGTTTCAGAAAAGACCTGAGCTGGAGCCAAACCTAACAGCATTATTATTAATGGATTTTCCCAGCAGGATGTGACTGCTGATGTCCATATGATCCATTTTAAAGATATGGTTTCACATGAGTTGTAACAGAAAGGGAGGAAGTACTTGGTATTCAACAGCTCGTGGTAAAGAGCTGCTGCAAACATCATTCTTTTTGCTTATTATAAGCATGTTACAAAAACTTCAAAGAATCTCGTACTTGTCCATTTGAGGTCAAATGTTAATTTAAAGCAGGAGGTGCAAGTCTTTATTTGGATCAATTGAAAGACATCCTTTTAAAACTTTACTGAGTGGAAGGAAATCCTAAAACTGCTACAGAGAAAGGAAAAGGTCGGCAGGTTAAAGGTTAAAGGAGGACTCTTAAACACACAGTTTGAGTGCTTTGGGATCATTAGAACAGCCAATAAAATAAAACAAGGACATCGTAGATCTATGTGCAAAACGTTTACCAAGGAAGATGTCAAGGCAACCTCTGGACATGACACTACGGTGTATTGTTGTGACCGCATGAGCCATTTCCACGTGTGAAACTGAGAATGGACAGTGGCTACAAGAATCAGTAAGAGAGGATTGAGACTTTAAATCTCATTAACATGGCTGGTTCCAGACCTCTGAATCTCCACCTTCATCTCAGATTTGTTCAGCCATTCGAATGGGTCTGGTGTTGTGCCTGTTGACGACTGTTTGGATTGGGATGTCATCTTCCTACATAGCTAGCTGCCTTGCTACATTTATGACAAATAGCTACAGAAGAACGGCGACAAGTGTAGATGAGATGCAGCCCCTGAATTGAGACACAGCACAATACCGGGCCTCGAAACCAGTAAACCGAGATGGAACGCAGCCATTATTGATATTAATTCCACCTGTGGTTTTTCTAGTTTGTTATGTACGTTCACGCTGAAGAAGCAAAGCCAGAGAATCTTAGGCTTTTCGAGAGTTGGCAGTGGCAGAAAGTGACACACTAGCCTGTTTCCAGACCTCTGAATCGCCACCCACTTCTTAGATTTTTCAGCAATTCAAACAGTGAGGTGAAATCAAGTGAAAAATTCAGTCTATAAATCCAGTGGCACACCTGGGAAATTAGGGAAGAATGTTATGTTAAACTCAAGATCAGGCAGAGAAGACAGGTGACAAAGGAGGTCAAAAGAGGGAGATGCTTGAGGTTTATAGTGGAAGTTAAAACATGATCATAAACGTGAGAGCTGTAACAAGCTGTAACCAAGAGGTAGCGGCCTCTGCCTTTGTGCGGTGCAGTTTTCTGGCCCTGACCTGAGAGGTCAAGTGAAAGGTGATAGCCTGACTGAGTCTGCCACAGCGGTGACAGGCAGACCAGCCGCTGAGGGGACAACAGGAGCTGTCAAAGCTGCCAACAGACATTCATTCTCAACACCTGGTCGCTTCAGTCCTCATCAGCTGGACAGGAACTCCGAGAGTCCACATCCTGTCTGTCTGTCAGAGTGAGCACCCCAGAGCCAACAACCCATGTGGGTGAAAAGATGGTGAGCTGTGTGTCTCTGTTTTCCATGACAGAGATACATTACATTATGATGATGACAGTTACATGATGGATGAGAAGGTGTCAGCTTCTTTTTGGCAGAGGGACAAAAAACTACCAGAGGACTCTGAGGACTTGGAGCTCTTACAGTGATTAAATTAGATGCTTCGTCCAATTTTTGGTTTGTAAATTGTTATTTTTCTTACTGAAGAAGACGATGACTTCCGTTATCAGTCAAGAGTTTTAACAAGATGTTTTTCCATTCAATGTGTGACAACAGAGCGCGCGCAACTCCTGTAGCGCGTTTAAACAGTCAAAATCAGAGTTTTTGAATCACCCAAGAGGGGCGAGCTTACCTGTTTGAGCGTGCATTGCGTTGGGAAGTAAAAACACAACGCACGGAAGAAGTTTCAAAACTGTTGCAAGTCTCATCGTCCTGCAGCGTCCAGCGCGCGACTTTGCAAACCAAACAGCGCGAGCACTAGTTGGCACGGTTTTACCGAAAGTCTGCTCGGAGCGACAGGAGCGCAGCCGTCGTTTCCGTTATCCGACCCAAAAACAAAGTGAAGCAGGAGGGAATCCTTGCAGGAGGTAGTTCGTTTGTTGAAGTCTCTCCTGGTTGGAGGACTGGAGGCTGATCCGAGACGCCGGACTGCGGATGCTGACCACAGACTGCTGCGGGCTGCAGCATCATAGTGTGTTAGGAGGGGCATCAGCGGTACACCTTCTGACCCAAACCTCCAACACCTCTGCACACAGCTGCCACCAGCGGTGGAAGAAGCACTCAGATCTTAGTGTAGAAGTGTAGAAATACTCTGTTACAAGTAAAGGTCCTGCACTCAAAATTTTAGTAAAAGTAAACGTATTAGAATAAAGTACCAAAAAGTTCTTATTATGCAGATCATTGATCATTGACAGATTAATGTATGTATAATTTTAAAGTTGCAGCTGTTAAAGTTTAAGGTATAATAATATATCACATTTTATTTGTTGATAATTTATTGTTGATAGTAACAGACAAATGTAATGGAGTAAAAAAGTACAATATTTCCCTCTGAAATGTAGTGAAGTAGAATAAAATGGAATTACTCAAGTTAGTACATGTACCTCAAAAATGTACTGAAGTATAGCCTAGTACTTGAGTAAATGTACTTAGTTACACTCCATCACTGTGTGCCACTGAGTTGCAGAGTATTACGTCTTAATACTTAAGATTAAGTTTTTATTCCGAAAGATCTAAATGTTTTATCAGAGTATGGCTGCAACTAACAATTATTTACATTATCGATTAATCGGCAAATTTTCTCAATTAATCGATTAGTGGTTTGATGTCTAAAACATCAGAAAATAGAGAAAAATTAACGTCATATTTTCCCAGAGCCGGTGGTGGAACGTAACTAAGCACATTTACTAAAGTACTGTACTTAAGAACAATTTTGACATACTCGTCTAAACTGAAATTGCTTGTTTGGTCCAATCAACAGTTCGAAACCCAAAGATGTTTAGTTTACTATCACAAAGAACAAGGGAGTGTTTTGCATTTTTATTGAAAAATGACTCAAACGATTACTCAAATATCAAAATAGTTATGAATAACTGAATAATCAGCTATTGTTTCAGCTCTAAACAACAGACTACTAAACAACAACAAAGCAAATTTGAGAACTTTTTCTAATTTGAATACCATAATACCACAAAAACAAAAGTCAAAAATGAAAAAAGTCAATCAGACAAACAAACAAAAACACGATTTCTGGCCATTAAAAATGTTCTGTCGACATCCGGATTCATTGAAATCATATTTACAAATTTTACATTTATAATGTTCTATATACAGATATGGAGATTAATCAGGGTGAAGCATCATAAACCTAAATTCCTTTATTCTGTAGGCTTCTGTTTTCTGTATCACCTTTACTATCCAAACATTAAAGATATCCACTTCATCAATCTAATTACTGGGTGTCTGTTATAAAATCAATTATCTGAATCGACTTAAGCCTGTAAAAGTGTCTGCACCAAAGTTTGTTTTCTCCGTTTCTAAAGGGGGGAAAAGCAGACTGATCATGGAGGTTCGCTACTGGCCAGCCACAGATATTTCATTAGTCACCACTCCAAACCACTAAAACAGATGGCCCACATGCTGCATTTTTCAGGGAAACGGCCTCGGCCAAAGAGTGGGATTTTGGATAAGCCAGATATCACATTCACGTCCTTTCCAAACTGCCCGTTTCCATTCTCACGCTTTAACTGCAGCCGTGCTACTCAGATATAGAGTTTCACTGGCAGGAGCTGACGATCTGGAGTTGATTGTTCTGTCAAAGACCTGAAACTGATCTCTTTAGAGGAGGAAATAAGAAACAGAGGAAGTGATGGCTCAATTTTAATTGTAAAAAAAAACGGTCAATTCTGGAGGCTGACGCTTTTTTTTTTGCAGTGGCTATAGTTCATTCAGTGAGGTTAGATGAAGAGTAGAAGCAGGGGATATAATGTGTGTTATTTTGGTCAGTTATATGCTATAATAAGAGCTACAAGGATAGAATAGATGAGATTCTCCCATGCAGACTTCTTCGAGTATACAGCCAATTGTAAACAGGAATCCAGATTTTATATCTAATGTGTTGCATGTTAAAAAAATGTAGGCCTACAACTCACATTATTGATTAATCTGCAGATTATTTTCTCAATTAACTGATTACTTGTAATGAAAAATGATCACAGATTCGTAGAACCCAAGGTGACATCTTCAAATGTCTAATTTTGTCCAACCAAAAGTACTAAACCTAAATATGTTCAGTTTACAAAGATATAAAACAGAGAAAAGCAGGAAATACTCACATTTTAGAAGCTTTTATCAGCAAATGTTTGGCATTTTTGCTTGAAAAGTGACTCAAATGATCATTTATTCAGATAGTTGCCGATTAGTTTTCTGTCGACTAATTGTTTCAGCTCTATGACAATCTTCCCATCTAAAGGCTGTTTGAGCTGATTTTACTTGTTTAAAAGGGGAAATTAACTCTGGTGTAGGAGTAGAGACTTTTTTCCAAAGGACTATTTTTGAAAGTTTAAGTAAACTGTGAAGTTTCAATAAAGTCAGTGAGACAATATTTTGTGATTAATGATGAATAAACCTTTGGACGATTATTTCTGCAGGTCTAGAGAGAACCAATGGGAAGCTGACAGCTGTGCAGGTCGTGGACTGCGCCTCCTGTCTTCTCCCAGTGCAACATGGAGGTGCCTGACTGTCTTGTTGAAACGCTCGTCTGTTTGGCTCCCAGGCAGAGGAGGGATATAACCCCTCCCTCATAAATCTCCTGGACCATCAACCTGCTAAGAGCCTGGAATAGCCATCAGGTAAAAACCCACTTTCTTCCATCTGCTCATGCCTCCTCTTACACAAACGGCAATTAAATCTCAGTCGGCCTCCCGGATGGAAAACGTGAATCTATGACCAGTGAACATATACGTACATGACATGTATTGGTTTGTAGCTTTCAAGTTAAATCCAGGGAGCAAAGAAACGGTAAACAAATGGGGATAATGGCCTCATTTAATACTTAAATCTACACACATGAGCTCAGTTTGTGCAATTTTCTCTCATTATAATCAGCTTTGCAGACGTGGGTGAGTGATATCAGCTAAATGATGCAGGGAATGCAAACTGTATATAATTACCTTAACCTCCACCACTGACAGGAAAACTGATTGTACAACTTAAAAGACTTCAAGAGTACACAAGCAGAGCAGGAAAGCACAGGAAAGTGATTCAAACACAGATAAATTTAAACCCCGGTCCAAAACCACGTTTTCCCAGGTTTTACCTCTTTCTCTTCCTCGTTGTTGTGTCTCCCCCCATCACCTGCATGAAAATCACAAACATCAGTTGAAATGAATAATTCAGCACCTGTACGAGACTAAATCAGCGCTCTGATTTACAGCCCACATGAGGCTGCTCATGTTCAGTAAAGGGTGAAAGTGCTTATTTAGTACTCAAGCACATTGGGATGATGGTGCTTCCCCACTGTCTTTGTTGGGTCCCTGTGGCGTAGATTTGGGCAACACCATGTAATGATAGTGTCTTGGCTAACACTTGCATGAGTGGTGGAAGAAGTGCTCAAAATGCCAGTGAAGATTCATCTTAATCTTTCAGGTGGTACGATGGGGAAAGTTGAACCTACATCACTCTGACTTAAGTAAAAGTGGCACCACACAAGTAACAGTCCTACACTTTATTATTTGGGTGTATCTGATGTCTTTTTCGGAGAGAGACCAGTATAGAGCTGGCAGGAAATGAGTGGAAATGACATGCAACAAAGGTCCCTGGCCCCTGACCCGCAGGCCACCGGTGCCTTGAGCTATTGTTGGCATGCTAACATGCTCACAGTGACAATGCTAACATATTGATGTTTAGCAGGTATAACGTTTATCATGTTAATTATCTTAATTTAGCATGCATGCTAACATTTGCTAATTAGCACTAAACACAAAGTACAGCTGTCCAACAGTTGTTGAGACGTCTCGCTAAAAACCATAAATGTCAGTCTCATGGTGGTGCTAAAGGAATAGTCAGGGGGTCACCAGAGTCATTAGGATTTGTCCTCTGAAGATCATGACTGTCTGTACAAAATTTCATGGCAATCCATCCAATAGTTGTTGAGAGATTTCAGTCTGGAGAAAAGTGGTGGATCGCCATCCCTGCAGCCATACCGCTAGCAAGGCTAAAAATAATAATAAAAGAAGGAAGGCCAAAATGAAATTAAAGAAAGAATGAAAGAAAGTAAAGACAGATTAAAAGATGATATTAGCAGTTTTTCAAGAACGTATCTCATCTTTTAAATGTAAAATCTGATCTATGAATCTGCAAGATATTCAGATTTTCAGGTAAAATGAATACAAAATGCAACATTTCCATGTGAAATGTAGTTGAGAAAAAGTACAAAGTCTCCTAAAATGAAAATACTACTAATTGAAATTCATACTTAGGTGCAATGCTTGAGTAAATGGACTTAAGTTGATCTACTTTCCACATCAGGAGAGAAAAAACACATGAGAATTGCTGAGTGTGGGTTTGTTTTGTAATTGCTCCGTGCTGCAGAAGGAACTGCTTTGTGTTTCGTTACTGTAGAGGATAAATGTGACCTGAGAGCAGCTGGGTCATGACACAAGCTATTCCTGCCTCCACCCCCGACATCCAGCCTCCCATCACATACCCCAACCCAGACTGACAACTCAACATTATCTACCAACAATGCAAACAATGACTTTTACAGTCTTTGACCCAGTAACAGACTAATTCTCCAAATCCTATCAGTCAAACATAATTGAAGACCGTAACACTCGTAAAAGAAGTTATAGGTGAGCTTAGCATGAAATTTGAGAGCCTTAAAAGTTATAGAAACTAAAACAGTGATGGTAAACTCCAAGTTTTGGCGTCAAACTTCTTTCAGGGTTCACCTTTTTTTAACTGGCAGAAACACATGGCAGGATATGAGGTGGTACGATTTAATACACTAACAGCAGCATCAGTAGACTTTAATGCATGCTTTATTTCTTTGCAGATCTGTGTAATGAGTTGTATTACAAAGATCTCTCAGGATGTGCCCTGCCAAGCATCCAAATTTCATATACGTTTTCTTACTGAATCTAGTTTGTTTGTTGCCAAAAAAATGGTGTCAGAAATCATACTACTGTATGTTTAGTCTGTCTGTTTTGGTCCAAAAGAAACATGAGAGGGGTGACCATCCAAATATCTCATCAAGACTTCAAGTTTACTCTGCAGAAGCATCTCTTTTGTGGTTGAACATACTTAAAGCCCCTAAAAACTTGAAAGTTAAAATTCATTAAAAAAAACATCCTTTGATATTATTTATTAAGAGTTTAACAGTCAAAAACTCAGTTAATCTGCTTCATCGGGACTGTGGGGGTGTGGTTTGATTAGTTTTGATTGACAGTGCTGGCAATAAAAGCAAACAACCACACAACTGTCATTTTGATTTAAATGTTGCCAAACTAGTAAGAAAAGTGAGGACAAAAACACAAAATACAGAAATCTCTCACGTGAAATAACCAAAACTAACTTTGACAGAAAATGGTGTGTTCATGTACCGTAGGACCCTATTACTCATAATGAGAAGCTGGTTGAGATAATATCTTTTAAGCGTCTTTGAATTCTGTCAAAGGTTGTATTTTCAACAAATTGGACTACTTTTCTACTTTAAATTTCAACCAAAAATAGATGTACTGTATGATGACTTATGCTGTTGGAGTTTACATTTTATGTTTTGTTTTTGGGACTATTTTCCTGTTCAGGGGACTGTGATTTCCTACTCCCTAGAAAAAGCTGAAGTGGACGTGGGAGTTAAAGGGAAAAAATGGACTGTAAAAGTAAAAAATGGCACTTCATCATCAAAATAACAAATGTAGCAGTGTGTGATTTATTCACATTTATGACTTTTCATGATTTATTGAATTTCAGTGATTTACAGTATACCCCCCCCCCCCTCCACTGTCTGAGCTGAAATGAAAGTAAAGAGGAAAGAGAAGGAAGAGCTTTTGATCTGAAAATCTCAAAAATCCGCTCTCGTCTCAGTGACAGCGCTCAAACAACAGTAAAAACAGATGGAGGTCCTGACACACAGTCAGACATGGGAAAAGAATATAAACAAGTCAAAAGAATGAGACCAGTAGTTTCTTCAGCTCAGTCTTGGACACTCTGTTTCAGCTTGTTTCTACTTCCTTCAGCACTGACGTAGCCATAATTTACGAGCCTCTCTGTGTTACAGCGTGATTTATCTGTGGTACAACAATGCAATTAGGCTCCATCATGTTGTCAGAGTGACATGGAGACGTCTCTGAGGCCACTGAAAGGCAGGGTCAACCTCAGCATCTCGGGCTGTCACGTCTGACAAAAGGCTCCTGTAATTGTTTCAGCCAAGCCACTGATTGCACGTTGGCTGTAAATGTCACCGGATACAATGGAAGGAGTTTTTCAGACACAGAGCTGAGGGGCAAAAAGTCGAGAGGAGCCTCTGAAGGTGGCAGCTCCTGGTTTAACAGGGGCGGCGAGGTCAGCTCCTTCACAGGCGCTGTTTGGTCTCAGCTCGGGTTTCCTGTTGCCTTTGCCCCCTTGTGTCAGCTGTTCGAGTCATTACGAACAAAGTGACTACTGCAACAACTGTCTGGAACAACTCTGCTGCACACAGATCAGTGTTTACATAAGGGGAGCTCTTCTGCTTACTGTCTGGCCTCTGATGTTACTGTTTTTCTACTATAATGACCTCTCATAACACATTTGGAATATACAGTGGCTAAGAGAGACCACATTTTACAATGACTCTTTATAACTTATGTAACAAAAGTACAGTCAAGAGGAAGAAGAAAAATATTAGCAGCTCCTCATAGAGTCCACATGACATTATTTTAGTGAACACTTTATTGTTTTTGAATTCCAAACATATCCACATATGTCGCTAACTAATGCTGGTGCTGCTTTATTTATTTTACTGTACTTTCTGCCTATTTCCATGTAATTTAAAGCAGTATTCATTGATTTTCTTTTGGCCACTTTGGGGCAGGTAAACAAACTGAAGGTAAAGGTAACATGGCAAACATGTTAGCAAACAGTTGCTTACACATCCAGCAGATACTGAGCAACATTTGCATTAATTTGGAGTCACGTTTCTGGCGACCTGATTAATGTATTTCCAATATTCACTCTCCTTTTTGCTCCGTTTTGGTCTCCACCAACTCCTGAGGGAAATATCTTTAGCGGCTAAATGTTCTCCAGGTAGTCGCTGACTTTGTCTGCTGTTTGGTGCCAGGGTGTCAGAGCGTTTTTTGCTGAGCATAAATCAAAACAATAAAGTTGCAGGCTGGAAAACCAAAACAATGAGCTGAAAGATGCTAAAACGCTCGGTAGATGTGAAAGGAACTGCAGATTTGAGATAATTGTCTGTGGGTTTGTCACTATGAGTGACCCCTTTCACATCACACATATTCATTTCATGCGTTGTTAATATAAAAATACTGATTAGTGCAGCTTTAAACTTGTTGACACATTAAGGGTAAGTTCCCTCTCTCTGTGTGTCAAGTGTAAACAGGTAAGAATCAACCATGAAAAAAGAGCAAGATTCTAATCATAAAAATAGAAGACAGCGTTTTGATAAAGATCACAATGATGTTTACAAATGGGATCACTAGTTATGAACCTCAATGAGTCATAAACATCATCCAGAGTCTGTAGAAGATTGCTTAAACAATTTTGAAAATACATGAAATAAGGAGAAAATATATACTGTATTGCATTGTATTGTTATTTTATACTGTATATTGATATTTGACCATTTGGGAAACCAGCTGTTTTATTCTAAATAATAAAGCGCATGACATAAAGGAAATACAGCAGCCTTCCTTTTTGCTACAAGCTCCTTCCCAGACTATTTTCCTGACTTTTCTTGGAGGTTTAGTGAGTAAAGATGTCTAATGTAGCGATGGCAGACATTAAACAGCTTTCTATTTCAGGGCGATTGCAGCATGAATCTGGAAGAAGCATCATCTCTGCGCGCCAAGTCCCGGCCTGCTGCTGGAGACTATACTGTAAGCATTCATGATGTTGATAAAGTACACTGAGTTAGGGAAAGTTTATCTCACACAGTACTCTCAAAGTCATTTAAAGTCCAACCCCAAACCTTTATTCCTCCCAGTCTACATGAGAGCCTGTTCAGCTCTCACCATGGACTGAATCCTACTTTATTTGACGTATTTTGAACTTTACAACTACAGTATAGAAAAGGAGATTACTAAAGGGAGTGAACTGTCTGTTTCTGTTAAAAGAATTAAAGTAGCACTTCATACCATCAGCTGTTCTCTGTCTTTCACCACCTGAATGTTATGCTGCCATCTGGTGGACTTATCCTGACATTACAAGTTCATACACAATTGTTTCTGTTACTTGTGAGGACATTATACAAACTCACAGTGGTGGAAAACAGCTACGTACATTTACTCAAGTATTGCACTTAAGTCCAGTTTGGAGGTACTTGCACTTCACTGGAGTATTTCCATTTTATGCTACTTTACACTAGCCTACATTTCATAGGGAGATATTGTACTTTTTACTCCACTACATTTATTTGACAGCTATAAATTACCAGTTAATCAGATTAAGATTTCACATAAAGAAGCATATTATGGAATTATAAAACACAATGCACTGTTAAAGATTAGACCAGTGGATTCCAGTCTTTTTGGTTTGTGACCCCTTACAAAAAAGGGGAGAACAAGTACTTTGATACTTTAAGTACATTTTGCTGATAATACTTCTGTACTTTTACTTACGTAGGACTTTGAATGAAGAACATTTACTTGCAATGGAGTATTAATTAATGTATCAGTACTTTTAATAAGTACTTCTTCCACCACTGCACACCTCATTCACTGAAGCCGCTATGTGTAGGTTTTTATGGAATTATAGGATCTTACAAATTATTCCGATGACGCACGTTTTTGTTGGTGGAAATATGAGACAATACTTGCTTTTAAATATGCTGCTCCTACCTCCTGAAACAATATACAGAAGGACACATGTGATTATGTCTGATGAGTTTAGGTTAGTTTTAAAGGATCTGGAAAGTAGCACTGTTGGTCAATGCATTTGCTTCTGAATTTATTGTTTTTACTTTACTTTGATTTGGAGACTCAAACCTGTCAATGGATCTTAACTGGATCTTATCTATACTCCTCTGAGGCATGTGGCAGTTGTGTTAGACTGTGAATGTTTGTATTTATTGTAATAATGTTTTTATGCTGCCGTCTTGGCGAGGTCTCTCTTGAGAAAGAGAGAAGCAGCATTGAGTTTTTATGCAGCACATATCTGGAACAAACTCCCAGAAAGCTTGAGGTCGGCTCCAACTATCAGAGACTTTTCTGTTTGCCACTGCCTTTTATTGAATTCAGTTTGGGACTGTTTATTCATATTTTGCACTGCACTGTAACTGCACTGTCATTTTTATTCTCCTGTTTCCTGTCTCCTGTTTAATCTCTATGACTCTATTTTATTTTACTCTTTTAAATCATATTCATCTGTCTTTTTATATTGTCCTGTGTTTTTTTTATATCTTTTCTTAATGCTTTTTATGTCTTATGTAAAGCACTTTGAATTGCCTTGTTGTTGAAAGGTACTACACAGATAAACCTGCCTTGCCTATGTCTAACTAACTGTAACCAAAAAACAAAACCAAGTTTTCAACCCTTAAAGACTTGATTTTTGTCCCCAGATAGAAGAAGACTCCCTACAGACTCCCTACTGTGTAAACAGGATTTCTATTGTGACTCTACAACATCTGAAAACACAAACACATTCTTCTTTCTACAGTAAAGTCTCCAACATGCCGGATTTGTAAATGTGAAACTAAATGTAAAGATCTGTTCTTCAAGACAGAAAGAAAGAAGATAAAAACTTATAATCTACTGTATCTTTAAAATGAATATTCTACCTGCAACAGTTTGTCTTTAAATGGATTAGTACAGTGCAAAGATTTCAAGATGCCATGATTTCTTCTATTCATTGGGGCGCTTTGTTTGCACTGTTGCTAAGTTCCTGTTTTTGTTGACTGTCCTACTGTGCTCAGCCCACTTAACTTAATTCTTTTTGTTCTGAAGACTAAAGGCGCTCGTTACCAAGCAGCACTTTTTATGTGTTGTGTCTGTAATCCACCCTTGTGCCACTGTCTGCTACTTTCTCATGGGACAGTACAAGAAGTTCCACCTCAAACTCTTATTTAAACCTATAAGTCTCTAGAAGTGACAGGTCAGGAGATATCTGCTGGAAATTCAAGGTAAGCAGATTCCTTACTTTTCAAAATGGCTCCATATAGTTTGTTACATCCACTATCCTCAGTCTGCTTTGAAGAAAAAATCCAATTCTCCGCAAGTCAGAATCTCTCTTTTGCAAGAAGCAAATGGTTCGCACTCCCCGAGACTAATAGCCAGAGCGACGTGTGGAGCATCAAGCCACCAGATTTCTCTCTTAAACTGTACAGATCTCTGTCAGTTCCTCAAAAGAAAGAAAGAAAGACACATTCAAATCCAGCTGTACCCCAACCTAGAGAAACAAAGAGGAGAACTGGAATATTTCTACCAAAGGTTTTACATGAGAGTTACCAGAGGGAAGACCCTCTGAAGTTCATCGCATCATACAGGCCTCCTGATGCTCTGGAATCTGAGCTGATATTTGTCAAGACAGGGAAGTACCCTTCTGGACCTTACAAGAACCCCAAACCACATAACTTCAGACAGGTAAGTGTCTGCAAACACAGCATATGCTTTATACCTATATACTGATACAAGTAAGGCAAGCAGGGTCATAGTCAGTCAGGGTTTGTAATGTTTGATTTGACCACAAGATGGCGATAAACACAAAAGTAAAAAAAAAAAAAAAAAAAAAAAATTAACGTTTAACTTTTTGCTTTTTGTCACTCACTTCAGCTTGATGAGGACCTTCCAGGCATAGTTACTACATACGAGAGAGATCCTGGTAACCTCAATTTAAAATTGAAGTACATGGACATTCGTAAGTGGATTAAATTCATCTTTTGACATTTCCTTCATTCTCTGAGTTAATTCTCTGAATTTGATATTCTGAATGTTTCCATTTCGTATCTAAACTGTGTCACTACCGTTTATTGAAACAAATGCAAATTTTGTGTCAAAGTCTGTACTGAAAAGAATAAAGGCCTCCACTTAAACAAGACTTGGGCGGAACACATCTTATTCAGTCTAAAGCAAAAGTTTTCCTTATTTTTTTCAAATACCATTGTAGGCACAAATGACTGACTGAATGAATATATTTTCTTTTCCAGTCCGGACCACTAGATCCGAGTCAGACTTTAGTTCAAGGGACACCAAAGCAAGGATGGACACCTATAAAACTGCGGAGCCCAGATGGGATGCGAGACTCATACTCCCTCAGCCGCTCTGGCCTCCAAAATCAGCTTCCTATACCGTCAGTGGTGTTTTCATATCTACATAAAGAACCACGTCTATGTTACTTTACTTGAGTATTTCCATTTTGTGTTATGTTTTACTTATACTCTTCTACATTTCAGAGGGAGATAATTTAAGTTTTTACTCCACTACATTTATCTCGCAGCTATAGTTACTCTCAGATTAAGATTTTACATACAAAACATATGATGAATCTATAAAGTATGATGCATCGTTATGGATTTATACCCACCAGTTTATGAGGTCGAGCTCCATCTCGACCAACTACAACAGTTAAGTACTGCTTACATATTAATAATAATAATCCAATAACAATGAGTACTTTTACTTTTGAAACTTTAAGTACATTGAATGCAGGACTTTTACTTTTAATGGAGTATTTTTATAGTGTGGTATTGCTGCTTGAATGATTTGAATTCTTCCTCCACCACTGATTACATGTCATCACAGTATAATGTTGTCAGAGGTGTTAATGCTTTTAAAACTGTACAGGAGTACTGACTGAGTACTGAAAATTAATCAAAGGGTAATATTTAAAATTTTAGACAGCTTGGAGTTACACCTGTTTTAATACTGACACTGAATGTCTGTTTCACAGAGACACCGACGAAGAAGAGAAGCGTACAGCGCATTCTTGGACCGTGTGGAGGAGAAACTCTCAAGATCGTGGAAAAATAGATCATGACTCTCTCTTTTTAAATTCATTTTTTAAAGTTATTTTTGTATTTTAATATTTGGCTTCCTTTAAACGGTGTAATGGTCGAAAATAAAATGATTGGATTAAATGTTAAATAAGCATAAAATTCCAACTAACAGACTAAACTAACAGACAACAGGGATGTAAAATTGACTAGTTTTGATAGTTGCGATCATAGAACACAGCAAAAAATGCACTTTACTATCTACCAGGTAGCTACAAGGTTTGTTTTAGTTTCAATACAGTTTAAATAAAATATATATGAACATCATCTCTACTGCCAACGTTACAGTATGTTAAAGTTGAGTTGTAACACAGCTTAGAGCAAAAAAAAGGACTGAATAGATCTGACATATTCAGAGATCCGTATAGCTTTAAGCTTATGGCAGAAGACATGCAGTGACTGTGGTGTCACAAAGGTCATTGCACCACATTAAGAAGCCCACTGCTCCACTGACAGCTGCTCGTTCGGTACCCCAAGAATTATAAACACGTGAAGCCTGCACATGTTCGAAGCATATCTGAAAGAGCTGCACATGTGTTTAATGAGTCATCTGTGACTGTGCATAACTCGCAGACTAAATATAAAATGAAAAGAATATCAGTCACTGCATTAAACCACATGGCCCACAGGCTGCCATGTGTTTTTCTTATTTGAATCCCCTGTTATCCTTTCCAATACTGAATAATGCAATGAAATGAAAAAATAAATATTCTACCTACTAGTTTCATTGTTCTTTACAGTACTGTGCAAAGGTCTTATGGCAGCTGGGACAAATCTATACAGAAAAAGTAGCAAAAGTCAAAAGAAGAGTTATGAAAAATCATTGGAACACAATAAGTTTCATCCAAATCTGCCCAATAAATCCTGTATAAAAGGATAAGAATTTGTTTGTTACTTTTCATTATATCGTTTCTGTAGTTTCTGAGATTTTAAGATCAGCCAATATGACTTAAAATGGACCATATGTAACCTGTTTTATTAGCTACATAGCGTAAATAGGTAGCATGAAAAATATGCCAGGTACAAAATTAAGGAATGAAGAAATCAATGAAGGGATGGATGGATAGATGGAAAAATGGATCATGACTCGGTTATCATTTAAAAGTCAAGGTGAAAATGATCTGGCTGACTTTTATGGTAATTTTATTGTGTCATTGTTTGTGTTTTGTGCTATTTTGTATGTATTTTCTGTTGAGTTTTGTGTTTTTGTTTAAAAGCCCATCTACGGACATGCATTGCAAACTAGTTTAGGCTATAAAATATGCTGAGAAAATAAACATTAAATACAGTAAAACACAGCAAACAGGCCCCTATATGAATGCTACAGTGATACCATGTGAGATTAAAAACATAAACTGGTGGACTTCTACGTTAAATTTAGCACAATAAGGTGGATGTAAATGGGTCATGTCAATGGGTCGGATATCACACATTGAAAATGATCAGGTGATTATCATTTAAAACTTTTATGGTTATTTTATTGCATCATCGTTTATGTTTTGTGCTGTTTTGTATGTCACTTCTGTTGAGTGTTGTGTCAAGCCCATAGGGACAGGCTTTGCAAACTAGCTTAGGCTATAAAAGAAAATTAAGTTTTGTTTTAAGTTGAACACCTATAACTAATAATTAAATGCCTAATTAAATAAATTACAATTAAGCAATCCCTACTAGCCTATGAATGTCGTGTGGCTGATACAAACTGTAGCCTAGGTTTTGTGTTATAGCCCCTGTCTTTGTGTGAAAAACTACTTTGACCTAGAACAGTTCATGAACAGAAACGGCTTACATGAACCGGCGGCCGGAGGGCCGGAGGGCCGCGTGATGGGCTGCGGTCAGCGTGGCGCTTCTCCTGCCTCTCGGACCAATCATTTCAAACGAAAACACGCGGATGGACGGGGCGGCGCTGTTTCTCCACACACACACACACACACACACCCTCTCTTTCTCCCCTAACACACACACGGACGGACAGAAAAAGGAAAACACGCCGACTCGACGAGTTGAATCAACGGTAAGTTTGAATTTCACTTTTAAAAGCTCACCAACGGTTACCGTTACTAGCTCATCCACGAGCATCCCGGAGTGTTTCTGCGCCGTCTGAATGTCCATGTTACGGCTTAATATGGGCTACAAAACACCGCGGATGATAGTGAAGCCTCAGACTGTACACTAGCTGGCCCAAATTTAGTTTTAAAAAGGCATTTAGAGGTGTGTCTTGGGCTCTTTAATGTCAAAAGTCCTGCATCTGCAACTTGGTGGTACGTTCAATTTCTTATCATCGTCATCTGGACAGAGTTTAAAACATATACATATATATAAGTTTTAAATGAAATGCACCTTTGTCGCCTCTCTAGTCGTTTTTAATAAAGAAAACTGACCGAAAACCCACCGGCTACAATCTGTTTGCGGCTCAATAAAATAAAATAAAATATTGACGTCTAAAGTAAGATGGTGCGACAGACAGACGGAGCAACAGGTGATCCTGGTTCCCGGGCAGACGCGTGATTGACAGCCGCGTTGGCCAATCGGCTGACAGAGAACGTAGTACACGCACCAATCGCACGCGCCCGCAGTGTCCCGTGTGGGCGTTGATCCAGACTGACGGCGGTGTCATCAGCGGTGGAGCCACACTGGGACACCGAGGACAGACCGGGAGGGCTCGTCCGTTTCTGGGGAAGGGTTTTTCCGTCTCCGTTGCCGACATACGAGGTGGAAATACACCGTGAGTTGAATTTCAGGCTGTTTAGACGTCGGAGATGACCGTGTTTCTGTTCAGAGGGGATTAGATTGAATGTTTCCTCCACAGATGGCTCAGACTGGTAGGTAACCAATTTTGGACTGGACATAAAAATGCATTTGTAATACTAATGCGCACTAAATTTAGTTAAATCTCATGTCCACATAAAATACAGAGTCACTGGAAACTAAGCTCAATTTTTAATACAATTAGGGATGTAATATTTTACTAAAATTAATTCACCATACGAGATGAAAAAAATCAAACTTAGTACAATGTGGTGGCTACAGGCACATTATGTTAGACTTACGCATTACATTTTTGCACAATAAGGTGGTTGTAAACTCCTTACTTTAAGTACGAAAGGAAATCTGTTACAGCTGGTTAATACATAAATATAAATGACATTAATAATAATAATATTTTATTTATAAGCGCCTTTCAAGTCACCCAAGGACACTTTACAAAACTAGATAAGACATGATATCAGTATAGTATATATCTCAAAAGTCGTTACCTGGTCATAAAGGTATGTTTTATAGTAGGCCAAGTGGTGCAGATAATGTGATAGAGACACTTATCACATTACACAGAGATTTGATCCATTATTATTATGAAAAATATTGACATGTGTAGCTTTAAAACGAGACTATGTAACTGTTGAAAGATAACATAACATAACACGATCTTCCTCTTACAAATTAAAAGTTGGAAATCCATAAGAAATAAAATGCACACTTGCTCAAATCAATACACTCAGGGTTTTGCTGCTACAGCCTTACTCAGTCTGATATGACCAGTAGCTTATGTTGGCTTATGTTAGCAAACTTTAGATAGATGTTGTGTAACTTACATTACTCAGTTTGTTGACTTTATGACTCTACTACTTGTGCTACTCTTACTCGCTACATTTTAGCTCATACAGATCACCTAAAAGTAATGTATTTAAAGCAACAGACTCAGGAGAGTCTTGGGAAATGTAGGGAAATTTAATGTGCCATTATTCTGTAACAGCCACAGTGGCTGTTCAGTGAAGATACATAGTCTTGCTTTAAGAGCTGCTGCTTCTGTAAGCCCGTGTTTCACCCACACTAATGTGCAGTATGCTTTTCAGGTAATTGCTGCAGTCATTTTGGAATATCAGCAGCTCTGAGGATTATTACTGGACAATTGGATCAAATCACCAATCCTTCCTCATGAGGAAAGATGGGGAACGGATTGTCAGAGCAACCTAGCTTCTTTTCAAGCATCCCGTTCTTCCAGTCTTTTCACATCGCCATCCTCGGGTTGGACTCTGCAGGCAAGACCACTGTTCTGTACAGACTGCAGTTCAATGAGTTTGTGAACACCGTGCCCACCAAAGGTTTCAATGCGGAGAAGGTCAAACTGTCTCTGGGCGGCCACAGGACTGGGACGTTCCACTTCTGGGATGTAGGTGGCCAGGAGAAGCTACGCCCCCTGTGGAAGTCGTACACGCGATGCACGGACGGCATCATATTCGTGGTGGACTCTGTGGATGCAGAGCGCATGGAGGAGGCCAAGACGGAGCTCCATAAAATCGCCAAGACCTCTGAAAACCAGGGGGTGCCCCTGCTGGTGGTAGCCAACAAACAGGACTTGAGGCACTCTTTGGGACTTGATGAAATTGAGAAATTACTGGCACTGAAAGAATTGGGCCCTGCAACTTCCTGGCACCTGCAGCCCGCCTGCGCTATCATAGGTGACGGACTCAGGGAGGGCCTGGAGAGACTCCATGACATGGTCCTTAAAAGGAGAAAGGTGCTCCGGCAACAGAAGAAAAAGAGATAAACTTGTCATGTGAAAGACTTGTCTGCTGTTATATGTGAAGGAAAGAAATTATAATCTCCTGGGTGGATACAGGCATCCACTGCTGGTCCAGATTCATCATGCTGAGTTTTATCAGTCCAAAATTGAGATTTAGGATTCTTGGTCTTGCGATGATGCTGTTGATCAGGAAGTGACACATAAAGGAATACAGTATGAAGATGAGAAAGATTCAGACATGTGTGGATATGTTATAAAGAGTTTATATGGATTAAAAAGCACTGAGGGTTTGGGGTCTGGAAGGGTGATGGAAGTTAAGGATGCTGTATGTTTCATGGATGGCTAATGACTGCTCCAAACAATATTACCAAAAATAATTTAAGAAAAGGCTTTGATAAGTTGAAGGGTTGTTTGGTAAATAATAAGAGGGGCAATGAAATATACATAAGTTTTATTTTACTGTTTTATATGTCCTCATAACTTGCTAATTTTTTACACTGGACTTTGTTAAAGAAAAGTATTATCATGCATTATCGCATTATCATCGATTTGTTTGCTGGCTTGTATCGCTCATTTTTTAAAAGCACTTTAGATTATCACTTCGTATGAAGTTTACAGTTTTTAAATAGAGCATATTGTGTTGGATTTTACAGAAATGTTTGGGCAAAATACAACAGTTGCTACTGTAGTTGGTCCACAGTGGCCACATTGCCATTAGGCAGGTTATGCATTATGTTTTGCTTAATAAAAAATATTTAGAGCAATGTTGACAGTGTTATGGAGGGTGTTATTATATCCACATTGTAATTCAAGAGCTTGTATTTATTAAGCAGTTACTCAAAGATGTTCAGGATCGTAACCTTCACTTAATTTGGGTGACAGTAGACTTAAGCTTTAAGAAGCTTGTTTGGATCCGTACAAAGGGATAATTATTAAAACAGGCAATGTGTGGAAACATATGTCAGTGTGCCCTTTAGCAAGGCACTAAACTACCAGGTCCCCCAGCGGAGCTGCTGAATATCTGACATTACAGGACTAGTTGTTCAGTCACATGTGAATGTGATGCAAGTGGTTTCCGAAAAACAAAATACATGCTCAGTCAACCTAACCTCTAATTATCACTTTAAAAAACGTCCTCGGTTTCATTTTAAGCAGCTTGCACAATGATTGTGTTCACACAGGAACACACCCAAAATCTAAAGCTCCACTGAAATGATTGCGTTCAGGTGTAGAGCGCACTGAAAACTTTATCATAGCTTTTATTTTTCACCATATATACGCTGAGTAGCAGTATTTGCATGCTGTGTATGGATCTAACTATATGTCAGTCTATGGTGCAATGTCGTACACATCAAAAGTAAAGCTGGTGTACGTCAATGAAGCGCAATACAAACATCCTAAAAACAATCCAAAGCTCTCCACAGTAAAAAAAAAAAAAAAGCTGAAATGTATTTCCTCTATTGGCTGCTGCTGTGTGAAAGGTTAAGAAATGCAGTGACGGGTTGCAGTACAGACAGGCCGACTTTAAAATGTTGTCAGGGCAGTCTGGAGGCAAGACCCAGCACAACAGGCTGAGGCAGGAGACTGTGAAGCCAGGTGTATTACCGAGTATTTTTGGACTGAGCTGGGCGGATATGTAGCCCAGTGTATTAACACCATTTGCTCTCCCATTCCTTTGAAACAATTAATGACTGTAAGCCCAACAGGCCAGTGCAGCAGCTGGCTTTCTAAAATAACTCTGTGTGATGCAGATTGGTAGTTTGCACTGCTCACCGGCTGAATCACCAAACATCCTCTCCATATAAATATCTGTTCCAGTTAAATGTTATAATTGTGACCTTGATGTGGGGTTTTGGTGCTGTATCTCAGGGGGTCTATTGAATTTAAAAATAGAATAAATGTGTCCTTAGCTCTAGTTTTCACACGTTTGTATGACTTTAGTCTACAGCAGAATGTAACTGAAAAAATGAATACTTCTTTCATGTTTTTTTTTGTGTTTTTTACGACTTTATCACATAGTTAAAAGCAGAGGGGAACAGGGAAATATGGCAAGGGTCCTGGCTGGATTTGAACCCAGAGTATTGCTTGTCAGCTTCCCAGAATGCCCCATCTTTGTCAAATGTTGATGAGCTACGTGTTTTGTGTTGGGAAACCCAGGTGCCTCTTTACAACTTGTTTGCCAAGGAAGGAAACTCAAAGGGCAAAGGTATACTCACACTTTTCCTGATTCTACTTCCTATTCTCTCCAAGCCACGTCAGCTTTCAGTGTGTGTGTGTGGGTGTGTTCAAATCAATTTATATGGCCTGTCCTGCTTTCCGTCCTTGTATGTACTTCAGGCCATTTCTTTTGATCTGCTGAAGCACTCACCAGGGGATTACTGGTCACATCAAAAAGCTTATTACCTGTCTTGTGCTTTATTTTTGCTGACTCAGTTTAATACGTCTAAAACCATACAGAGAGACCAAAACAACCATAATCACTTTACATTATATAATCACTTCTCTTGTGTGTAGAAAGGGCTCCCTCTGTCCCAACCTTTAATTCAGCCTTTATCCGTTCTTGTAAAGTCTTAAGTGAAAGGTGGATTAGGGGCCATGCATTAACCCATTAACCTCAGATAGTGTGCTTGACACGAAAATGCTCTAACCAACATGAAATAAAAGCACACTGCTTCATGAGAATTTCTTGTTTGGAGTAGCTCATCCATACAAGAATTCCCTCCCATTATTGCTTTTATACCATACTGGAGCCATCTCAGCTGCTCTCGCTGAGAGACGCCTAGGGCATGATCGAGTTTGGCAGCTATTTTCCAGGTTGGGCGGCACACAGCTGAATACTGTACAAAATGTTCTACTGTGTGCGTGCTTGGTAAGAACGTGGGAGTTTTTTTTTAGTTTTTTTTTTAACAACACATGATAGAGATGCAAATTGGGAGGAGCCGCTGATTCCAGAAGGATTTCTCCACACTGTAAATTCCCATGTCAAAGTTTTCTTGTAATGATATCCTCAGTGTTCCTCAACACAGACACACCCTTTAAATACTCTCAACATAGGAACACAAGTTATCAACGAGTCTTATGGATCATTTAGCGATACTATAGATTTATGTTGTGTTTTCATTTATCTTAATTATTTCAACTTAAATTTTGAGCACTTATGTTTAATAGGGCAGATGGCTGTAAATACTACAATACCCATAAGGCTCAGCCACTGTTGCCATGGAAGCCAGTTAGAAGATGTAGGGAATTCAGAACGTTTTGTTGTTGCAATTGAGGACAAAACACCACACCATAGTTGCTGAATTGATTGGATGTTTCTTTTTGCAATGCTTCTTGGGAGTCGTAGTTGACTCCTTTCCTGTAGGCTTGTACATACCTTTGACTTTTTAATCAAAGAACCCTGATATTTTCTAACATTTTCTACTGGAGATTCAAGCAGGAGAGTTTCAAGTGAACTGACAATTACGTAATATTGTCAATGCAAAAAAATGATTGGGCCTTTTATTTCATGAACCCCAGATGCCCAAAATAAATACTCCCACTTCACTACTCTGTAGACCAGTGGTATCCACCTCTTTCAAACCAAGGCACTCCTTCAATACATGCACCTTTTTTCACCTAAAATGACACCAAGGATATCTGTTTTATGAAATTGTATGAAACAAACCACTAAAACAAATAATACTGATGTAACATATGTCACAGAAAAGAAATATAATGGCCTATTACCGATCACACAGAAAAAAAGAAGTCTGCAGTTTTTGGATAAGATAAATAAAAAATAAAATGAAGTATGCTAATAGGTCAAATTAGCTTTTCTTTAAGTTTTCAAAGGCAAAAACAAAACATAGCACAGATACAATACTGGGAACAACCATTTATTGTGAAGTAGAAGTGGAACAATGTGGATATTCACGTCTCACAAGTAGCCAAAGCCTCCTTGCTGTTCAAGGCGTTTTCTGTCCATATTTAAAGACAAATGAGTATCTATATTGCACAGGCTAGTAAAATTTGAACGTGTCATTTATAATTAATTAGTTTGGCATTCAACAACAACATATCCCATGAGTCTTAGCCACAGAGGTGTCAAAGCTAGTTGTTAAATGCTAAAAAAAAATAATTTGTCTTTTCATTGATTTTCTTTTGAGACAGACTGAAAGAAGATTCTCACAATGAGAAATGACATTGATCAATGAAAGATAGAAGCTAATCTGGAAGAAATGTTGATATAAGGTCAAAATAAGTATGAGATAAAAGGGAAACTGAACATGAGTGCATGCATATGTGGGTGTGTATGTGTGAGACATTGTGTAAATGCCTTTTTTGACCTTGAACCCTGGAGTACACTCTGTTAACACTCAGCCTCCACAGCACATGCATGCTCAGACACAAACAGAATTCTGTAAAGTCTGAAGTCTTCTTTTGGAATTGAAAATAAGGATATAGGCCTGTTTCAGTGTAATGCCATTGGTAGAAGGAGGTACATTTACAATTGCATACCATAAAGCTCTTTTTCCGCATGGCCATGGCACAGTAATGTTTGTGTCAAACTGCACAACTTCATTTTCTCAGAAATCCACCTCCAGAGGGTTCTTTTATTCTGCTGAGTTTTGAGATTTATCCTATTGTGTACTTTAAAAGAGGACATTGCAATATATGCATACTCCACCCCTGCTTATTATGCAAGGTTATCATGACGGGATTCATTTTTCTTCCCTCAGTCTATTGAGAGCGAGTGGCCTATTTACATGTGAATTCCTCCCGTAGCCCTGCAGCCTCGCTCAAAGTAGCGAACGGGGCCACCTGCAAGGAGAGAGGGGGGAGGAGGAGGAGTGAGACGCTGTTTGAGGAGCTAGACACTCCTGTTTTCTTTGGTGCAGAGAAGAGAAGCCGGTTTCATTCATCCGTAGGATCCATGGAGACAGAGAGTGAGCTGTGGCAGAAAGAACACAGGCAAAAACAGACTGTACTCACCTGAATACTGATCTTCTATCAGTTAAGATCAAATATTTCTATGGTAGTGCGGTGATTCCTGTAAGACATTTTTCTATTAGTGTTGCTGATTTGATATTCTGGCCTGAAAATTGAAATGAACAACCTTATCTCCCACAAAATACGTTTTTTCTACTACTAACTAATCTGCTTTGCCAAATACGTTTTGCAGGAAACATAATTTCTCCTTGGATTATGTTAAAGGTGTCAGTATGCTTCAAATGACACGCTTGTCAGATTGTCAAACAGCATCTGAAACCCCCTTCCCCTCACATCTTTCTTACAAATTGAAGAGGCAGTGTCTGGAAATTTTTGTTACTTTCCTAAACCGACAATCATGCCCAGTCGTTTTTAATTCTTCACAACTACTTACATTAGGCTAATTTAGGTGCGTACAAATGACTACAACACAATGGATGCCTTTGAGGAGAGGCTGCCTGAATGTGTGCACCGTTAAGGTGTTAGTATGCTTGAAACGAACTTGTTCGTACAACGTGTCGTCCGACCACATATGAAGGCTAAAGTGTTGATAGCTGTTCTTAATGGCCACTCTCGAGGGTGGGGTGAAGAGCTGGCTGTCACAGAGAGGAGCGAGATGCAATAATCATTCAAATTGAACAATTTTTCCTCCAAGATATTCATGGTAGGAAATATGATATCCTTATACTGCACAAATGTCACAGGGAGGAGGAGGTTGGAGTGGGTGGATGGGCGTACAAAGCACAGAACTTTGACACCAGAGACGGGGGTTTGCATCCTGCATCCCAGGTGTTGTTAGGTTTAGGTTACTAAAACACTTATCCCTATCTAACGAATCTCCCCTCATGCTTTGAATCAGTGATAATTTAGGAGAAAAGATTAAAATAAAACACTGACTTTCATGTGTATACATGTTTTCACTATCCTTGCAAAATCTGTTTCAAAATAGGTGTACAGAGGACCAAATTGTATCAGCCTTTAAGCTATGGACACAATATGAACAGGTGCTCTCCTCTGCTCAAACATCAACATTAACCCTTCCTACGACTGATAGGATGAATGCACCACTCGCTTTCCTCGGGTTTTACTTCAGTTTTTCAAACTTGAAAACATGGCAGCTGTTCTGAAAACAACATTTTACTTAAACAATCCAACTCATGAAAGCACAGTAGTGTGCTATCACACTAAGTGTTGTCTAATGCACACCTGATAGACAGGTCCGTAGGAAAATTAAATAATGCAAAAGACAACGTTGCATTCCCGCACACTGTCAGCACTGAGTTTATTAGAAATATAACATTTCAGTCATGGACCATCAGGCATCAAATTTAACTTTTTTTTTCTCTTAATCTATCCATGAAGGCTTTTGGGTTGTATGGGCCATGCTGGTGCTCAATCATGCTAGATTTTTGATCTACAATGCCTAGTTAATGTTTCTGTTCCCAAGCTTTGGGATTTTAGTAGCAAAAGTCATCACTAAAACTTTCAACTTAAAAGATAGTGTTGCACTGGCACTTTGATACACTTTCAATGTAAAATGACGAAACACAAGTTTGTGTCAAAGACAGGGCAAGGTGGTGTTATTATACAAAATCTAATCTGCTTGAAATCTCCGACACTGTCTGTGGGACTATTGGGATGTAAATAATACAAATTGTAGCCTGCACCAAAATCTGACAAACTGATGCCTTTGGCCTTCAAGCAAAATTTTAATTAGCAGTTACTGGGACTACATGCACAGCTAAAAGTTATTTTATTAGAATAGTACAAAACTATTAGGCATCACTTGTGTGCTGCAACAGTGTTTTTTTTCGCCACGGATGGTTGACAGTGTTCATGCAGTGACATTCCTTGGCTCAGCCAGTGTGAAAGCCTCATTGTTGAGGTGATGATTGCTCTTTCACCTCTCAGTCTCCGTCTGAGAGAGCATGACTGTCGACAGCTGGAATGGGAAAGGGGGAAATCTGTATGTGCGTGGGTGCAAGCACAAGATGATGGGCAAATTCCTTTTTCATTCTCTCTACCATTTTGACCTTGAACCTTGAGCTGCACAGTTACACCCACTCAACATCCATAACGCGCCCATGTCCAGACACAAATCGGGTCCACAAAGAGCCGTGTCCCCTCCAGTCTGGGTATTGTGAGGCACAAGCCTGTGAAATCTGTCTTTGGTCTTGTTTGGGCATGAGGGATTACAGTGGGTTTAGGCTGTGGCCTCCAAAGCTTTATGTTCGCACACAGACTGATGGGGAAATTCATGGCGACCAGTGGACTCAGTGGAGTTTCATCATTCGACAGATGAGAGGCCCCAGAATAGTTTAAAGATTTAGGATTCGAGATTCAGTGCTTTGTGGAACCAGCAAGTGTTATATGGTTTGCTGAGCTTGACATTAAAAACGCAACAAAAAGCAATAAAATAACACAATTTGCAGGAAAGACACATTTGCTATCACATACCACAAAAGGATTTTCATTAATTCATATTAGTTGAAGTAGCAAAGCAACAGAGGAGGGCGGGAAGAAAAAAGAAAGCAAAGTAGGAAGAAAATAAGGAAAAAAATACTTAAAATCTTAAACTGAAAATCACCTAGTTGCCATATGTAGTACAATATTTCCTTCTGAATGTTGTGAAGTAAAAATTTAAAGTCTAAGAAAATAGAAATAATCAAGAAATGTGCCTGTAGCTAAAAGTTGTACTTAATGAATAACTGTCCTGAGTTACTTTTGATTTCTGATAACCACAAACCACTACAACATGGTAATAATCAGATCTATAGTTCAAATATGGGAGCATCTGTTGTATTAAAAGGACAGATGTCTCTGCATATAATCGCACATTTAACCTAATCTGCAGTGCAAGATTTTAAGTTAAAATGTCACTATAGTCTGTTGTTTTTGCCTCCTAAATTACTGAACGCATCTGTTGCAGGTTGATACACTTGTCAGAGGCCTTTTAGTGAATAAAGACGCAGGACAGTTGTTTTGTCTAGACGCTCTGCCCTCTGTGTGATACTTGAAATTCAAATCAGAGACTGTCTGTGATTCACCTAAACGCCTCTTAGCGGTGTCAGCCCTGAAATGAATTCCCCAAACCAGAGAAAGAAGCCTTTTGCAAGGGTTCACACGGAGGTCATAGACATGTCTTCTCTCTTAAGATATTTTAGTTGCATGTTTTCTTCATGAGATAACGTACAGTCAGGAGGGGGGAGATGAAATGAGATGTAGCCGAGGTCATACGTGGGATTCAAAACTTTTATAAGCACATAACATGGGCCTTGTAGCCTGCTGAGTCATTTCCAGGATTGGGATGCACAAGCTATTCTTAATTCCATTAGTAGCTTAGTAGTAAAGTACTTAATAACTACTAGCTAGTTTCAAACTAGTGATTTACTAATCTGGTTGCAACATTACTAGCCAAGATATTTTTGGGGTTTTAAAGACTTCACTCATCACGAGCTGCAACACAATTTCCAAAAACAACACTGTAAGAGGTCCCTTTCTAAAAAGCAAAGTTTTGTTTTGTTGTATATACATATGTGGGAAAATATAAGCATGTTGAGTTAGTAGTATTCATACTGTTAAGAATGAAAATGATGCTAACCTTAAGTGCTTTTGGTATAAAGTCATTGGCATAAAATTATGTAATTTGAGGTATATTGTGTTATTTTGTAAAATGTAATTTAAAATCTTCCCAGTTACAATATATTCAACTTAACCATTTATAAATGTAAGTATATGCATCTGAGGAGAAATATGTGTAGAGTTAGTACTATTCATGCAGTTCAGAATGAATGGGAAATATTCAGTTATGCTAACCTAATTGTTATTGGAATAAAGCTTTATAATTTGAAGTGTTATTTTGTAAAATTGTAATTTAACTTCTTCCCAGTTCACATCATTAATTAACGGTCACATATCAGCAAGCTAACGGAATCTTGTTAGTACACCGAGCACTTAGAGGGTGTAAATTATTTATCTCAACTAATTTGTGTGGTGCAACCTGCATTCATTTAGTCAACACTTATATAACTTGGCTAAATTTGATTATGTGTTGATAAGATTTCTTGTCTTCTCCTCTTCAGCCTTTTGGGACACCAAATATAGCTGCTCTCAATGACCCACTTCTCATCACCTCAAAATCAAATTGTTCTTATTGGAATCACATTGGACCATAATCTAATCTGCAGTTAAACCTAAACGGCAGTTCATTCCACCTCTAAATGAGAGGCGCTGATGTCTCAACTAGCGTGTTGTTTTTCCTCTCTCCTCGCGTAATGAAGCAAGGCGCCACTGACCTCCTCTTGGTATAAACAGCACGACTCCCCTGATATTGGCAATAACACTGACGGAGGTATTTAAACAGCCACAACATGAGGAGTCTCAACTAGGAGTTCATTAACTGCAAAGAAAGGCTGAATAATGAACTGGGTCCTTTATAGCAGGGATGAGGACGGGGCGGGGGTTGTTATATTGATGTTACTCAGTGATTAACACTCCTGACTCGCCGGTCAGAGCTTCTCAATCTGCCTCGATTTCCATGGCAATCCGAGCTGGCCCTTCACCGCAGGAGCCTGTAGCTTTATAAAGCTGAAGTTTTCTGCCTGGTTACACTGATTAGAGATATTTTGAAGGGTGGTGCCCCACAGCTGAGTAGAAGCAGATAAGAGAGGATGGATTGGGTTTTTACGGAGTCTGGGTTTCACGGCTGTCTGTGCGCAGGCATGCCCCTTATCTGCATCACAATCTCTGGGATGCCTGGTGGAACCCGTCTCACCTCTGGTGGAGGTGGAGATGCTGCATTTTGTCTTGTCAGTTGCAGGGTGTCAGAAGGCCATTATCTTTAAAAAAAAAAAAAAAAAAAAAAGGACCTACACAGTCAACATTTGAGTCCATCAGAAATCTTATCAACTGTCCCCTGCTGCTGCATCAGAGGCTGCATGTGGAGTGGAACAAGGAGTGCATGTGGAGTGGGTGCAGGTTTTCTATGAGAACCAGACTCCCAACTCCTACAGGGTGCAAAACCTCCGGTGGGAGGGGGCGGGGGAAGGCAGGGCTGGGCTGGGTTACGTCCCCTGGCCCTCAGAGCCATAAATCAAAATAAATTAAAGTCAGTTTCCCCCAACACATGCATTCCCCAGAGTAACAGGACTTTTCTGAACCAGGACTGGATTACACCAGCTAGTTCTTAGTAACTAGTAATGTAGCGACTTTCAAACCAGTTATTTACTACTCTTGAGAAATGTCTTAGCTAGTGAACTTTAAGTAAAGACTCTCCTAATGTGTATGTCGATTGCAAGGAAATAGCTGTAGCGACATCCAGTCAGAAGGAATCACCTGTATTTAAACACAAAATCACTGTAGCATCAAGAGCTGTAACATAACTTTCAAAAACATAACAATTGAAAGCCTGATTGGGCTTTCACACTGGGGCAAATGATATATTTAAATTAACTTAACTGCCAATCCTTTGTAGATGTAACTTTGACTTTTTATTTACATGTGCATACTTGGAGAAATCTGTTTCAGAGTTAGTTGTATCAATGCAGTTGAGAGTGAGAGAGAAATATTTGATTACATTAACCTAACCGACGTCATTTAGTCTAACGTTATGTGACTATGTAAAGCTAAAATGCATTTAGCTTCTACAAGTGACCTAAGTTATAAATACTGTATAATGTAGAGATCATGTGCTATGAAGTAGACACACATCCATGGTCTTAACCAGTCACTCTCAGAAAGCTCTTACTCATCTGGTGCAGCTATCTTTGAAATCAGAGCACATGTATTTAATTTTCTTAATAAAAAGTACCAATCATCTAGCAGAAAACCAAGTACCTACAGAAGTTGTACATTTAGATACCTTTCTCTGGAACAATTGACAACAACTGATGGTTATTACGTTAAGGTACAAACTCCCTGCACCACCTCCACCTCCCTTTTCCTTTTCTACTCTGTCATGTCACTGTACATAGCCTGCACTGTCACTGAGCAGGCGTTAAGCCTCACTTTCTCTCCCACTGTGCTCTTTTGTTCGTGCTCCTTTTACTCTCAGTTAAACCTTGCATGTCTGATTTTTTTATTCATTTCCTTGCTTGAAGTGAACACAATGTTAACCATCAACATTTGGGAATACCGTACACAAAGCATGATAAATACTGTCAGACGTGCGTTTTTCTATCACATTTGAGTCATTTAATATCATTAATTAATCTGTCAGATGACTAGCACTGCAGTAAAGCATTCAAATTCCTGATTGGGCTTTCACACTGACCCTTCTCCAGTCAACTGTGACCACTCAGTGGGCCTGTGGCTTAGCTGAAGGGTCTTCCTTGTAAATTCATCTGATCTCCTTAGAAAAGACTGACAGCCCAGCTAAAGCAGAGTAATCTTCTGTCCTTCACATGTAATTAGCTCTGTCCTTCATGCAACTGAGTGACCCACATGGACCTGTCACCACCTCATTTTGGCACCGACTACCATAATGAATTCATGTTCAAAGTCTGTCATTGCTCTGTGGAGCCCACTCATGAAACACGTTGTGACTTTGGTGCCAAATACTTAAATAATATAATATTAGTAGTTGTGGTTTGCAGATACATATGTCACTAACATAGCCAAAGGGTTGGGTATCAAGAATCTGTACTGTTCCAAATATGGAACTGGTTCCCATTTATAAGAACTTGGGATTCGTTAAGAGACATGCTTTTTGTTTCTGCACATCATTTGAGTTTTCCACTTTGATGTCTGGACCTACGGTGCTTTTGTCTGCATTGCCAGTTACAGATGCATCAACACACATTTGTTGAGTGTCTCCAAAATGGTTGGCTGGAGCCAACACTAAAAAGATGCAGCTGAGCTTCAGGGATGACATTAGAGATACACTGAAATGTAATCACAATGCAAAATCAAACAGTACAAAGCATGTCCCAGTCATAGTCATTGTGCTCCAAAATCAGCTAATGCTAGCATGCACAACTCAGGTAAATAAACAAAAAAACAGAATGTTAATATTTTTCTTCATTTTACCATTTTTGCCTAAAAGAATCACAAAATAATGTCATATTTTTGCAGTTTGAAATCTTTTAAAATCAAAATCAAGCATGTGGCAACTTTAGCCTATTGAAGAACTACATCGTGCTGATGCCACAGCAATGTTTAAGTGTGTGTGGTGAAAATGTTTTAGTGGATTTAGTCCATTGTACAGCACGTTACAGATTCCAGATTCATTAAAATTGTTGCATATGTACATTTTTTTATTTACCTTTTTACATATCTTCATAATTTTTTATCTTGAATTTGTATTCTTCACATTTCTTTTTTCTAATTCTTATTTGTCACACTTTTTGCACAGCTTTAAGAACATGCCATATTGCATTTCATTGCACATATTGTGTCTGCGATGCCAGGGGCCGACACGCACAGGTCCCCGCCTTTGCCTGCCGCCCGGCTTGCAACCCTCACCAACCCTCACCTATGGTCACGAGCTTTGGGTAGCGGCCGAATCGTGGATACAAGCGGCCGAAATGAGTTTCCTCCGTAGGGAGGCTGGGCTCACCCTTAGAGACAGGGTAAGGAGCTCAGACATCCGGAGGGAGCTCGGCGTAGAACCGCTGCTCCTTCGCATCGAAAGTAGCCAGTTGAGGTTGTTCGGCCATCTGATCAGGATGCCTCCTGGACGCCTCCCCTTAGAGGTTTTCTGGGCACGTCCAACTGGTAGGAGACCCCAGGGTAGACCCAAAACACCCTGGAGGGATTATATATCTCATCTGGCCTGGGAGCGCCTTGGGGTCCCCCAGGAGGAGCTGGAAAGCATTGGACAACCCTGCTTAGCCTGCTATCACTGCGACCCGGCCCCAGATAAGCGGAAGAAAATAGATGGACACACATAGTTTGTATATGTGACAAAATAAACTTCTGAATGCTTGACTGTGTTTACCATGTACAGCTGTTTGAAAGAGATGAAATTCTAATGAATCAGTTATTGTTATGGGACATCACAAGTGCTGTTTTGATCATGTGATGTGTGATATGTTGACAAAAATCTTTTTTCATCACTCAGGTTGAAAGCTTTGCTTCGCTTTGTAGGAGCTAACACGCTCACTTAATACAGATGCTGTGCGGAAAATAATTTCCATATGAACTAATTTGCTTGTTTTTTGTCTACAAGCCTGGACCATATGTGACGGCAACACACAAGTTTTCCACATATTTCTATAAACACAAGTGTATAAACAGACCTGGGTTGATTCTGTCTTACAATAACATGAACATTATAATATGCAATGCAAAACAGCAGCCCTACAATAAATTGTACCTTTGAGAAGCTTATTGTGTTCAGTTCAGTGTAGATTGTTTCCACAGAGTTTAATCAACACTCTGACTGTCTAAATCTACTGCAGCGGTGTTGTGTTGATTGTGTTTTATTGCTCAGGTATTCACATTATTACGTCCAGCTCTTGTAACATGCGCTGACTGTTCTGTCAAAGAAAGTCAGATCAAGCAACTCTGGAAACCTGTTCGTCACCTCTGTCTGCATTTACAGATACATTTCCTCCAAGATTAAGTCCTTTGTTTTGTTCTCTGTTACAAACCATTTCCTCCTCTGTAGGTGAACAGGTGATTTTTTTGTTTGTTTGTTTCCGTTTTTAAATTTGTCCAGCAAACATATTTAAATTTACATCTACATTTAAATAAATCATTATGACAGTTTATGCTAGTACTATTTAATAGTAATGCATTTTTTTTCTGAAATATGATACAAAATGGGAAATGAAACACCAGCAGCCATCTTTAATAAATGAAAGACTGCTCATCAATATTCAGCACCCAAATTTGACTCCCAACAAAGAAATCAACATTTCCAATATAACAACAAGAAAACTACATTTAAAAGTAAGTTTATAAAATACATTTATGTTTTTTTTAAAGATAATTTTGTCTGAGTTTTTCTGGAGTAATGTGCAAAGCAAAGGCAATTGAATTAGAGAAAGATCTGAAATGTCTTTAAAATATATTCTGAGAAACCATAAACCACCCCAAAAGGTTTAAAAATCCCTTTGAGCTTTACTTGAGTTGCAGAATTGAGAGCAGGCTGATAAAGTCTCTTCTTTTTTGCAATGTGAGCTGAAACACGAGACAAGAGTCCCAGAGTCAGATCTGAGCTTAGAGAATGGAGCCTCATTAGGAATCTATCTTTGTGGCCATGAAAAAAAACAAAAAAAACAACACAAAGTAGCTTTGTCTTTGGGCAGCGTTTGATATGCTGCAGCGGGGCCCCTGAGCTCAGAGACACAGTGAGGGACTGAAAGCAGAGACTTCAAAAGTAGCCAGTGTCCACCTTCACCTGCCTGTGAAACCACACAAAAGACAGATGATGCCTTGTTCAGCAGGAGCCATCAGTACATTTCAGTGGCGCCCCCAAATAACTACGCAGATTACCCTGAGCATCTAAGGCCACAAAATGCTTTATTTTGAAAATCTAATTTCCATGTAATGACTGGCATGTGTCCAAAACTCTGAAATCTGCTCATCAAACATGCTCCAGGAACTTCAGTCTGGGGATTTCATAGGAAGTTTTTCTTTCCCTTCAGCTGTGGTTTCAGCGTATGTCATGCGTGTTTTGACACTGGAAAAACTTGAATGGAAGGAAAAGTGAATGACGCAGAAACAGGAAGTGGAATTAGAAAGGAGAAAAAACAGGAGCCTGCTCAGTGATAAAGATTGCTAATTTACAGTACTGTTATTTTAGCATGAATTCCATTTTGCACGTAAAAGTGATATTTGTAGCAGTCCTTGGTAGTCTCAGCCTTACACCAGGCATACTGTGACTGCTCGTGTTTCTCAGAATATCCCATTAACCCTGCTAAAGATAGGCTGATTTAAAAAGGTCTTCCCCCAGCTGAAGCAACAATCAGCCAATCAGATCTTTGTAGGCAGGATTAGGACTAGGGGCTTCTTCCTACATAGTTAGCTAGCTAGCTACATTCATAAAAAATAGCAGCAGAAAAATTGCGACAAACTTGGATGAAAGTGATGCATCTGTAGAAGTTGTTGTAAGTTGACTTAAAGAAATAACTACGGTGGCCCTGAAGTGCAAAACACAACGGTAAAAAAACAGAAAACACAACAGCAAATCACAAAACACAACGGCATTGGTGAGACTCAAAACCGGAATAGGTAGGTACGTATTGGACAGTGATTCTTCTCCTGATTAGATGCACTGTCTGGCAGTCTGCGACAAACGGAAGTAGTTGCTTTCACGGCGTTTTCACCATGGATGTATTATAAGAACTGGATACCGGACCCAAAGATGGTGCCTATTCAGTCCAATAAGAATTGCTCACCTGGCGCATATGCCAAAAACAGTTTCTAGCTTCTGGATTTATTTCCGTGGTATTTTCTGTAATGTAATGCTGGCCCCACCCGCAAGTTCCTGCTCGGCCCATAGACTTTACATTGTGATGACGTCACTTTTCTCGGCTCGAGGAAAGTTTTACACATATAAAACCTCCATGGATCAAAAATTCATAATAGAAAGAGTCATAATGGACCTTGTTTGCAGGTCGAGGTGTCAACAGTTTCACAGACGTCTTTTATAATGGTGACCTATGGGGAAAATGCTTTTTTGGTCGCAGGGGAATTTTTCGCTGCAATACCACGAGTGGCCACTGGAAAAAAATTGGAAGCAAGGCTAAGCGGCGGCACCCTATCCAGTTCTTATAATACATCCATGCTTTTCACTCAGAATAAATAATTTAGCATAGAGTTTCTAAGGTCTAGCTAGTTTGAAGATAGGAGCTTTCTGATTTGCTATTGTGTTTTGTGATTTACTGTTGTGTTTTGCACTAAAGGGCCACCGTACGTAACTCTTACATTTCTTTGATCAATGTGAAAAACGTTAAGTTAACTGCTCCTAGTAACTGCTGGATGGACGGATATTTGTCGCTCGCTACTGACTGGTTAGGACAAGACAAAACAAAATAACCTCCCTCCCAATGAAAAGTGGCGAACATGAAGACAATGTTAGGCTGAATTAACGAAACGAAATGGCAATTCAGTCTGATGCCATGCTAGAGAAACACTCCCAAAACGGCGCCTTCTTCCTGTTTTATTGCAGTTAGGTAATTCTGAGCCAGTGGCACACCGACAGAGGCCAATCCCCTTAGTGTTGGTCTGATTGTTTTTTTTATACTAATCATGCCAGCACTTTAAAATGTATATTATGATAAATTTATGTTAAGATGATGCACATCGTACCTTTACTGTAAAGCTGTGTTAACTGTTTAGGAGCCAATCAGCTTGGATTCAATCACTGCCGTATTTTCACATTTTCAGCAAACGTGAATTCAAAAGGGAAAAAAAAAAATCAATGCACAGAAAGAGGAAAAATACATTAATTGGCACTCAACATATTTCAGAATAAAGACTTTCTGTCAGTTTTACAATAGAATATTTTGTCGCAGTGATCTGCACATCATGAAGTTACACACAGAGAGAAGAAGAAACATTGCAACAAAACAGAGCAGCATGTGACAGTGTTTCTTGACAACTGGATAGTGTTCTACAAGTTCAGCAGCTTTTAGCACAATAGCCCACCCCCACACACACACACACACACACACACACGGCCATGACGTGCTTGGCTCAGTGAAGACCTGTTCAACCACAGCAGGTGTATCCTCGGCCTGCAGGAAGTTTTGCTGCAGCCCCTGCACACTCTGACAGACAAACACGTGGGCCGACCAATTCTGGGAAGGAAAACCTGGTAGTGAACAATCCCTCATCAGTTATTGTCAACATCTGCATTTCAGCCATTTTGTTTTTTTCCTGCCCTTAACTCAACGATGCTGCCTGGAGAATTTCACGCAACATGTTGTAGCATGACACAGAATGTGACATTTCTAGGGCTTTCTCTGTCTTCCCAGGGTTAAAACCCAATCTGGGAATGCTGACAAAATATCTCCTCTGTTTTGATTCCTTTTGTCTCGTAGCATGTTGGCGTTTCTATGTGTGGTGGGGCTGATAAGGCTATTTTTAATTCAGAGTAAAGCTTCATTCAACATCTACATTTGAGAGCAGACCAGAACACATATAGCTAAAACACCCTGAGGACAACTTGTGGAAGTGACATGATAACCTGAAATATGATTAGATGAACTTTATGGAATCCCAGGAAGAATATTCAGACATTACTTGCAGCACAGAAGAGAGGAGTAGGCTGTAAAACAGAGTTAAAAAGGTAATAAAGGCTGCAAATGTCTCCAGGATGTAAATATATCACTTCCTAATGGCTACAGTGAGATGAAGGCACCAGGGTGACAAATAACAAGGTACTGTATATTAGTTTTCTTTTATGATCACAGCTTCACACACCTGCAGATCTCACCAGCGCAGGGAAATAAAGTACATTCACTCAAGCACAGTTTTAAAGGCAGTATTTCCATTTCGGGAGGCTTTCTACTTTTTTCGTCCACTACACCTGTATAATACAGGGTTTGTACAGCTTTTTACAAGTAAAATTCAAGCACTTTCAAGGTACCTAAACCAAAAACTTCCAGACTCTCAAAGCCTTTATCATCACATCTACATTTTTACTATGAATGCCAAGAGACAACAAACAAATATGACGACGGGATCGTTTCATTTCAAATATTGAAAGATTTGTGGTTTCCATGAGTGATTGTGTTGATGATGAAACACCAGATTATGATGCAAATTCAAGCATATTCCTAACCTTGAAAGCATAAGTTAAAATTAAGCATTTTCCAAACTTTCAAGACTTTGTGCGAACCCTGATAATAGTTGGTTTGCATTTTTTACATTCAACATGAGTAAAGGCACGTATAAAATCTACATTTTAGGAACTTTGTGAACAACAGCTTTGTGCACAGCTGTAGTTGCAATTAAGTACAGTGAGGTCATGTCCTTTGTATTTTTCGTGGGATTTTCTTTTTCAACCTTGAGGGGAGTTTACAATAAGAAATGTACACATGGTGGGTATTTTATAGGCACATCCCAGTATTTTTAGACACAAACAAAAATAAAGAAATGGATAAATGATACAGTATTTCTCCACCAGAATCAAAAATTACTGCTGGCAGTGCGGAGAAGTCTTTGAAACAGCATTTAGAAATGAAATGTAACTGAAGAGACAACTGGACGAACTGGCAAAGAATATGAAAAGTCCAGGTTGTGTAGTTTAGTAATTTTAGAGGCTTTTATTTTGGTGTTTCAGGTGGTGGGGGAGGTGGGAATTGCTGAAACTTGGACTCCTGGCTACCATCAAGACAATACACTTTAGTATTTATTTTGTATTTTCTTAAAAAGGTGAGCATACTTTTTTTTTCTCAGCCTGTAGAAAAGTGTGCGATCCTTCAACTGATCTGAAAGCATAAAAATCTCTTACTTAAAGGAACCATTCGTCACAATGAATAGTTTTACTTTTACAATAGTACATTTTACTGCTAATACTTTTACGTAAGCATACATGAGTTTTACATTTTTACAATGAGGTATTACTACTTTTACCTAAAGCTGCATTGATCCATTTTTGGCCACTAGGGGGCAGATACCATCAAAACAACCTGACAGCCTGTTAGCGATTTTTTTTTTTTCCGGACCCTGAAGTCACAAAGATTATATACATTTTCCTCTTGTATGCTGGGATAAAAATAATCAAATCTGGATTTCAGAGGCTCTTTATGTTCCACCAGTTAGTCGTGAACGTTGTTCGTCTGCCATTTGGCACTGGGCAGGAAGCGTGCTGTAAGTTCTTTTGCTGAAAGTGAGGTTAAGAGAGCGATGAGACTGAATCAAAACAACGAAACAATGAGCTAAAAGTGGCTACAAAGCTCAGTAGAGCTGCAGAGTTGGACGTTAACCAACTGATTCAGGGTTAATATCAGACAGTCATTAATGCAGTATTTAGCAAATGGTTTAGGTGCTTTTCCTGTAAAGTGAGCAGAATTGCAGCAGCGTGTTGCCTGTTAGCTTCAATTGCTGCACATGCCTTCATGGATGCTGCTGTTCTATTTCTGCAGCGAGAGCAGTGAGAATATGTGGGTTTGTTTTCCTAACACACAGTTGCCCTCAGCTGTCCCATCACTTGGGGTTCCTCCCTTTATTTTTTTCCTCTCCTCTACCCCCAATTTTCTCTTTCACTCACATTCGCTCTCAGAGACAAGCGCAGCCTAGACGAGGCAACTAGGTCAACCTCCAGCTATTAAACTCCCGTGTCCCTGTTGAGACAGCGGGACAAATGGGTCCTACTTCAGCTCACGCACAAACAAAGGCCTTCACATCCATCAGAGACCTCAGCCCCACTTGCATCCTAATGAAGCGAGAGTGGAGGGAAATCCACTCTTCCTCTTAGTTAATATGCTCGCTGACCAGGAAACACAATAGGTTACACAGTTATATAATGGGATCCTAGTTGTGATAAGGATGGGAAGACATTTTAATCAGGGCTACTCTGTTTTTGTGGGTTGGTGCTCTCAGTGAGCCCGTTAGCAAACACGCCATACATGTTCACTACACACACACACACACACACACACACCAGCCGAACCAAGTGAAGTTTCCGAGAATTTGCATTTCATAATAGGGATGTCCTTTCTCTCCTGGTACTGACTGATTACAAGTGGTCTCCCCAAATGAAAGCCTGAATTATTCAAGCACAATATGGCAGGTCGGACTGTATTCATTTCCTGTTCAATCAGACAGTTTGATGGCTATTTAGGAACCACTGAATATATCAGTAAAGAGTAATGAGAAACTATCTTTGAGAGAAGAGGGCGACATTAGACTTACGATGTTTCGTTGTTTGTGTATTTAAAATGTATGTTCTTGAATTTAAAGAGACGAGTCTTCAGCCACACCAGCTGCACTCAGGCGCGGTGGTGCTTAAAGCTAAATGCTAACGTCAGCATGCTAACACGCTCACAGTGACAACGCTAATGTGCTGATGTTTAGCAGGTAAATTATCACGTTCACCATTATAACATTCAGAGGTGGAAAGTAAGTAAGTTTACTCAAGTAGCTACTGTACCTAGGTACAATTTAGAGGTACTTGTACTTTACTTGAGTAATTCCATGTTATGCTACTTTATACGTCAGAGGCAATACTGTACTTTACTACATTTATTTTAAAGCTTTAGTTACTAGATACTTTGCAAATTCAGACTATGAATACAAAATATAATCCACAAATAAATGATGATTTATTTTTATGAATTATAATACAACAACAATGTAATATATTGTTCTAAAATGGGCCTTTCTGCATAAAGAGTACTTTTACTTTTGGTACTTAAGTATATTTTGATTTTAATACTTTTGGGATTTTAGTCAGGTCAAATTTTGAATGCAGGACTTTTACTTGTAACAGAGTATTTCTACACTGTGGTTTTGAGTACTTCTTCCACCCCTGCTAACATTCGATGATTGGCATTAAACACAAACTACAGCTGAGGCTGATGTGACCGAAGTATTGGACAATTTAAAATGTTGACCTGATGATGGTGCTAGATGAAAAGTGAATGTATCACCAAAGTTATTAACGTTCATCCTGAAGGAGGACATGAATGATTTTATCACAATCCATCCAATCGTTGTCGAGACATTTCACTCTGAACCACAAATGTTAACCTCATGGGGGCGCTAGAGGGAAAGTCGGGGGATCACCAAAATCAGTAGGCTTCATCTTCTGGGCACCATGAATGTCTGTTCAAAATTTCACGTCAATCAATCCAGCAGTTGTTGAGATATTTCAGTTTGAACCAAAGTGGTGGACTGACATTCCAATCCACAGATCAATGCTGCTGACATGGCTGAAAACACAAGCGAGAGAAAGGAAGCTAAAAGCCAAACCTTATGTCTCTCTGCTGACGTGCTTGGTACGCCCCGTCAGCAAACATACCTCCATTACTCACTTTATAACCTGCCATGATGTCACTGAGCAAACACAGTAACAAAAGCCAGAGGGGCTAATAATAAAGCACTTCCTGCACCACCGTCTGTTGATGCTCTCCCGAGCAGGTGCTGTGAGCTCACTCTGCGGGTAACTTAAAACCCCAAATTATGGGCTGTGAAGTCCAGCAACAACAACCATTACTGCTCTGTTTGTCTGCTGGCCTGTCAAAGGTTTGGTCAAAAAGAGGAAAATGCATTATGCATGTTCATTGTTTTTGACTTCAGGGTCTTAACCACAAGTGAATGAGAAGAAGTGCAAATAAGGACACGTCATATATTTTCAGAGAGCATTAGAGCTTTTACCTGTTACCACCTTCAGGTTGGTCCCGACCAGCTGTTTCCTTTTAATTTTCTCTTGCTCTGTTTGTCTTTTTTTTCTTTTTACCAATTGCTACACAACACGATATGATCTTGACCTTTATGTAATAAACTTATTTTCCCTGTAATATCATGTATTAGATAGAAAGAAACAGGAAATGAACAGCAGTTTCCTGTATCAAAGTCACATACTTCACTGATCCAGCCATCCACTTCGACCTCCAACCTACGAGATTTTGTGGCTCTAAAACGTCCTGAATAAAAGTCACACTTCACACGGCCACTAGAGGTCCTTGTCAGGTTAACCGCAGGTCGTTTTAGGCTTTTGAACAAACAAAAGTCTCGTATTGTTTTCTTTTTAGTCTGTTTGTAAATTGTTATTTTTATCGTATTTTAAAATGTATGATTGGTTGTATGTAAGTGTGTGGTTGTATTTGTAAATGTGTATGTATGAGTATGAATGTACAGGTGCATGTGTGTATATAGATATCTGTATAGGTTTATATTTTTATGATGTACAATCATGTATAGATATATCTCTATTTTTATTCATGTAAATTCTGCTTCTGTTCAGTTGTTAACTGAGCGTGAATGCTAATAAACTCAGAGTCAATGCTGATGTCATACAGGTTTTGAGTCATGGTTTCTGGTACAACTGGATGTTGATTCAACTTTTTCCCTCTAGATATTCAAAGATGTTTGAAAAAAACTGTCCACACATTTGTTTCTTTTCTATCCAGCAACACAAAGTTATTGTTGTTTTTTTTCTAATTTTTCCTTTATTGACAATAGATAAAGTGACAGGAATCATGGAAAGGATGGGAGAGAAATTCAAAACTTGGATGTTGTGATTACATGATACAGTATGCACCATAACCCCTTAGGCTACAATAATGCCCAAGATTACACTTGTTTATTGTAGGTGATATCACTCTTCAGTACGTTACTCTAAACCAACTCATGTAGTGTAAAAAGATCTACAATACTTCATTATCTTTACATTCTTTGTGAGACTTATGTACAATACGACCAGTTTTTAGTCTTAAATAAGACTCCAGCGCACCTGACTTTAGAAATGACTTGTGACCAAAATAAAGACACCTGAGGATGTGGCAAACTGCTGTTAGTGGTGCCTCTTCCCATCACAACACATTGACAAGTTCCTCTGTGATCAGCACTCACTGTTAAACCTTATTTTGTTAAATGGTAATGTGTTGTTTCAGCAGTGAAAAATTAAACTTGTGATCCACACACACACAAGTCAAGGATCAGAGAACCAGCATCACCTCTAAATATACTTTATAAACACTGCTATTGTCTCACTTGCCAAAACAGTCATTGTGCATCATTACACATGACCATGCAACGCCGTAATGACAGCAATTTCTGTATTTCCTATAAATGGTAGTGCTGCAAGGTTAGTAATTTAGTTGCTATTTTCTCTCCTGGTGGTGTTTTATTTTTTTACCTTAATGAACAAGTGTATTAGTAAATTCACACAAACTACAATAACTTAAAAAGATAAGTCTTCCACGGGGTTTGTAAAAACATCTACCTGCTTTGTTAACAGCCATTTCTGGGTTCACAAGACACTGTTACAAACTGATAAATAGTGCAGGAAATGCATTAAGAATTTGTAACCTCATTGGATATTACATATAATGATAAAACAATAACAGTAATAAAGCAAAATATAAAATAAAAACTATGGGTATGCATTTCTAAGCTAAATGTTCTTCTGTATCTGCACAGTAGAATCCTACTAGACTGAGTGCTGTAAACTCTTCATTACCCGGCTGTTAATTGAGAAAATATGCTGCGTTGACATGTTGAAATAAATGTCTCTATTAAAACTTTACACACACACACACACACACACACACACACACGTCTTTTTATTCATGGATAAGATTAAAATGTTGATTAGTTTCCCCCAAAGAATGTTTCTAATAAACAGGAAGTTGATGGGAAAATTAGTAACACATTTTTTTTAAGTAGTGAAATTAGCTTTATAAATATGTACAATTTATATTCATGCATACATTACCTAGATACACAAATGACAAGTTTTTGATTACAGGTGTTTCCCAGAGGAACTTCTCATCCCATTGACATTCAGTAACTGAGTTCTGAGACACAGAGACACAACAAGACTGAAGATCTGCAGCAGCTCTGTGAGGCACAGTGGTACTTCAACATGCTAACATTCTCACAACGACACTGTTAACATGCGTATGTGTAGCAGGTCATAATTAGCTAATTATTATCCAGTTATTGCTAATTTGAACCAAACACAAAGTACAGCTGAGGCTGAATCACCAAAGTTATTCAAATTCATCCTGAGGGCGACTAAATTGTCACTTTAATCTTTTTCTTTTGACATTTGAAGCTTTCAGACAAAGCCTTATGTGAAGACAATGTAACTGGTATGTGGGTGTGTTAAAAATCCTGAATATGGCATGATGTGCTTTTTGCTCTATCAGCATGAATCAGCAACACATCAGTGCATTCCTGCCTGCAAACACACTGTTGCTTTTTACAAGGCTGGTGGTTGATGTTAAACCTGTGTTGGTAAAAAAGACATACAGTTTGGGTATCTGTGAATAAAGATGTCAGCCTGTAATCCTTTACTTTTTATGTAAGCACTGTGTTGATTACAGTCTCCCTGCTTTATCATGCATATATTAATTTATCATCTTTACCTTCATTTGTTATTGGTAAATAGAACTTATAAGCCTGTTTATAATTCACATGCACATATTCTGTCTCTCGGTGTTGCCTTTGTATGCTGTTTTATCACTTTTGTACTTATCACCATGCAAACAAACTAACCTAAGCTGCTTTTTTTAAATAAATAAGGCTGCCAACCTCCCTTTAAACTCTCATTCTTTGTGTGTGACTCGGAGGCTGTTTGGCTGAGAAGACGCTGATAAACTTATTAGTGATCGGTCGAACGTGAGGATTTCCCATGACCTCATGAGTAATTGGTTTAACTGTAAATCTGAAGCGGTGGCGAGCTCATCTGTAACGACGTCCCCCACATTCACTGAGAGAAAGAGAGGTGGGGGGGTGGATGGTAACACACTGTGGCTGGCACAGCACAGGCAGCAGTCAGGTGAGACTGAAAGTATAAGCTTACTGATAAGGGGTCACTGAGAAAACTGACCTTTTCTTTAAATCTGCTGGTGAAGCAAGAATCATTACAGCATTAGTCGTTTCCCTTTCCTTCCTATAAAACTTTTGATTTAGTCTTTTTTTTTTTTTGCTTTCACTGCTGAAATGTGTCCAATTATCCTCACTGAAAATACCAGAAAATGAAGGTGTTTTGTGTTCAAATGGGAGGGTTTTAACATCAACACCTGTTTCTGCTCCCAGACTGGAGGCCAGAAATCAGCATTTTCTCAGGCTCATTTTGTGGCGTAAAAATCTCACCTACTGTCCTCTTTAATGACAGAATACTTTAGTTAGCATGTTGGTGTACTTTCACAGGGAGACAGGCACTCTAGTTCTTTATTTGTGCATATAATAAATTAAAACAAAACAAAAGAAAAATACAATAACATGAGAAAATGCACAGG